>OY720445.1:49494968-50070596 GCA_963082915.1 Dolichopus griseipennis | reverse complement strand
ATGGGATCCCACTTGAGTGGATCATAACTCACATGGGAATTATGGCTTTTTTGTGCGATTTATATCTCAACAAAATAGGTCATAAGTCCATCCAAACATATAAGTTTTAATTTTCAAGTCCAAATAGCCCTTCAATTGGAACGGTTCCCAAATTTTTGCTAAGCAGACTTATGATGATTCTCGAGGATCTTGCTATGCCTCTCATATCCCCACCCTTCCATTTTTTTGGTTATAGGAAATCAATTGTGAACTCCACCAAAATTTGGAATTTTACCTAAAATTTTATTATCTAAGCAAAAATGGTTAAAACTAAGAGACAATTTCTTCAATTTAAAGAACCCCTTGTAATTTAAGAAAAACCTTTAACATAATATGTTGAAATATAATATCTACTACAGCTTTTAATTTTTTTTTTTTTTTTTATTAATTGTATAGAGATAGACAGTTACAAAAAAACTGGTATAAATCTCACTTATAACTAGCTTATCTATCTATATATATAAAAGCGAAAGTTTGTTTATTTGTTTGTTTGTTTGTTTGTTTGTTTGTTTGTAGCGAATAGACTCCTAAACTGCCCAGCCGATTTTCATGAAAATTTGTATATAGAGGTTTTTGGGTTCGGAAAGAAATCGTGGCCCAAAAATTTTGCTCTAACGGACCGCCAAGTTGGGGCTGTGGTGCAAGTATTTAAACTTCTTTGTTCTAAAATGAAAACGGTTTGACCGATTGACTTCAAATTTTGTATACGTGATGCTCCTTGAGAATTGAGTTGACACTATTAACAGTTTTGGAATTTGTTAACCCATGTCGGGCCGACGGGTGATCAAAAAAAATTTTGGGATTTTACGAAATTCTGCTTTGGCTTAAAAGAAAGCCCCAAAAAAAATTTTCTTGAATTCCATTAACCCATTTCTTTTATAGGTTTTTTCAATACTTTACTTTAAATTCGAAACGGTTTGACCAATTGACTTCAAATTTTATATACGTGATGCTCCTTAAGAATTGAGTTGACACTATTAACAGTTTTGGAATTTGTTAATCCATGTCGGGCCGACGGGTGGCAAAAAAAATTTTGGGTCCAAATTTGTCCGATTTTCCGAAATTCTGCTTTGGCTAAAAAGAAAGCACCATAAAAAAATTATGTTGAGTTAAATTTTGTATATGTGTTCCGTTTTGAGAATGAAATCAACTCTTTTAACAGACTTGCAATTGGTTAACTCATGCCGGCCCGACTATTGACAAAAAAAAAGATTTGGAAGCAAATTACGTCCAATTTTGCGCAATACTGCTTTGCCCAAAGAGAAAGTGTAGTTCCTTTAACCCAATGGGGCACAGTGGCTTTTAATAGATTTTTGCGTTGCTTAACTCTAAATTAGAAACGATTTGACCGGTTTACCTCAAATTTTATATGTGTGAAGCAACTTGAAAATGGAGTTGAGTCTGTTAACAGTCGGTCCTACGATTGGTAAAAAAAAATTTCTTTTGGAAAGTAGTTTCTAAAAGTTTCAAAAATTACTAGAATAATCCTAGAAAAATCGTTTTAAAAAGATTACTTTCATACATTTTAAATTTACATGTGTAAACCGTGTGTAATTTTTGTTTTAACTTTTTGCAGTAACATCAACTTCAATTAAACCGCCATTGAGAGGCGCAGCACCGCGCACCAGGTATTAGCAAGTATCTAATAAAATATAATTCAATCTTATTAAACAAATTAAATATTATTAGTTTAATTATTAATTTTTATTATTTTTTTTTTTTTTTTTTAGTTATTATTTTTTGGCAATACAGCTTTCAATCTTTTATTGAATAATCTTAAATTAGGAGCATATTTTATATTGTTAGGAAGGCTATTGAAAATTTTTATACCATTAAACATAACGTCCCTTTTACCTCTTTCGGTTCTGGGCGCTGCTAGTCGGTAATGTTCTGCATTTCTTGTGTTGTAATTATGAATTGAATCATTTGTTTGTAGTTTTAGGTTGCTTTTCATTAGGTTATTTGATAATTTGTAAATTAACTTACAGTTTTCTAAAAATATTGTTTGTTCATCAGAAGGCAAGTTACAAGTATAATACAATTGAGTAGTCGGATAATCATATGGTAATCTGTATAAAATTTTTATAGCTCTGTTGATAAGGATGCATATTGAATTGGTAATGTATTTGCAACCCTGGCTCCAAACTGGAATTAAGTACCGTATTTTAGACTGAATGTGAGAGTAAAAGACTAATTTTGCAACTTGTTCGCTTAATTTAGGACATCTTCCAATGGCACCTACTATTGACATTATTGTTTTGTTTCTGTAACTCTTTTTATTTGTTGTTGATTAAAAGAAATTGATAGGTTAATGTTTTCTTTATTTTTTTGCTTAAAAATGATGAGATCAGTTTTAGTTACGTTAATCGTTAGTCTCTTTTGGTCTAGCCACTCACTAACTTTATTTAAATCCAAATTAATATATTCTTCTAGTAGATTACTGCTTTTGCCTTTATATAAAATTATGGTATCATCCGCAAACATTGAATAACGTCCACTTAGCCCAATTTTGTTAAAGCTATTCACATAAGCTAAATAAAGAATAGGACCAAGAACTGTGCCTTGAGGAACTCCAACTTCAAGATTTGCTTCTTCACTAATAAGTTCGTTTATTTTAGTTTTGATTTTACGAAATTTAATAGATTGGCTGCAACTCCTCGAATACCCATTTTATCAAGACTATTTAGAAGTATATCGTGATTTACCGTATCGAAAGCTTTTTTTAAGTCTAATAGAATAGCTACTGCATAATTATTTTTGTCCAATGCTGTATTAATGAAGTTCACAACTTCGAGTGCTGCTGATTCAGTACTGCTTCCATTTAAAAACCCAATTTGGTGGTCATCAATTAGTTTTGAATTAGTAAAAAACGTAATTAAACGACGTTTAATAACTTTTTCAATAATTTTTGATAGAGAGTTTGTTAAGGTTATCGGTCTATAATTATTACAGTCCATTTTATCCCCTGATTTAAAAATTGGAGCGATAGTACATTATTTAGCCATATCAGGAAAAACAAAAGTAGATAAAACTTCATTTATTATATTAACTAGTTTGTTTGATATTATTTGCTCGACTGATTTAATGTGTTTTATTGAAATACCATCAGGCCCAGGAGATGAATTAGTTTTAAAAGAGTTTATGATATGTTTTAATTCATTATTGTCTGTTCGAATCAAATATATTGAGTTCTGATTTATGCAATGCTGTGTACTTATTTAATTAACTGTTTGGTTGGTGAAGTTTTTATCTAATGTGCTTCCAATGTTAGCAAAATGATTGTTGAGAATGTTTGTTGCCTCTAGCTCAGATGTAGAGATTTCCCCATTATTCTTATTTAAGCGAATTGTTGAATTTTCTTTTGAGCTATTTTGATTTAAATGCTTATTGATGACTTTCCACATCTGTTGAGGATAAGGGCAAATTGACGGCTTGACGAGTAATTCCGCAAGTAGTCGTATCATTGAGAATATTGAAGTTGTATGAATCAATTATGTTAGCATAAGTACTCGTGATTTCATTACTTTGGAGTAAATCAATGTTTGTGTCACCTACTATGATGCAGTTCTTATTAAATGTTTTAAGAAGAATACCCAGTGCGTTTATATAATCATTTTTGTCATTGTCCGGAGCATTACACATTGTGAAGATCTTCATGTTGGGTTGACAATTGAGTATTTGTATTCCGATTGTATTTAGTTTATCATTAATTGAATTAGGTAGAGAAAGAGTTGTAAAAGAAATTCCGTTTTTTATATAAATTGCGGTACCACCTCCCCGATTATTATCTCTACATGAATGAATGACTGAAAATTCAGGAATTTGCATAAATGGAATTTCAGATGAGTAAATCCATGTTTCATTTAGAATAACAATTTCTGGAGAGTGCGTTTTAATCAATAAGATTAGATCGTCTAATTTATTTCTCATACTTCTAATATTAACATACAGAATATTTATTGATTTAATTTTTTTTAGGTTATTGTAGGTCTCCATCATTTAGAAATAGGGTTCATATAATTATTTCAATTTTCTCTAGCTTTTTGAAGGTAATCTCTATATTTATTATCAACATGTATTCTGTATGAATTTAAATCTTTGTTTACATCTTCTTTGAAAATTCCTACTCTATCATGGTATTCATAATATATTTTACAAAGTTCTTTATAATTTGTTGGTAAGCCATCTTGATTTATTAAGACTTTAAGGTTCGTTTGTGTTATGCCATCATAACATATATCAATTTGGTCGTAAAAATATGATAAGAAAAGTCTAAAAGTGAGAGCACATAAATACTGTCACCATCTAATACTGCTTTACGAGTTAGTCTTACAATCGGTGGATCAAATGTAACAATTTTGTTTGCAGATTCTTTGATTTGAGGTTTCAGTGTTTCACCTTTAACCCAATTTGTATAATTACAACTTGGAGAATCTTTAACAATATTGGTTTTGTTAATATTATTCGTATTATTATTATTATTATTATTATTAATATTATTATTATTATTATTATTATTATTATTATTATTATTATTATTATTATTATTATTATTATTATTATTATTATTATTATTATTATTATTATTATTATTATTATTATTATTATTATTATTATTATTATTATTATTATTATTATTATTATTATTATTATTATTATTATTATTATTATTATTATTATTATTATTATCACTATTATTAATATTGTTACTATTATGATTGTTATTTTTATTTACCGATTTTTGCTTTTTACTCCATATTTTTGATAGATATTTATTTAATATACTGTTGGTTTTAATTATTGGATTTGTTGAAAGGACATCTTTTTTTACTATTTTTTTGTTACTAAAATTTGATGATGATGTTACATTTTTTGAATTTGTCGATGTTGAAACTTCATTTCCTGAATTCGATGATGTTTTTGTTTCGGTAATTCCCAACTGATCTTCTGCAATTTCATTCAAGTTAGACATAGCTTTTTTGTTTATTTCGTTAATATGTAGCTGTAATTGCTAATAACCGATTTTGTTCTTAAGCACGTCCAGTTTTCTTAGATAAACCTTTGCTTAATGTATCATGGCACTCGTCAAGGTTAAGTTTAAGCTTTTCGTTTGCTACGATGCAGTTAATACATTTTACTACTTTCTCCTTCTTACACTCACTATTTTTATGTTTTTGGAGGCAATTAGAGCATGTTTCCTCATTTTTGCAGTCAGCAGCTTTATGATTGAACCCTTTGCATTTAAAGCATCGAAGCACTCTCAAGGCATCAAATACTTTACAACGTTCCCAACCAATTGAAACTTTTTAATTTTTTATAACTCTCGCAAAAGACTCCTTATCAATTTCAATAATTACATTGAAATATTTTTGCTCCTTATATTTATTTATCTCATACGTTTTTATTAATTTCATCTCACTCTCTTCTAAGTGTTGATTTTGACACTTAAGTTTGCTTAACAGTTCATCCTCTGAATAATTAGATGTCATATGCACTATTTCTATTCTTGGTTTAAGTTCCGAGGGAATTATAACTTCATAATTCTCTTCTAAATTATCTTCAATAGCAGACTTTATTTTTTCTTATTTTTTTCTTTTTTTTTTAATTTTGCGTATTAAAAAAAAAATTGAACAGGTATTTAAGTTACACGTGTTTAAAAATAGCAAAATTTCAATTTTCGAGCCCTTAAAGCTTCTAAACAAGGGACGCGAAAAAAAAAATTGTTAACCGACTCCTACTAATTTCTGAGGATCTAACTTCTCCCAAAATTTCAAAACCCTAGCTTGAACCGTTTAGAAGATGTGTGTGGTCAAAAATATTGTTAAATTTTAGTACCGTATGGCAACGCTAATCATTTGCCTTTTAAAAATTTATAAATTTTATAAAACCAGCTATCATTTGACTTTTTCAATATAGGGTCTCTTGCAACTTTCATACGAAAAAAGTTCTTCTACAAAATTATTGTTTTTGCAATACCTACCCATGGTTAAAACTTCTTTACTCTATTTCAAACGGTGTAAAAGTTTCTGTAAACATACGGACGGACAGAGTGAAACTATGTAGGCATATTTTTACAAAATTTTTTAGAAAGAACTAAATAATTTTCTTATAAAGAAAAAACAAAAGATTGTTCTAATTAAAAAAAATTAATCATAATTATTAGAAATATATTCCAATAACCTAAAAAATTTTGACAGGTAGTCGAGGGCAGAGCAGATCTAAGGGAGGGAAGTTTACTTAGTAAATATTTAGGAACCCCTCTATTGAAGCTATTAGGACTTTCAAAATAAAACTTTCGTGTTTTTAGAAATCAGTCACTTATTCACCAGTGTATGTTTTCAAAATTTAACGTTAACTTTGAAACCCTAACATTATATTTTGCACTGTTAACAGGTTTTCTTGAGTACGTTGGGATTATATTCCAAATATTAATGTACTATTATTCATAATTAATAATGAATTGATGAAATAACTAAATTATGATATTATAAATTATGTTTATAAAAATAAACGATAAAATACTCAGTATGAAACACTACATAATTTTAAAAATGTGCTTTTTTAAAAACCTTTATTTTTTTTATCACTTATTTGTAATTATTTTAATTGGTATATATATGGTATTATGATATTTTATATTATTGTATTAAAGAGCTCAAGGAAAATGTATAGGTTTTTCGATTGACTAAATATACATAAAAGGAAATATAGTTTTAGGACAGCTATCCACTTGCACTAGGACTAGACTAACTATATTTTGTGCCTTTTAACTTAATTGTTATTAAAAGAATTTTGAGTATTATCCGTAAATATTAAGTTGTGATCATTTTAAAAAGAAAAGTTGTATAGCAAGTACTCGAACCCGCCAAGCAAAGACAGCTTTTGTATAAAACGGATTTCAGAAAATTTCCAAATCCAGACACCTTTACTTTTTGGATTATCGTCCAGATGGACAGTTGGACAATTAGCTAAATCGACTCACTTTTCGTTTCGGATCCAATTCATACACTTGAGTCTTTATTGAAACTTCGGTCATAAGTCTGTATATGTCATGCAATTTTAAGTATGTATTTGTTATCTTTCCTATACTTCCAATTCTAAATGCGCTATGTTCAAATTTTAATTTTTGTAAAAATATACTTTTTTCTAATACTCCACACATTAAAATATTTTCTCAATAATAGATTAGATATGGCAAATAAAGTTGATAATAAGTAATAAAGATAATAATTTGATCAAATTTCTTTTTTTTTTTATTTAATATTTAGTTTAGGTGCGCCTTTGGACGCGTTAATAATTTAAATTTTTTAAAGAAAATTATGTTAAAACATTTTATTTTATTTTGTGGATTTTTCCTTTGTGTGAATTATATTAAAGCACACAATGGTAAATATAAATTTTTTTGTTTAAATTACAAAATTTGAACATTTTTTTATATTTTAATAATATGAAAAAAACATAAATTTAACTGAAATGTGCACAAAAGTAAAATTTTATAATAATTTCTATTTAATTTCATTAAAAATTTTAATTTCTACATTTTTTCTTTATTTTTTATTTTAATAAGCGTTATGTCTATAAAATTGCTACCTAGTGTTATCATTTTAATAATTTGTTACTTTTTTCAAAAAATTTATTACAAAAAATAATTTTTATATTTATTACATATATTATAAAAAAAGTATACTATTTATAAAATTGATTAAACCTTTTTTTAAAACCAACCATTCTATTTCCGTTCTTTTGGCACATCAATAATTAATTAAATGCAATGAAGTTAATATATTTTTTTATAATTTATTATTTAGGTTTATAACTCTATAGTAAACCTCGTATAAGATATAATAATACTTAAAATTAAAGAAATAGAATTTACACAGAAATATTTAATTGTTATTATAAATGGGTTAACAGATTGAAACCTGTAAATGTTTTAATATTAACCATCGATTGCAGTATAAATCTTTTAACTTGGGCTATTTAAATTTTATTTGAATGTAAATTTCATTATTTTTTTTTTCATTATTAATACAATTTTATTTGCAGTTGCTAGTATTTCTTTGAAAATAGTTAGTTTGTTTAATACTCGTATGAAATAAAAACTGTTTTAAAAACGTAAATAAAAGTTACTTTGCTGAATGTTTATATTATAAAAATTTTCGTATACAGGCAATAATGCTAATTTTACATTTTTGTGTATATAGGTTTTATAAACACCAGGTTAATGTATTTATGAAAAAGTTCTCAAATAAGGAAGATGCAAAAAAAAATTTGTTGATGAAAAATATGAAATTAGGGTATATTGTCTTTAATATACATCTTGTTTGATCTAAATCAGTGCTTCCGTTTTTGAGATATTGCAGTTGCAAATTTAAAAAAAAATAAATAAGAAAATCAAACTTTCAAAAAAACTACTATAAGTGTGAAATTTTCAAAAACAATAAATGCAAAAATGACACTACATTTTCATACTTTATTTCTCATAAATTTATTTTGCCTTTTTGTTTTACAGTTGAAATATGTACTTAAAAATGTAAGAATGCACTTTAGACTTGGATACAATATTAAGTTCAGTATTTGTTTGGAGTGATTTTTGGAGGTGGCAACCCCATAGTTTAAAATTTTTTTTCTTGAAATATGTATGTTAAAATATAATTAGAGGTGCTAGATTTGGCTACAAAATCAGAATTATGCGCTTTTTCTAGAAGATTTATAAACATATGTATACACAAGAATCTGAATTAAAAGAGATTTTAGAGTTGAATTCTCAATTAGGATTTCCGCTTTTTCCAAAATATTTATAATATATGTGTATATGTATATCCAATATTAGCAGAGATTTTAGAGTTGGATTCTAAATCAGCATTGCCGCTTTTTCCAGAATATTTATATGTGTGTATGCATATACAATATTAGAAGAGATTTTAGAGTTGGATTCTAAATCAAGATTTCCAGAATAAGAGTGTAAGAAGACCTTTCTAACGGTATAATAATAATACAGGGTGTTTTTGAAAATTTCACACATATATTAGTTTTTTTTAAAGTTTGATGTTATTTTTTTTTTTTTACATTTGCACTTGAAACTGCAATACCTCGAAAACGGTAGCACCGATTCAGATAAAACAAGATGTATATTGAAGACAATATCATGCCCCACAATATTATTATATGTCGGTTCCAGTCCAGAAAAATATAAAATTTTAATGAAATACTACAAAATCTTAGGAAAATTTTGTGATGCATTTTTCGATCACTTAATGGCGCCATCGCCACTAATAATTTATATATTCGGAAAATTTGAGATATACAGTACCTTTATGTGATGAGGTCATCTTGATAGCTCACAATCCCTTTCCGGAAGTATATCCCAACTTTTATATAATAAGTTTTTTTTGACTATTTTTTGTTTACAAAATATTCGAGAAAACCTAACAATTAACTTAGAGAAGTTGCCCTTGTTGTTATCGCGTTTTTTGAAAAAGCTTCTCTATTGATGATAATGAAATTTGAAAGCATTCCGCTCAGCTATTTAGGCTGTACACGTGTTAACAGGCATACGAACAGACGGTACAAACACACAGACGAACATCATAAAAAAACACGTTTATATGGTTTCTAGTTTCTACAAACCATATATGCAAAAACATGATCCAATTTTTGGTTCGAAAACAATACCTGCTTATTTATATTTCATACAAGCGGTTGGTAACTAAAGAAAATAGATTATGTAAAATTGAATAATTAATTAATTAAAATTTACAATATGAGTTCTGGAAAGAAGTTTTAGAGAAAGTGTTAATAAGTATCGTATATTTTAGCAAATGGTCCCATCAGAGGAGGCAAATGCTAAATATTTTAAATTTATATTAATATTAAATTTAAAAAAAAATATTTTTGACTTAGCAAAAATAATTAATTTTAGTGTATAAAGTATGTTCAGGAGATGGAACAAAAGAAATATGCACCCAAATGTCTCGTGGAAATTCAGAAGTTATTTGTATTTGGGTTCAAGACAGTATAGAATGTAAAACATTTTCAAAATGCTTTTGGAAAAGTAAAATTTTTGATTTTTTCAAATATCATAGGTGCCAAAAGAATTTTGAACAAAACTGCTGATTTTGGTATGTTTTCTGCTGAAAGTATGTTACAATTAGCTGTATTGGATTGGCCTGATTTATCTGTTATACAATCTTTTCCAAAAAAAGATCGAATAAATGGTAATTATTCTTGTTTTCTATATAACTCTTTTTTTTCTTCATCCTTTAACTTTTGGTCGAGAAATAAGATATAATTCACATTTAAAAAAAAAAAAACTATTTTTGTACTGTTTACAAGATCTTTCTGAATTTGAATCTGTCGTTATTGTGCGCAAAGATCATCACAATGGTTTAAACGGATTGAAGGGAAAAAAATATTGTCACCCTGGTACAACGTATAATCCAAATGAAAAATGGTCCGAACGTTTTCTTAAACACTTTGAACGGACAGTCATTACCCCAAAATGTGAAAAAAACAAATCACCAGGTGAAATAGAAGCAGCTACTTTAAGTAACTTTTTTGGAGATTCTTGTCGTGCAGGCATTTGGTCTTATGATCAAACTGAAGACAAAGAATTAAGTATAATTGACATAGCAATTAAAAATATTTTTGATATTATTAAAAAAAATTTCAGAGGAAAAATATCCATCTCTTTGTAAATTGTGTCCTAAAACTAATTGTAAGTACACAGACAGTTCAGGTTTAAATAAAAATCATGAATTTGCTTTAAAGTGCTTAAAAGATTATGGTGATGTTGCATATGTTTCACTTGAAGAATCTAAGATATTTTTCAACATAACTGTAAGAACTGTATAATTTTATTTAAAATTTATCATATTATTTCAATTTTGTAGGATACAAACCCTGAAGATTATCATTATTTATGCACTGACGGTTCTACAGCACCAATTGTTAATAATGCACTTCCCTGTATATGGTTACGTCAACCATGGAAAGCTGTGATAACTAGATAGTAAAAAAAAACTATGATATTATTCTATAAAATTATAAGATATAAAATTAAAAATTTGATTTATAGCGAAATTGAAAAAGAAATCCAGAAAAAACTAAAAAAATGGATGGCAAATAGTTTTGATGATGTAAGCTGGGAATCGTTACTAAAAAGAGTTCTTAAATTAGATGGATTTGAATCAACTAATGAAAATTATATTGAGAATCCAAAGGATCATATGTCAAGATGTAAATTTAATGTGTTAATATTGAAATATTCCGTTTTCATATCAAATGCATGAATTTTCAAATCAAATAGGTCGACATGTTCAAATCATAAGAGTTCAAAATTTTTAAATCAAATAAGCCATTCCTTTTCAAAATCAAAGTGGCCACAAATTTTTTCTTTTGTATTTTATATTACTCATTTATTTAATGTTTCGGCCTATTATAGGTCCAAAATACACGAAAATTTTAAAAGAAATTAATACCAATTTGATTTAAAAATTTGGATATATTTGATTTAAAAACAAGCACATAACTTCATTGTATAACGTGACAACAACTAGTATATTATATACATATACTATAGTTGTTTTCTTTCTGAATGTTTTTTTCAAACTGAACTTTTATTTATACACATCTAAATTGACTACATTTCATTTCAATACATTTCATTTCAATACATTACATTTCAATACATTACATTTTACTTATTTTTAGCTTCAATCTGCTCGTCCGCCCGTCCGTATGTTTAAAAAACTTTTACACCGTTTCTAATAGAGTTTAGAAATTTTAACCACGGATAGGTATTCAAAAAAAAACTACAAAAAGCTACAGCCCCCCAAAGTTGGAAAAAGCCCTATTTTTAAATTGTTATAACAAGAGTTCTGTTAAGTGTATTTTCAATCTGAAAACAGCAAAAGGTAGCTGGATTTATAAACTTTATAAATTTTTAAAAGGCAAATGCTTAGGGTTGCCATACGGTACTAAATTTTACAATTATGCAAACCTCAATTTTTGCAAAATTTTTGGCCACACATATGTTCTAAACGGTTCAAGCTAGGGTCTTGAAATTTTGGGAGAAATTAGATCATTAGATCAAAATTAGTGGGAGTCGGTTGACAAAATTTTTTTGTCACGGTCCCTGTTTAGGAGCTATAAGGCCTCGAAAATTGAAATTTAGCTATTTTTAAACACCTGTAACTTGAATACCTGTTCAAATTTTTTTTAGTAATATACAAAATTGAAAAATCCAAATTTTAGTGGAGTTCACAATTGATTTCCTTGAACCGAAAACAATGGAAGGATGAGGACAAATCCATCATGCAAAAGCAAAAATTTGGGAACCTTCTTCATTGAAGAACTATTAGGTCTAAACTTTTATGTTTTTATAAAACAGTAACGTATTCACCAGTGTAAAATTAAACGTTAACATTGAAGCTCCAACATTATATTTTGAACTTGTTAACAGATTTGAGTGCATTGGGATTATAAGTATTGATTTCACTATTAGTCATAATTAATAAATTAATGAAATAACTAAATTATAATATTATCATTTATTTTTATAAAATAAATGATAAAATACTCATTAAGAAACCGTATATAATTTTGAAAATGTGCTTTTTAAAAACCCTTGGTTTTTTTCCTTACTTGTTGTATTTTTCTGTTTACATATTTACTTGTCATTTGGCACTACAATCGGCCGTTCCTGACAAACAATTGTCCTCAATTGAATATTCCATATTAAATGGTGCATAAACCCCTGGAAAGGTTGCTGTGACTTTTTAAATCCTTTCACATCTTTAAGCACGTACCGATCATTGGGTGTAACTTTAAAAGTCCACCTGAACTAGAATTATTCAAGATTATTAACAAATCACCTACACAGTACTTTGTCTCTTTTTTTCGTCGTTTATCAAAATACTTCGTGTTTGTTAATTGGGCTTTCTTTGTTGTATTTTGAATATTGTTTTTTAAATCAGTTAAGTTCACTCGCTCTTCTATAGTCAGTTGTTTTAAAATCGTTTTGGGAAATTCCTCACAGAGAAATGGAGGCTGTTTTATCGATTGTTCTGTTGTATGAAATATTCATAAAAAATTCTACTTTATTCCATACAGAATTCCAGAATATTTTCATTTCTGGATTATATAACTTTGCGATTAATTTATAAGATAATTTTTTGTTATTAACTGTTTTTTCTACACTAAAATGATCCATATTATCTAATAATCATGTTTTCTAAATTTTCAGGTATATACAACAAATCTAAAAAGTTTTATAATAAATTATCTCTCATAAAATTCAGAGTCATTACTTCTAACGTCTTTAATAGTTTTCTTAATATTTTCATCTTTCAGTTGATCAACACTAATTTTGTCACTTCACACTTTCTCTATTAACATTACCCGACATAATCGTCCACATCACTCACTACTTTTCCAGGTTTATGAAAAATTTCATAATCATAATTTTCTAAAACAAACGTTCAGCGCAAAATACGTCGATTTGCACCTTTTTTTGCAAGTGTTTATTTTAACGATAAACAATCCCTAAAAATCTTTAAACTTTATCCCATGTAAATAATTATGAAACATTTCAACGCATAAACAATGCAAGCAATTCTAACTCAAAAGAACGATACTTTTGTTCTGCACTACTAGTTCTTTTACTTAAATAACTTATTGGGTGAATATATTCATCTCTTAGTTTTTGTAACAGAATAGCTTCAAACCCTAAAGAACTCGCATTAGTATTCTCTCTGTTTCTGCTGCAAAATCAAAAACACTGAGAATAGATTTTGGTATTAAACAACTTTTCAAATCTTCCAGCGCTAGATGCATTCTTCTTGACCGAAACTAAATTCTGTATATTTTTTTATTAATTTATATAATGGACTTGCTCTAGTAGCAAAATTACAAACGAATTTATGAAAGTAAGTTGCTAATCCTAAAAGTCTACCTAGTTCATGTATATTTTGCGTAATTGGAAACTTTTTTTATTTTCTTTTTTTATATGCATATCTGTTGGTGTTATTCCACTTTCATTTATTTTATATCCTGAAAACTCAATTTCACTTTTAAAAAATTTTGCATTTGTTCACTTGAATTACTGAATAATTTTCTTTTTGTAAACTAAAATTTTGAAGTGTTCTTCTACATTATACGTCATAATTGAAAAATATCATCGATATGTAATTAAATATTTTCAGTTTGAATTAACTCCCTAAAAACTTCACGAACAAAACGAGAGAATACACTAGGTGCATTTGATAATCCAAAATGATGTGAAAATATCGATTCTTTATATCAATCACAGAAAATACTTCCTTTTCCCCTAACTGGTCAATTTGATCATAAACTGTAGGTAATGGAAACCTATCTTTAACTTCTATACTATTTAATTCATGATAATCAATGCATAACGTAAGCTTTCCGTTTTTCTTTCCCACGGGTACAATTCGACTAGCATAAGGACTATTACTCGATTGAATTCCTTTATTTAATATCTTGAATTATTTCATCCATTTCTAACTTTTCTTGTTTTAAAAAATCACGCGAATTTTTAGTAATTATTTTTTCAACTTCTTATTTTTATATTATGGCTAATTTTGGGAATACTATTTTTTGGAGAATCTTTAAATTCTTTGAATATTTTGTGAAATTTCGCCGAAACAATTTAATCTTCTGTATCTTTAAATAGAGGTAGGTAATTCAAATATTTCCTTTTCACTCAAGTTTATGTTCATGTCTTTGATATGATTTTGATCTTCAATAAACTTTTTCTCATTTTTAATAATTAATATTTATAATAATTAAGTACTTGATAATACACAGTCTTCATTTTTCAAAAATTCCGTTCCAAGAATGCAATCTCGAACCATTGTATTGGCATACAAAGAATTAATTTTACTAAAATACAAGAAATTATTAACATTTAATATTAAATTTATAGACTTAAGATTTCTTAACTTCGAATTATTTACACCTGTATAGTATTCATACACATTTTCCAAATAAGATAAATTTTGAATATATTTTCTTTTGATAATATTAATTGGTGACCCTGTGTCTATGTGCTTTTATTTTTTGTCATTAACCAATACTTTGATAACCAAATTGTTATTATCTTAAACCAGATT
Source organism: Dolichopus griseipennis (assembly GCA_963082915.1). NCBI lineage: Eukaryota > Metazoa > Arthropoda > Insecta > Diptera > Dolichopodidae > Dolichopus > Dolichopus griseipennis. Next base: position 50,055,423 of record OY720445.1, on the reverse strand, counting down.
AACACTTTTAAAATTTTTATTCTGCATATTCGTTCTTCATAACCAAATTTTTTACTATACCACATTGTACTTTTTCTTGAGTCTTCAAACAATTTTTTGCAACATGAACGTCTTCGTTACAATTAAAACATTAAATAAATTTCTTCATTATACACGCATGACTATATAGTCAAAGGGTATAATAAATTTGCCATTACGTTAACGACGCAGAGAAGGAGGGGGGGGGGGGGGGGTTTACTAACTCGTTAATATGTTTTAAAAATATTTTTTCTTGGAGCGTGTTCCAAAAATCGTTTAACGTTCAATAATTTATGTAATTTTTTGTGATGTTAGAGGCATTTGCAATTTACTATAATCTACATTTCTGATTATATAAATGATACATGCTTCGTCGTCAATATTGTCTCTTTATGCTATAGCAGCTATTTCATAAATTTATTCAATTACATCAACATTATTAGTTCGTCGTTTATTGCTTAATTCTGTATATTTTTCAGCATTTGTCCGAGTATCATCAAAATTCCGTAATAATTCTGAAGAACATTTTCCCAATTATCAAAAACAATTTGCATTTCGTTCCATAGTTTTGCTATTCTTTCTAAACGAGACTGAGCAGCAAAATTTGTTGCAATTTATTAATTCGTTTAATAAAATATTTTACAGAATACATTTTATATTTAGGACCAAAATTTGGTAATAATTTTGCAATATCTTTGAAGTTAGAATCTTTAGTATAAATTTTGGTTTGACTTAATTGTTTTAAAATAATACATTCTCGTTCCTTTAATTCTCTTTCACATTTTGTTTGAAACTTCCGCATCGTCACTGTAATATGAATATTAACTTACGTTGGGATCTTCCACCACATTATCTTCAACTTCACCTTCGCTATTTTCATCATAATTGTTTTCTTAAGCATCAGAATAATACGCCAAATTCTGTCCAGCAATACCGGTTTGTTTTACTTACTTTTAAGTTCATCTCGTTTGTCTTTTTTAAACTGAACTTTTATTTATATACATTTAAATTCAATACATTTCATTTCAATGCATTACTTTTCATTACATTACATTTCAATTATTCTTTTATTTTTCTGTTTATATATTTACTTGTCATTTGTGGGGTACTACAATAGCTATAATCTTTATTTCAAATTATTAAAGATCGAGCAATTCCCAGAGATGAAACATTTTGTAACACCGTTGTATCCTGGTGTACAGTTTCTCAACTTGAATACGATAAATGTAATATTGTTAAAGCTGGCGGAATTAGTACTGGAATTTTCCCACAGATCAGATGTCGTTCGCCTGTTGGTACACCAGTTCAATGTCTACAAGATATAAGTCAAAATGACACAGATTTTATGGGTATAGATTCTAATTATGGTTGGCTAGCTCGTTCAAAATATAATTCAACAGCAACTCTATATTTTGACACTGAAATTGATCAATTTTCAACAGTTGTTATTGTTGTTAAAGAAAAATCCCGTATAAAAAATTTTGCAGATTTACAAGGAGAACAGGCGTGCCTTCCAGAATATGATTCTAGTACAGCAGTTTCGTTAATAAATGAATTAAAATATAAAAAAATTTTTAATCAAGATTCATGTAAATACGGCTTAATGTTGAAGAATTTTTTAGGGGATTCATGCCTACCTGGAGCACAAGATTGGAAATATTCTGAAACTAAAAATTCTTCATTAACATCATTATGTAGTTTATGTTACCAAGGTGACAGTAGTTTAAATTTACCAAAAGGTAATTTTAATAAATCAATTATTATTCAAGGTACAAAAGCTGGAAATAGATCATTGAACCAGCCAGCTTGAAGAAAAGCGTTAGGTTAGACAGAAAAGTGTTATTTTTAACAATTAAATTTTTTATTTATAATTTTGTAAAAAGGAACCGAAAATTTAAAAATTATCATTTTTTATACCTGTGGGGGGTAGATATGGACTCAAGTGGTGTGGATCGGATCATAATCGAAAAATAAATCGATTTAGCCTATGTATGTCCGTCCGTATGATAACTCAAAAAATAAAGGTGCTAAGATTTTGAAATTTTTACAAATTCGTTTTAATGCAATAGTCGTCATCGCTATTTAAATCCAGCCATTTTGGTCCACCGGTTCGAGTACCTGCCATACAACTCCTTTTTTTATATGAGTATTCTACACTTAATAAAGCTGTATGTTTGAAATTTTGCCAAAAGTAATTAACCGGATGATATAATGTATATATTATGGTCATAAGGGTATCCCAGAGTTGACACAGTCTACTCTACTACACTCTTCCTCGTTTTATATGAGTATTACTCTATACCTATTGAAGTTGAGTGTCTGAAATTTTGTCAAAAATAGTTTAGTGTAATGGCTAAAGTTACTGCAAAATTTTGTTTGGTCTACTAAAAAGGGTTCGAGTAGCTGTCATACAACTTCTTCTTTTATATGAACTTTACACTACACCTAATGAAACTGGGTGTCTGAAATTTTGCAAAAAATAGTTAAGTGTAATGGCCAAAGTTACAGGAAAATTTGGTTAGTCTACTACAGTGGGTTCGAGTAGCTGCGATACAACTCCTTCTTTTATATGAGTATTCTCCTACACTTAATAAAGCTGTATGTTTGAAATTTTGCCAAAGTAATTAACCGGATGGTATAATGTTTATATTACGGTCATACGGGTATCCCAGAGTTGACACATTCTACTCTACTACACTCTTCCTCGTTTTATATGAGCATTACAATACACCTAATAAAGCTGAATGTTTGAAATTTTGCCAAAAGTAATTAACCGGATGATATAATGTTTATTTTACGGTTATAAGGGTATCCCAGAGTGGCACAGTCTTCTCTACTACACTCTTCCTCGTTAGTAATTAATTTTATTCTCAAAGTATTTTTGATATATAAAAGAAATCTTGTAGAATTAGTATTTTTCGAAGTTTAAAATACTATCTTTTATTTGTTATCTATTACTAAATATTAAGCAATATTAACTAAAAATGTAATTTCAAGAATTTGTGATTTCAGTAATTAATTTTTTTATTAATTATTTAAGTCCCTAATTGTGAAGCCAATGCAAGTAATCGATATTTCGGAAATCGTGGGGCTTTAAAATGTCTTAATGAACTTGGAACTTTTGCTGTTTTGGAATTGCAATCACTTAAAGGTACACAAATTTTTAATTAGTCATTTATATTAAACGTTTCACTTTCAAATTAATAGTCCACTCAGAAGAAGTTGAAATTGATGAAAGCCGTTTTAGAATTTTATGTAAAAACAATACTTTAGCCAAGGAAACTGGTTTTGATGTTGATATAGATTGTGCTTTAACAACAATAGTTGATGGTGAAATAATTATGCATCAAAAATCACCAAAATCATCATCTGTTATGCATGTTCTTCAAGCACTAGAACATTATTTTATTAGAAAAAGTGATCCTAGTTTTAAAATTTATAATATTTTCGAGGGGCAAAGAAATGTTTTATTCAAAGTAATATTGTGTATAAATAAACAAACAAAATTTAAGATTAACTTCAAACTAATTGTTTAATACATTTCAGGATTCCACAATTGGCTTAACTAGTCCAGATACTCCAAATCAAAGTTTAATGGTAGAAAATTACAAAAAATTATTCAATGATATAGAAAAATGTTCTGGAACAATAACAGGTATTTATATAATTTCTTTATTTCTTTTTATATCTTACCTTTCGGAATTTATAATATTTCGTTTATTCTATTTTCTAATAAAATTATAAAATTTTTATTTTATTTTATATTTAAAAATACCTATTTTATAAAACCCTAGAAATTATTATTAAATAACTGTATTTTTAACATATAAATTTTGTCACAATTTTTATGTTATTAGAGTCCGCTACAACAATCATTTGCTTGTCTTGATCTCCCATATCTCCACCTTTCTTTATGATCTTTAACTTCTGAATACCCTCTTTAAAAGATATTTTTCTTCTAATAATAATATTTAAATTTCTTAGAAAATATCAAAAAATATTTTAATAAACTATTTTTAATATTGTGAAACTTAGACAGGTTCATAGAGTTTTATAGCGTAGCTAAGAAATTTTGGTATCCGGCTAGTTTATCGCAATAATAAATTCACAGCAAAGTTCATCGCAAGCAATTCATCGCAAGGAAATATTCATCGCGAAGTTTATTGCGATGAATATCCGATACCTAATGTAATATTGGATTTTAGAGTTGAATTCTAAATCAGGATTACCGCTTTTTCCAGAATATTTATATGTGTGTTTGTATATACAATGTTAGAAAAAAAAAAAATCGCGCGATTTTTCTGGCTACCAGAGTTAAATAATTAAATAATAATAAATTGCTTACGATGAATTGCTTGCGATGAATTGCTTACGATGAATTGCTTGCGATAAACGAGCCTAGAATCGAAATTTTGGTTATGATTTAATTAATTTATTAAATTTTATACATAGGTATAGATACATAGGTACTTGGGTAATATACCGAAAGTTGAAAAATCTTTCAATTTTAAAAAAAGAAAGGTTTTTTTCTTTTAATTAATTATAATTATTAAGCTTCTTTTCTTAATATTAAGAAGTGCAATACAAACCACATTATGCAAGAAGAAAAGCTTATACAATCCATCTTGCATTTACTTCTACGTTTTTATAAAAAATTTAGGTTCCCCCGTTTCGCAGACTCTGTTCAGATTTGGGAAACTCACTATTATATTTTTGTTTTATCCAGAGGTATTTTTAAGTCTTTACAGCTGTAAGTGTAACAATAGATAAGCCTTCAATTCATGTTAGTTGCAACAATAGATCAAAAATTTTCATATAAATCAAAAATTTATATTTCATTTATTATTTTGGTAAAACTCAATTTTTTAGCACATTTTCAAAAAATTTTGTAAAAATGTGCCTATATAGCTTCACTCTGTCCGTCCGTCTGTCCGTATGTTTACAAAAACTTTTACACCGTTTGAAATAGAGTAAAGAAATTTTAACCATGGGTACTTTTTGCAAAAAAAAATAATTTCGTAGAAGAATTTTTATCTGTAACCCCACCTGTTACGGGGCTATAACAACTTTAAAATAAAAACTTTACTGTTAGCAGTAAATTTTATACTTAAGCAGTAACTATTTCCAAGTAAATATTTTCAAAGGTAAACTCATTGTGTAATACAATATAATTTTGAAAATGTGCTATTTTAAAAACCCTTGGTTTTTTTTCATTTTTTTAATATTAAATAGCAAAAATATATTGAATAACACTAAACTTATAATTAAGTGAGTTGTGAGTTGTGACACTAAACTTATAATTAAGTGAGTCTTTATTTAATTATTTCAAAATTTATTGCTAAAAACAATTTCAGACTTACGTCTAATAAGAAAACAAAACGAGATTGATTTAGATTTATTAAAAATAAAATAAAAGAAACTCGAAAAAGTAAGAAAAGTTATACATAATAAATTTTAAAAAGTTGGCTAATTTCAAGGCCTTGGCATTAACCATCTGGCCGAAAAGCGATTTAAAATTGAAATATAAAATATACTAATGAAATATATAATTTTTATTTGTATAAAATATTTATAATTAATATTCATAAATTAAAAACATATTTATGCCAACACATATTCATACAGATATTTTTTTATTTACTATTATCTAAAATCTAAATTATTATCATTATTTGAATCACAAACAATTTTTTTGTTTCTCTTGTTTTTATTATTTTTTATACCCGTGCATACATATATGACATTGGGTATATTAAAATTACTCATCCATTTGGAAGATGCTAGATTCAAAATTTCTTCAAAACTAATTATACTAGGAGGATAAAAATAAAACACGGTTAGTTGTAAAATTGAAGAAGCACCTATATGAAGTTTCAAATTGTTACGGCCCCATTTTCGAGGAGCTGCCATACAAAGTTGTTAATTCGATAGCTATTAATCTAATGAAGCTAAGAGGTTAAAATTTAAACAGTGAAGTAATAGGGCAAGTTACTTGACAAAGTTGGACACCACTCGGGTCAACTATTAGGGTGTGCTAATTTTTTTTTTTTTGTTTTTTCGGTTTTTCTTAAGCAAAAATTATTATAATAATTACTTTTTTATATTTATTTTGTAATATATGTAAAAGCATAAATGAATTAAGTAACGGGTTATTTTATATATAGATCATAGTGGGTTTTTATTCGTTCCTTAACCTTGTTATTTTGAGATCTCGTTTAAAAGTTATATATTTATAAATTGTCAAATTTTATTATATTAGCATGAGTTCTTTGTTTTTTTTTAGAAAAAGCTGAGCTAACACTTTTTTTTTTTTTTAAGAGTTAAATGTTTAACTCTTAGGCTAATAAGCCTGTCTATACCATAGGTACATGTTAGAACAGGGGATCATATTATATTCGTATTATTAGAATTGATCTTAATAAATTCCACATACAATTTAAACATGAGATAGTACTAGGCCTTATAACATGTAGAAAAGTCTTAGATTTTCAATAGATACAATTCTATTTGTGTTTATATTGTATAATATTTTGTATTTGAGTTATATGGTATTCTATATCTGTGAGTTATATTATTCAATTAAATTATTTGTTTTCAATTGTTATATTAATGAATTTTTTATTAAGGATATATAATTATTAATTATTGATTAAGCCCATAATTTGAACCCATTGGCGAATGGTAGCTGAGTCGAGTCGAAAACCAGGTGAAACTAATGTAACGGGAGGTATAAATCAGATGATTTGTAGGTTACAATAGTGGATGGAAGTTAATTATTTTAATAACTTTTTTATTCAAAATGTCCAGTTTGTTATAGTACTACTTTGAGGAAGTACTCCATACTGTATTCAAATAGGTCATGTTTGAAAGAATGTATGATGAAAACAGAATATAAAGGTAAGCACTCCTTGTAATCTGTACATAATAAAAATATACGGAGAGATTTTTATACCCTACTTCATAGGAAAAAGGTATATTAACTTTGGTATAGTGTTTGTAACTACCTAAAGGAAGCGAGCTAGATATGGAAAAGTATATATATTTGTGATCAGCGTGACCTCCTGAGTTGATATAGCCATGTTCGTCCGTCCGTATGCACGATAACTCAAAAACTAATGAAGCTTTCTTGATGAAATTTTAGCTGTAGGTTATTAGGACTTAAACCACGGTGGAAATTGCATGTGGGCGAAATCGTACCATGGTTTCGGGTTCTGGAACCTTTGAAAAGTTCAAGGGCTAACAAACATATATTTTAAGAACACCATAACTCAAAAACTAATGGCCCTATTTTGATGAAATTTAAATTATAGGTTACTAGTAATGAAAGTACCATGGGAATTGGTTCTGGTCGAGTTCGGACAATGAGTTTGGATTCTAGAACCTTTTGATCGACTTGAGGCCAAACGAGCATAATTTCGAAACCAAAAAAGATAGAACCTTATATTTGGGGCACAGGTGTTTCTTCTTATTTGTTCCGTGTACGTGAATTTTTGGATGAATTGGAATAGCTGTTTGCGTACCACTCCCACTACTCCCAAGGCCTTAAAGCATATATTCGAAATGAATAAAGATAGAAACCTCAAATTTGATACACTATTTCCTATTTCCGTTCTTATTTAACACTTTTATATTTTTAAAAGCCTAAGAGTTTTACACTAAAACATATTATGTATTATATTTTGTAAATTAAAAACAAAATAATTTTTTAATAAACGACAAAATTTTTTTTGTTTTTAATTTTTATTATATCATATCTATATTTTATTGATAAAATAATTACAAAACGTTTTTAGTATTATAAATTAAATTTAGTTAGCTATGTCTTACGATCAAACTAATAAAAACTTTAATGGTTTTAAAATGGCTTATGACTTCCCATTAAATTTGAACCAAATAGATGCAAATTATTTCTAAGCCGGTTGCACCGACTGACTGTTTCTTTACTTGTAAAATATGTTCGATATGATTGTGCTAATTTAATTTTCTATCAATTATTAGACCCAGATAATTGAATGATTTAACTATTTCCATTATATTGTTTTTAAAGTTTGTTACGCTCCATAACAATTTTGTTTTCAAATATTAGAATTTTTGTTTTTTTAACATTCAATGATAGACGATGATTTTCCATTCTTCAATTGTATATAGATCTGCATCGATAGCTATTTTTTTAGGTTCGATTCAGTTGACTCAGCATATTTAATTACAGCATCGTCAGCATATAAGTGTATGCTTCCACTTCCACATAGTTTTAGCTTAGCTCCTAGAACTGACCTTTGTGAAACACAGTTTATAATAACTTTTTCGTCACTTAAAACTTCACTTATTTTCACTTGTTGTATTCTATCAAATAAATAATATTGAAAAATTTTAATTTGATTTGTAGTGAAATTTAATTTTTATAGGTAACAAAATATCATGGTCAACACAGTCAAAAGCTTTCTGAAGATCAAGAGAAACACACGCAACATATTTCTTTTCATCAATTTTTTTAATTATAAAGTCATTAAGACAAAGACAGGAAGCAGTAGTATTTGATCTTTTTGCAAACCCAAATTGATCGCCACTTAAAATATTATTTTGAGACAAAAACGAATGAAGACGGTTTTTAGCACATTTTCAAAAAATTTTGTAAAAATGTGCCTATATAGCTTCACTCTTATGTCTAAAAAACTTTTACATCGTTTGAAATAGTGTAAAGAAATTTTAACCACAAGTAAACATAGCAGAAAAAGTTATTTCATAGAAGAACTTTATTCTGTAGCCCCACCCGTTACGAAGATACAGCCCCCCAAAGTCGGAGAAAGCCTTATATTTACATTGTAATAATAATAGTTCTGTTAAGTGTATTCTCAATCTGAAAACGGCAAACAACAGCTGGTTTTATAAACTTTATAAATTTTTAAAAAGCAAATGTTCAGGGTTGCCATACGGTACTAAAATTTACCATTATGCAAAACTCAATTTTTGCAAAATTTTAGGCCACACATATCTTCTAAACAGTTCAAGCTAGGGTTTATAAAATTTGGGAGAAGTTAGATCCTCAGAAATTAGTAGGAGTCGGTTAACAAAATGTTTTTCTCACGTCCCCTGTTTAGGAACTATAAGGGCTCGAAAATTGAAATTTCGCTACTTTTAAACACCTGTAACTTGAATACCAGTTCAAATATTTTTTTAAATGTAAAATGCAAAAATGCAGCATTATATTTCAACATATGTTCATGGTTTTTCTAAAATTTAAAAGGGGTTTTTTAAATTGAAGAAATTGTTTTTTAGTTTTAACAATTTTTGCTTAGATAATAAAAGTTTAGGTAAAATTCCAAATATTGGAACCAAAAAAATTGAAAGGGTTGGGACAGGAGGGGGATAGGCAGATCCTCGAGAATCATCATAACTTTGCTTAGCAAAAATTTCGGAACCGTCCCCATTGAAGGGTTATTAGAACTTTAAATTATAATATTATAATTTATTTTTTTATATATTTTAATAAAAATAAATGATAAAATACTCAGTAAGAATATTTTACTACCTATTTAGGGTAAGTTTGAAAATGTGCTTTTTAAAAACTCTATTTTTTTCATTACTTGTTTATTAAATGTTCGAAAATTTTGGAAAAAACAATTTAAATTGAAATTGGTCTATAATTTGTTTTACAAGATGAGCTACTATTTTTTAAAATCGGTGTTACTATTTAAGAGAGTTAGGAAATGTATTTGATTCAAAGAATTATTAATAAATTTAACTAAGTGTTATCCGTCTGAAAACTTTTTTATAAATTTTGCAGAAATTTTGTCATATCCTGTAGCTGCTGCCCCTTTTAAGTGACTTATAATATTGTCAACTTCACTGATATTAGTTGGATATAGTTGAAAGCTGGAAAAATATTTTGTGAAAATTTTAAAATTCGGTAATAGGAATGTTATTTAAATTTAGTTCATTTGTTATATTAACAAAATATTCATTCATAACTTGAGCTATTTCTGATTATGGGGAAATTGTGTTATCATCTGTTGCAGAATTTTTATGTGGCCTTCAGAAGTATTCGTATCTTTGTTAAATAATACTCCCTTATATCTGTTCGAAAGTATTTTGCTATTGCAAGAATCATTGAAGATTTCATTAGAATAGTAATTAGTTTTAGCTTCTTTTATTAGTTTTTTAATTTTAATTTTGTACTCATCATACAATTTCTTAAAAGATGGATCTGTGGGATATTTTTTCGTAAATTTAAAAAATGAAACCCGTATTTTAATTGGTTTTAAAATATTTTCATCCATTCTTTTTTTTTTCTCAAATATTTTATTTGTATTTTAGTAGTATTGGATTAAATAATATAACTTAAATCGTCAATTAATAAATCAATTGAGTCGTTTGAGTTTATATTAAGCCAAATTTCACTGTTTGCTATGTTGTTATAGTTTAATATAGTTTTATATTGTATCATACTATTAATTACTGGTTTACTATCTAAACTGAGTAGTAATATTTGGTAATCAGACAAAGCAGTATTAAGAGAGTATTAATAAAACATTTTTTTATTAGATCTGTAATAAAATGATCAATTATTGATTTTTAGCACATTTTCAAAAAATTTTATCGTGGTCCTAATTTTTGTGTAAAGTAGTTATTTTAGCAGATACGTCATCTTGCATTGCAATATATTTATAGTACCTGGTAGTTACGATTTTTCCAATTACTTTACATGTGTATACGTCAAATGTTCTAAACTTAAAAGTAAATCTTTGCACAGCAATGTTAACTTAAAAAGTCGTATGTAGTTGAAACTTTTTTTTTGATACGTTGTTTTATCTTAACATTGTGTAAGTAATTTTAACTACTACTAGGAGTCCAATAGTGTTGGATAGACGAAACACCCCAATTCGATTTTCTTTGTGAACGTTTTTTAAATTCCAAAAATATAATGCTATTTTAATACCCGTATGACTATAGGTCAACAGGGTATACTAAATTTGCCATTACTTTTGTGACGCAGAGAAGGAGGAGAAATATATATGGACTCAAAGGTATGAATCGGATCAGAACTGAAAAGTAAATCGATCCACACGATAACTCAATAAAAATAAAGGAGCTAGGATTTTGAAATTTTTACAAATTCGTATGTATGCAATAGCCATCATCGCTATTAAAATCCAGCCAGTTTGCTTCAATGGTTCGAGAACCTGCTATACAATTTCTTTTTTCAAATGAGCATTTCTCTGTACCTATTGAGATGAGTGTCTGAAATTTTGCCAAAAATAGTTTACAACTTCTTCTTTTATTAAAGCATTACTTTATACCTAATAAAATTCGGTGTCTGAAATTTTGTCAAAATACTTTAGTTATAGGGCCAAAGTTTGTACAAAATTTGGTTGGTCTACTCCAGTGGGTTCGAGTAGCTGTCATGCAACTTCTTTCTTTATATGAGAATTACTCTTGTCTATACCTAATAAAAGTGGATGTCTGATATTTTTCCAATATTAGTTAACTTTAAGAGCTGACTTTCAACGTATATTTTCTTTTGGATGATATATGAATTAATATGCGGATAATAAAAATTCGATATTACAGTCATACGGATATCCTGGAATTGACACAGTCTACTCAACTACACTCTTCCTCGTTTGGAATGTAATCATGTCTATATGCATTTGCTAATAAATGAAATTTATATTTCCGGATTGGATGAAAAAACCGCTCTTGGTGGAGCATCATCGTTCATGCTTATTACATAAGCTGTCTAGCGTAATCGTTGGATTTTAATGAAGAATACGAGATCACTGTCATTTTAAAACTCATAAGCGATTTGGTGGCTTTCTCAAAACTTCATTGATGTTAATCGGACCAAAAAATTTAAGTCGAATCTTCCTCTTAAATCAGATTTTCATCGTAGTTGGATATGGCCCATGATTCTGCACCATATGTCTGGTACGATAATTGTTCAATGCAATGTTATCTTTCTACTCAGAGTTATTGACCTCATGTGCTTGGTTAACTCAAAGTAATGGAAACCGAATTGAAATATACAAAACCTTTCACCACCTCAAAATTGAAGTCACCAACCGTAACATTTTGACCTACACGACGACGCAGTCCTTTTCTCGTTCACTTCCAGGCCGAACCTTCTTGCACTCTTCTAAATATAAACCAAAGCTTCGCCGGTATCTCTGTGTTATTTTACCGATTATATCTAGGTCGTTTGCGTATCCGAGCAGCTAGGTTAATTTATAATAAAATGTTCCTCAGGTTTCAATCCCAGAGTCGTGCATCACTGAAAGATCACACAAGAACGCGTCTTCTTGTCTTAAGCCTAACTGCGTTTGAAATATTCCAGATAGGTTGTTTTCTCTTCTGACTGTGCATAACGTACAAGCTATGGTTATCCTGCAGAGATTGACAAGGTTTGCAGGAAAACCGAATTCCACCATTGCTTGTAGGAACTCGTCTCTCCCTATTGAATAATGCGCAGTCTTGAAATCAATAAACAGATTATGTGTACTGACATTAAATTTAGCGGGAAGATGTGATCACTTTTCTTAAATATGGGTACAAAGATACTGGAGCTCCACCCATTGGGCATACTTTCGTATGATTTTAGCGCTTCTACGTTTATTGTTCTACCTATGTATTTTTTGTGTGTGTGCATATTTTGACTTGGATTCTAGCTATGGCAAGGAGGTGGTCCGAATCCACATATGGACCTTACAATATACATACATCCATCACATCTGAAGCGTGCCTACCGTCAATCATTACGTGTTCCATTTGATTTGATGTTTTCTGATCTGGGGACCACCAGATGAGTATATAAATTTTACGATGAGAGAATTTTGTATTTATCATGTTCTTTATTGCTGGCAGTGATATTAAGCGTAACCCTTTATCATTGATGCCGATTCTATTTCCAAATTAAAATTCTGGGGAAAAAAAATGTTCTGTTCGAAATGAAAGTAATACATTTAGTTTATACAGTTTTCAGTTATAACGACTCGGTTTTAGCAATATTATGATTACAGCGATAGAAAAGTAAAAAGCAAAAAAATCATATATAATTTTTTTATGTTTGCTTTCTTTTATTACAACTTCGGATATAGCAATAATTAGGTTATACCGACACGTTTTTAAACGAAATCGATTAATCAATCGATCGATTTTAGTTCTTAACATTTGCTGTGTTATGTATTTATTAGATCAACATAAAATAAAAATAGCCTTCATTTGATATACCTATCAATTTTAATTATAATAAACGTTACACTTCTTGCCAAAGAATTAAATTTTACCTAAAAATGTAAGTTGTTTATTATATTCATATTTCTTTTATTTAAATTTTATATCTAATAATGTTGCTTGGTAATTAATTTAGTATTTTTTATTTAGTTTTAATAAATATAAAAAAAATAAACAAAATCAACGCATCAAAAATACAAAAAAAAATTTCATTAGAAGAAAAAGCATTTTCAAATAAAATCACACATCAAATAAAACTTCTAGCAAATGTGTTCGCAAGTGTCCATTCTAGAATTAGCACATTTTACAATGTTCAAGTATTATACTATTTTTTCAAAATTCACAGCATTCTTTTAAAACGACATTCGTTTATTACGACAGATATTTTCCGTCCCTTCATGGTCGTTATAAGCTAAAAGTAAGTACTGTATTTTGTAACATCGTATGTTGTTGTTGCTTTTTTTAAGTTTTTTGTAAGATAAAAAAACCGAATTTTTATTACGTTTAAGAGACAAACAAATAATAAAATTTGTTTGCATACAACTAATAAATAAATAATCTTTCTTAAAACGCGGAAAAATGTAGTAGAGTGTGTCAACTCTGGGATACCCATATGACCGTTATATAAACATTATATCATTTTTATAAACATTGATTACTTTTGGCAAAATTTCAGACACCCAACTTTATTAGGTGTAGTGTAATGATTATACCAGTTTATTAGGTGTTTTGTAATGCTCATATAAAAGAAGGAGTTGTATGGCAGCTACTCGAACTCTCTGTAGTAGACCAACAAATAACTTTGGCCATTACACTAAACTATTTTTGGCAAAATTTTGGACACCCAACATGGGTCCTTGGATTCGGGTAGCTGCCATACAACTTCTTTTTTTATATGAACATTTCTCTGTACCTATTACAGCTGCGTGTCTGAAATTTTGCCAAAAATAGTTTAGTTTTATGGCCAAAGTTTTTGCTAAATTTGTTCCTACGGCGGGGATTGTGTAATTGCGTAATTGGGCCATGAGTTCTGAACCTAGAACTTTTTGATCGAATTTAGGCCAAACGAGCATAATTCCGAAACCAATGAAGATAGAACCTCCAAATTTGGTATTAGGGTGTCCCTTCCTATTTCCTTAATGTCCTTGAAATTCGGACCACATTAGAGTAGCGAGTCGGGGACCAGCCACACATTTCCGAAACCTTTAAGCATATCTTTAAAATTGATAAACATAGGAACTTGAAAAAATTTAGAAGCATATAATTTGACTCAAGGGTGTTCTTTACTATTTCTCGCGTGTCCCCCTAATTTGTTATCAATTGGAGTGGTGGTTCAGTACGTCTCTTGGACCCCCCAAGGTTTAAAATCTTATCATCGAAATTAATAAAAATAGCAACTTAAAATTAAGAACGTTCCAATTGTGTACAAGGGTTAACTAGTATTGAAAGTATGACGGGGACTGCATATGGGCGAAATCGTGGTTTCGGGTTCTGGAACCTTTAAAAAGCTCAAGGGCTAACAATCATATATCTTAAAAACACCATAACTCAAAAAATAATGCCGCTATTTTGATGAAATTTAAACTCTAGGTTACTAGTAATGAAAGTACCATGGGAATTGGTTCTGGTCGAGTTCTGACAATATTTTCGGATTCTAGAACCTTTCGATCGATTTGAGGCCGAACGAGTGTAATTTCGACACCAACAAAAATATTCCCTAATTCTTATGTGTCCCGAAATTTAAACTTAATTGTAGTGACTCCTAAGAAACCCCAAAATTAAAAAGCTTATCTTCGAAATTCATAAAGATAGAAACTTTAAATTTGATGCACGAGGGTTCTTTCCTATTTCCGTTTTTTTTAACACTTTTATATTTTTAAAAGGCCAAGAATTTTACCAGAAAAATATTATCTATAATATTTTATAAATGAAAAACAAAATATTTTTTTAATAAACGATTACATTCCTTTTTTTTAATTTTTATTATATCATATATTTTATTGAATTATTACCATAGGTTATATATAATTAAGACATTGTGTACGTCACTTAAGCTATATTTAAAGTTACTTGCTGCATTTATGTAAAATTTATTTTTATATGTAAATGAATTATAGAAAAGTTCTAAATTTGTAATTGTACTTTAGAAATACATTTATTGCATATTTTGGGTTTAAAAGCTTTTCTAATAGGCAATTTTGAAAAATTTGAATTATTAAATAAATTATGCTTTGATTATCTTCTTATCACAAAATTTAATAATTTAAATTTTTTCACTTTTGTAAAGTGAAAAAATAAAAGTAAAGAAACCGTCAGTCAGTGCAACCGACTTAGAAATACCCTACACCGTTTTGGTTCAAATTTAATGAGATATGCATAAGTCATTTTAAAACCACAAAAGCTGTTATTAATTTGATCGTAAAAACATTTTCTAATTACACTATCTATTAAAAAATATTACAAATTCTTACTAATTTATCTATTTAAAAATATTAAAAAACAAAAAAACTTGAAATAAATGAAAATATATTTATTCCAATTCAATTACAAAATGGAAAAATTCTTATTATTAAATTTTGTGATAAAAAGCTAATCAAAGCATAATATATTATATTTAATAACCCAAATTTTTCAAAATTGCAATTATTTTAAATGGCTAGTTTATATACCTAACAGAAAAGCTTATATACGCGAAATATGCAATAAATGTATTTGTAAAATTCAATTGCAAAATTAGACCTTTTCATATAATTCATTTAAATATAAAAATAAATTCTACATAAATGCAGCAAGTACCTTCAAAAATACCTGAACCACTACAATTAAGTCTAAATTTCGAGGACACATAGGAAATAAGAAATATATTCTTTGGCTTCGAAATTATACTCGTTCGGCCTCAAATTGATTAAAAGCTTCTAGAATCCGAACTCATTGACCAAACCAGAACCAATTCCCATGGTATTTTCATTACTAGTAACCTAGAGTTTAAATTTCATCAAAATAGCGGCATTATTTTTTGAGTTATGGTGTTTTTAAGACATATGTTTGTTAGCCCTTGAACTTTTCTACATCCAAAATTCGAGGTACACGCAGGAAATAGTAAAGAAAACCCATGTGCCAAATTTGAAACTTCTAAATTTTTTTAAGTTGCTATGTTAATTAATTTTAAAGATATGCTTTAAGGTTTCGGAAATGTGTGGCTGGTCCCCGACCCACTTCTCCAACGAGGCCCAAATTTCAAGGACACTAAGGAAATAGGAAGGGACACCCTGATACCAAATTTGGAGGTTCTATCTTCAATGGTTTCGGAATTATGCTCGTTTGGCCTGAATTCGATCAAAAAGTTCGAGGTTCTGAACCCATGGTCCAATCTCGACCGTACGCAATTGCCGCCGTAGTTTCATTACCAATAACCTACAGCACAAATTTTATGAAGATAGCGTCATTAGTTGTTGAGTTATCGCGATTTTTTTTATATGTTCGTTCCTACTGAAACCGATTAAAAGGTCCGAACCGTTGGACTGATTTCGCTTTGCTTTAAGTACTAGTTAACCCTTGTACACAATTTGAAGTTCTATCTTAATTTTTAGCTACTATTTTTAGTAATTTCGATTATAAGCTTTTAAAACTTGGAAGGTCTAAGAGGGGTACTGAACCACCACTCCAATTGATCCAAAATTGGAGGTACACGCAGGAAATAGTAAAGAAAACCCATGTGCCAAATTTGAAGCTTCAACATTTGTTTCAAGTTACTATCTTTATTAATTTCGAAAATATGCTTTACCATAATTCCAAATTTTATAAGATTATAAGCTTTTAAAACTTGGAAGGTCTAAGAGGGGTACTGAACCACCACTCCAATTGATCCAAAATTTGAGGTACACGCAGGAAATAGTAAAGAAAACACATGTGCCAAATTTGAAGCTTCAACATTTGTTTCAAGTTACTATCTTTATTAATTTCGAAAATATGCTTTAACATAATTTTCAAATCAAAACCCTTATGTCTGAATTGCATGTACTGCACTTCCTCATCAGTAGTCTGCTTTATACAATTTAATCCACAAAAAGTTCCAAGAAAAAAATTCACGAAACCCACTAATTTTATAACTCTTCTAATATTGATAATTAATTTTTAAATTTCAGATAAAAAATAAATAAACTGCTGAAAAAAAAGACAACCATAAAATCCTAGTACTTATTCTTTTGAAATACATATTTTAATAAAGATACTATAAAAATTTTATATAAAAATACATATTTAACGCACCTAATCTACTAACATAGTTTTTTTTTTGTTTTCGTATTTGTGCCAAGCTTTTGTTGTATTGTTTATTCTTTTTTAAAAAAAAAACTATATTAGTAGATTGGGTGCGTTAAATTTTTGTTTGTCATGTTTTACTTTTTCAAAAATTCTTTAAATATAAAAAAATTAGTTATACATATTTGATGATTCATTTTATTTTAAACATAATATTGGGTTTGCACAGATATCTAAAATTGGTAAAGATAACTGCAATTTTATTTAATAATTGATTAGATATGGGTTATCTTCATATGATTTAAAAAAACTTGGACATGTATTATTTTACAATTAATATTTTGATTTTAAATCAATACGAGTATATATTCAGTTTGGGTTCATATTCAGCCATATGAAGTTCAGTTGAAATTCTAAAATTACAAAATGATATTTAAAAATTATATTTTATATTTTAAATTACTGTTACTGAGTGGGATTTGTACAAAAGCGGAAGATGGTTAACAATACTAAAAAATTTTTTAAAATAATGTTTTTGTTAAATACTTTAAAATACATACAAAATTTTATTCTATTAATAATTAAAAGAAAATTTTATCTTAAAACTATTTAAAACTTTGAATCACTAATAGCATATCTTAAGTTCAGTATGTAGAAACCAATCAACTTTACTGTGAATTAGCGATAATTGTTATCGAAGATATTGATTACACGATAC
Organism: Dolichopus griseipennis; assembly: GCA_963082915.1. Classification (NCBI taxonomy): domain Eukaryota; kingdom Metazoa; phylum Arthropoda; class Insecta; order Diptera; family Dolichopodidae; genus Dolichopus; species Dolichopus griseipennis. Next base: position 50,037,200 of record OY720445.1, on the reverse strand, counting down.
AAGCTGTATTAAAACAACTTAATTAAAATTTATTGAAAAAAAATTATATATTTGATATGAAACCCCAATTTTTTTTTCTATCTTATCGAAAATTAAAGTAATATATGTTTAAACAAGGAAGAGTGTAGTAGAATAGACTGTGTCAACTCTGGGATACCCGTATGACCGTAACATAAACTTTATATCATCCGGTTATTTACTTTTGGAAAATTTTCAAACTTACAGCTTTATTAAGTGTAGTGGAATACTCATATAAAAGAAGGTGTTGTATGGCAGGTGTTGTATGGCAGCTACTGGAACCCTCTGCAGTAGACCAACCAAATTTTGCTGTAACTTTGGCCATTACACTAAACTATTTTTTGAAAAATTTCAGACACCCAGCTTCATTAGGTGTAGTGTGATGCTCATATAAAAGAAAGAGTTATATGGCAGCTACTCGGAACCCTCTACAGTAGACCAACCAAATTTTGCAGAAACTTTGGCCATTACACTAAACTATTTTTAGCAAAATTTCAGACACCCAGCTTCATTAGGTGGAGAGTAATGCTCATATAAAATAAGAAGTTCTATCGCAGCTACTCAAACCCACTGCAGTAGACCAACCAAATTTTGCAGAAACTTTGACCATAAAACTAAACTACTTTTGACAAAATTTCAGACACGCAGCTGTAATAGGTACAGAATAATACTCATATAAAAAAAGAAATTGTATGGCAGCTACCCGAAGCTATAGACCAAAATGGCTGGATTTAAGTAGCGATAACGGCTATTGCAAAAAAACGAATTTACGAAAATTTCAAGATCCTAGCTCCTTTAGTTTTGAGTTATCGTACGGACGGACGGACGGACATACATAGCAAAATCAATTTGTTTTTCGATTCTGATCCGATCCATACACTTGAGTCTATATCTACCCTCCTCTTTCTCTGCGTCACAAACGTAATGGCAAATTTATTATACCCTTTGACTATATAGTCATACGGGTATAATGACTATATTATATAGTCATACAGGTATAAAAATTAAATTACGTCACCAATTCATATAAAACTTTAGTTTAAATATTTAATATTCATATTTTAAACAGAACTTCTTTCATACTGAAATATTAAAATTATGTAGGTTTTTTTTATTTTTTAAATAGACAAAAACTTTAACTTTTCCTAAAATTCCTAAAACTCTAGCTTTTTTAGTTATTTGATAATAAATAATTACCATTTACAGAGCTACCATATTTTTAATTAAAATTAAAAACATATATATCTCCCAATACTTTTTGTAAATTCGAGCTAAGATACGAAAAATCCATTAATATTTTTATATTAATTTGACTAAATTTTTACAATCTTTGGCCCTAGCAAATAATCTTATCGTGTAGTAGTCAGTAATACTGAAGTCTTACAGCTTAACACACAGATGAATTTTATATTTATATTATGTTATACGAACATATATTTTAATTTTTCATTGCGTTACATTTTTGAAGAAATAATGCTAAATATATTAAATTAGAATGTTTCAATTAACATCATTCCTCCTCCTATGTTTTTTTATATAAATAAGTATAAACGATAAGCTAAAAAAAAAAATTTTGCAGTTTATAAAGTATGTTCCGGAGATGGGACTAAGGAGATATGTACACAAATGTCACGTGGAAATTCTGAAGTTCATTGCATTTGGGTTCAAGACAGTATAGAATGTAAAAATTTTCAAAAAAATTCTTTAAATTTAATTTTTGAATTTAAAATATAAATATCGTAGGTGCAAAAAGAATCTTAAATGGAACGGCCGATTTTGGTATGTTCTCAGCAGAAAGTATGTTGCAATTAGCAGTATTAGATTGGCCGCAGCTATCAGTTGTACTACCTTTTTCACATAAGGAAAGGGAACACGGTGATAATACAAATACTTTACATTTAATTTTAGTATAATTAAAGTCAAAATAATTTTACTTTGAATAATATAGCTACTGCTGATTTTGAATCTGTTGTTATTGTACGCAAAGATCATCACAATGGCTTCGATGGGTTAAAAGGGAAAAAATTTTGTCATCCTGGCTTTGATTACAACCCCGACCAAAAATGGTCTGAGCGTTTCTTTAAACATTTCGAACGAAACGTAACTTCTCCAAAATGTGAAATAAATAAATCACCTGCAGAACTAGAAGCCGCTACATTAAGTCAATTTTTTGGTGAATCTTGTCGTCCAGGAATTTGGTCTTATGATGAAAACGAGGATAAAAAATTAAGTAAATTTAGAAAATTTTGAAAAAAATTTAGTATATCTGTTTATAACTATTTATAGAAAACAAATATTCATCACTATGTAAATTATGCCCACAAAGTGATTGTAAATATTCCAAAGGGTCAGCTATAGAAAAGAATCATGAGTTTGCTCTAAAATGCTTAAAAGATGGTGGTGATATAGCATATGTTTCACTGGAAGATGCTCAATTTTTTTTTAATACATCAGCGGTAAAAATAATATAAACTTCTCATAGCAACTCTTAATTTTTTTAAAAATTTAATATTTAGGATGTCAATGTTGCTGATTATCATTACCTTTGTCCAAATCGAAGCACAGTACCGATAGCGAATAATCCAGATCCTTGTGTATGGTTACGTCAGCCCTGGAAAGCAGTTATAACTAATTCGTAAGTAAAGTGTTCCAGTTTTTAATTAAACTAAAAAAATATCAAAAAATATGTATAAATATTTTTTTTAATTATAATATGTATACATATATTTATATCTTCTATAAATACAGAAATATCGATACAGTTTTGAAAAAAAAACTCAACCAGTGGATGATAAAAGGTTTACAAGGTATTAGTTGGGAATCCTCTTTAATGAAAATTCTTAAAGTCAATGATTTCAAAAAAATTATCGGTTCTGAAAGTAAAAGCCCAAAGGAATATATGTCAATGTGTATGTTGAATGATTTACGCTCTAAACATACGTATTACATAATGACATTAACCCTTTTTTTTATTCTTTAGATCGTCCAATTCCTATTGATGAAACATACTGCAATACAGTTGTATCCTGGTGTACTGTTTCTTCCCTTGAAAATGACAAATGTAATATTGCGAGAGCTGGAGGTATTAGTACGGGAATTTATCCGCATATAAAATGTCGCTCACCAGTTAGTAGTCATGTACAATGTTTAGAAGATATACATCACAATGATACAGATTTTATAGGAATTGACTCAAATTATGGATGGTTGGCACGTTCAAATTTTAATTTAACAGCTGCACTATTTTTCGATACTGAAATTGACCAATTTTCATCACTTGTTGTTGTTGTGAAATCTGATTCTGAAATTCAAAGTTTTGAAAATTTAAAAAAAAAAAAGGCTTGTCTTCCAGAATATGGTTCTAGTGCAGCGATAGCTTTAATAAACGAGTATAAGAATAGAAGAATTTTCAAACGCGATGATTGTAATTATGGTGCAATGTTAAAATCATTCTTTGCAAATTCATGTTTTCCGGGGGCTTTGGATTGGAGATATGTTAGAACAAATAATGTAACAACAACAGCATTATGCAATTTATGCTTTGAACATGGTAATGACAGAAATGGAATAGAGATCTCTAATGAATCAGAAGTAAATCAACCAAGTAAGGATTTTTGAGAATAAATCAAAACTTTGAAATTAAGATAATAGAATTGTTATTAGTATGTAAATTCAAATAGTTTTTTTTTTCTACTTCACCAAAAAGTGAAAAAGCCATAAAAATATTAATAGATTTAAAAAAAAAAATAAAAACTGATTACAGTTAAAAAATAATTTATTGTAACTTTACAGTCAAAACATGTGCCGCAGACAAAACTAATAAATATTTTGGTAATCGTGGTGCATTAAAGTGTCTTGATGAAGTTGGAGATATTGCAGTTTTAGAATTGCAATCTCTAAGAGGTACCCATAATATTTGAAGTCATTCACTGAACAATTAATTTTCTATAATATAATATATTATAGAAAATTAAAATGTTTATTGTTTTTTTCATTACAGTACATGCTGAAGAAGTTAAAGTTCCCGAGCATAATTTTAGAATTTTATGTAAAAATAATACTTTAGCCAAAGAAATTGGTTTTGATGTTGACTTGAATTGTCCCTTAACAACAATTGTTGATGGTGAAATTGTAATGTACCGAAAATCGCCAAAAACATCATCTGTAGTACATGTTCTTAAAGCACTGGAACATTATTTTATTAGAAAAAACGATCCCAGTTTTAAAATTTATAACATTTATGAAGGGCAGCGAAATCTTTTATTTAAAGTAAAATAAATTAATTTTATATTTTTTTTTTCACATAAAAATTTTTTTTTTATAGGATTCGACAGTAGGCTTAACACATCCTGATTCGCCAAACCAAGGTTTAATGGTCGAAAATTACAAAAGTTTATTTAAGGATGTTGAAGAATGTTATGGTAATTCTGCAGCTATTATTTCAACTCAGATACTTTCAACACTTTCAATATTAATATTTGTGTATATTTTAAATTGTTGATTTAATTTTTTTAATGAATTATAGTAAAGCAGTCCTTTATATAAAACTCTATATGCTACATCCATGATTCTTAGAATTACATTTTTAGTATTTAAAAACTTTAAAAGCGTTTCTTTTTTTACTTTATATAATTTAGTTTCTAATAAAATTAGTTTCTTAAATGTTTTTTATTATTGAAATTTTTTTTAATAATTAAATTAAAGTTATTTTTTTAAAACTTTGTTTTTAAATTACGTTTTAGGATCATTGATTTAACTATCTTAGCAAAACAAATTTATTCTTCAAAATTTCACTTGTTCGAAGAATAATTAAATACGCTTTTCGAATTGAAATCTTATTTTGCTATTGGGTTTAAGGAAAAGTGCAGTGCTTATAAAAAGCTATAGTTTTTACTCCAAGCCCTGCTTCATATTTTTCTTTAGAAAATTAAATATCATAAATTATCATGGCCTGCTTATGATGAATGAAAAAATATTTTATTTAATAAAAAAAAAAATTAAAATTAAAAAAAAAAAATAAAAAAAAAATATTTTATAAATTTAAATTATTTTAAATGTTTATACGTTTTAAATTATCATAATCAGGCCGACAAATATTTTATTTATTTTTAAAAAAAACAAAAAACAAATTTTTTTATGAATTTAAATTATTTGTAATGTTTATACGTAAGCTCACTTCCGTTTTTAGAACTTACAGTACATTTTCAGAAAATTTTATATAAACCGTAAAACATTTTTATATTAAAAAATAAGACTGTGCTGTGAAACATTCTACATTATTCCTGAGATTATAATTTAAGTTAATACGAAAACTGGTAATGAATGATTTTATAAACATTTTCATCAAATTATAAAAATATATTGCTATTCTTTATCAGCCTAACAACAGACTTTTGTAGTATTAGAAATGGTGTTAACCTGTATTCAAAAGCACCGCCCCAGCAGCAAATTTCATACTGAAATTTAGAGTGAAAAATGCCATAATAGAACATCTTTAACGTTTTTTGATAAAAACACACTTTATATATACAGTTATTTTATTTTAAAATTCCACTAAACTTATTATGATAGGGCTTCAATAGCCAGTCTGGAACTTAACTTTATAATTATTCTTTGCTTATATTTGGACTAAGATTTTATCAACTAATTTTGCATAAATCCGCTTTAATTAATACGATTCTTATTAACATAAATTCTTAATAATTGATTACATAATATTATTTGTTTTAATATAGGCTTGTTAAATTATGTTTTACCTTGAAAATGTCGCTGACTTAATATATATTAGTAATTTATTTGATAAAATATTAATAACCTTATGGATGTAATGTTACTTTAATTTATAGCGGAAATCATTTAGACATAAATATAAATGTTATTATTTCCGAGAATTGTTTATTACTCGTAAATAGAATCCTTGGAAAGTATGCCAGTGCAATAAAACGGTTATTTAAGTTCACGGTTTTAATATTATAGATATACTACTTATAGCAGCACCCCCCTTAGTCTGAGGCTCCGACAAAGGTATTATAAATTTGACGCGTTTATTAGAAATTTGATTGTAAACGGTAATCACTAGAAACAAAGTTACAAGTGTTATTATAATTTTAAAGCTAATATTTACTATGTTTTTAAAGTAATTTGTTTCCATGATTTTCTCTATATTTTGCCTATTATTAACAATTTTTTCTAAATGTTATTTTTTAAAAATTATTTCAGTATTATTTTTATTTTCTTTGGTGTAAAATAATTAGGTTATATGAGATGGTCTTCAATTTTTATTGCTTTATTTGTATATGAGATGCTGTTAATTTCAATTTCACAGTTTTCGAATTTAATTAATTTAGTACCTATTACTGTGATATTCGATTTGTTACAATTATGCTTAATTTTGGTTTCTTTAACGTTATCGGTAAAATCTTTTATATTACAATATTCATTCTTTGATTTGAATATGCTTCTAATACATTCAGCTTTTATTTCTAATAAATTATTCTTAAGTGATCTATTACATTACCCATGTACACATTATTATTTTCATCTACTATGATTTCTTTTGTTATATCAATATTTAGTGTTTTATTATGTTTGTTTAGTAAAGAATCTACATAACTTTTAAAATATTTTTTATTCGAAAAGTTCGGTACTAATTAATTTCGTTGTTTAAACTGGCTAATGTTATTTTTACATTGACGAAGGCATCTATATTTGGAATTTTATGTAATTCGTCATCCGTTAATATATTTCTTGAAAGGATTCCCAATTTACTGGTTAGTATTATTTGTTCTATTTCGTCAATGTGATTTCGTAAGAGGTCTATGTTGCAGTTAATTTAGTAAATGTATTCAAATCTGTATAGTTAGTGTTCTACTTTATGGATAGCGTTTGTTTCTTTTTCAAGTGAATCTTTTATTATTAATTGTTGTGAGTTTATATAATTTGTAATATTTTTAATTTCATTAATTAATTGGTTGTTAATTTTAGTAATTCTAATTCTTTATAAATTTAATCTGCATCAGTACTGTCCTTTGTACCTGTTCCTATACCGTTAAAAAGACCGCGAGGTTTCCTACTTTTCCTATAGTACAGAAGCAATATATTTAATTTGTTTGTTAATAATTTATAAAAAAATTCTTCTCAGGTTTTTGTAATTTTAGGTTTCAATTTGGAAAAAAAATTTTATATAAATAGTCTACTATAATTTCGGTAAATTTAACATGTTTTTTGTAATGGTTTTTGTTAGTTTTTTGTATAGGGTATAAATTGGTTCGTGTTAAGAACATTTTTGTGGTGAGTGATTTCATTTGGGTCGTGCCTTTACTTAGGGTATACATCTATAGTTGCGAAGTTTTTTTTTAATTTAACGGCTGGGTGGTACAGTGGTTAGAGTGCCAACTTTCATGCGAGAGGCCCAGAGTTCGAATCCCAGTGAAAGTGAAAAAACTTTTATCTGGTTTTCAACTCGACTCAGCTACCATTCGCCTTTGGGTTCAAATTAATGACTTAATTAATAATAATATATCTTTAATAATAAATAAATAAATATAACAATATAAACAAATACAAAATGTAAACAAATATTTCAATTAAATAATATAACTCACTTAACTAACTAATAATAATTAACTAATAATATAATAGAATACCATATAACTCAAGTACAAAATTATTACAATATAAACCAAAATAGAACTGTATTTATTAAAAATCTAAGACATTTATACATGTTATAAGGCGTAGGACTATCTCATGTTTAAATTGTATGTGGAATTCATTTGATCAGTTCTAATATATGAATATATCTCCCCTGTTCCGACATGCACATATATAGTCAGGCTGTTTAGCCTATCACAGTGAACAGTTAGCCCGTAGAAGTGCCGGCAAAAAAAAAATTATTCGTAGAATTTTAAAAGTAGTTGTCTGAATTGAAGTGTGAAGATTCGTGTGTGCGAAAGTGCTTTTTTAATTTATTGTAATTGATGAATTTCGTTGTTTTGGAATAATTTGGAAATTTTTTTTTGTATGTAGTTTTATTATGAATCGATTGAATTTCAGTTTTAATTTTTTTTTTTTTTCGTTGAAATTTTTGTTTTTTTTTTACTAGGGTTTTGTAGTATTTAAAATTTCTTTTATTGTCAATAATGCGGTCTTCATCTAATTTTCTAGAAGTAATTTTCCGATATTTTGAGTGGTTTTTTCCACCTCTGATTTCTTTAATATAATTTTTCTCTTCTCTAATTTCAAAGTTTTTCCTGTTTTCGTTTACTTTATCAATAATTTTAAGTTTCTTGTTGACGATTAAATTATGAATTGGATGATCTATTTCTGGAATTTTGCCGTTAATAAAGTCAATTGGGTTTTCATTAATTGCACCGTGAATTGTATTGTTATAGAAATGTATTATTTTTATGATTTTTTCTTCAACTGCGCCTGAATTATTAATAATATCATGCTTTAATACTTTGTTTTTTTATCAATTTTGCCGTGTGTACTAATATATTGTAAAAGTTTTGTTCTAAATTCTGTCAATGTTCGTCCTAGTATTTTATAGACTTTAGCGTATTTGGAAAACTTCTCAATAATTGTCGTAAAAAGTCAATGTGTACAATTTTGAATGGTATTTTTGGTGGATTTCTATCATATTTTTGTCACATGCATATTTCGCAGTTGTTTATATATTGAGTAATTTTTATACCCTACACCTATAGAATAGGTAAAGGGGTATAATAACTTTGGTATGGTGTTTGTAACCACCTAAAGGAAGCAAGCTAGATATGGAAAAGTATATATATCTGTGATCAGCGTGACCTCCTGAGTCGACATAGCCATGTCCGTCCGTCCGTCCGTCCGTCCGTAGGCACGATAACTCAAAAAATAATGGAGCTATCTTAATGAAATTTTAACTGTAGGTTACTAGGACTGAAAGTACGGCGGGGATTGCATATGGGCGAAATCGGCCCATGGGTTCGGATTCTGGATCTTTTAATCCGTTCAAGGGCTAACGAACATATGTAAAAAATCACGATAACTCTACAACTAATGACGCTATCTTCATCAAATTTGCGCTGTAGGTTACTAGTAATGAACCTAATATGGGGATTGCGTAAGTTCGGGATTGGACCATGGGTTCGGAACCTAGAAGTTTTTGATCGAATTTGGGTCAAACGAGCATAATTCCGAAACAAATGAAGATAGAACCTCCAAATTTAGTATCAGGGTGTCCCTTCCTATTTCCTAAGTGCCTTGGAAATTTGGACCCAATTGGAGTAGTGGGTCGGGGACCAGCTACACCTTTCCGAAGACCTTAAAGCATATCTTTATATTAATAAATATAGCAACTTAAAAAAAAATTAGAAGCTTCAAATTTGGCACAAGGACGTTCTTTACTATTTCCTGCGTGTCCATCTAATTTTGGATCAATTGGAGTGGTGGTTCAGTACCTGTCTTAGACCCCCCAATGTGTAAAAGCTTGTCATCGAAATTAATAAAACTAGTAACTTAAAATTAAGATATAACGTTCCAATTGTGTACAAGGGTTAACTAGTATTGAAAGTATGACGGGGACTGCATATGGGCGAAATCGTACCATGGTTTCGGGTCCTGGAACCCTTGAAAAGTTCAAGGCCTAACAAACATATATCTTAAAAAATCCATAACTCAAAAAATAATGCCGCTATTTTGATGAAATTTAAACTCTAGGTTACTAGTAAAGAAAGTACCATGGGAATTGGTTCTGGTCGAGTTTAATTTCGAAGCCAAAGAATATATTTCCTATTTCCTATGTGTCCCCGAAATTTAGACTTAATTGTAGTGGTTCAGCTATGTTCAAAGGTACTTGCTGCATTTATGTTAAACTTATTTTTATATTTAAATGAATTATATGAAAAGGTCTAAATTTGTAATTGTATTTTAGAAATACATTTATTGCATATTTTGCTTTTATAAGCTTTTCTATTAGGTATATAAACTAACCATTTAAAATAATTGCTATTTTGAAAAATTTGGATTATTAAATATATTATGCTTTGATTATCCTTTTATCACAAAATTTAATAATTAGAATTTTTTAATTTTGTAATTGAATTGGAATAAATATATTTTCATTTATTTCAAGTTTTTTTGTTTTTTAATATTTTTAAATAAATAAATTAGTAAGAATTTGTAATATTATTTAATAGATGGTGTAATTAGAAAATGTTTTTATTATTATAAAGTTAATTTGGTTAGCTATGTATTACAATCAAATTAATAACAGCTTTTATGGTGTTAAAATGACTTATGGATATGTCCTTAAATTTGAACCAAACAGGTGTAGGGTATTTCTAAGTCGGTTGCACCGACTGACTGCTTCTTTATTTGTTTATTTTAAATTTGGGTGGTATATTATCTTTTTTAATTCTTTCGTCCAAAATTTCGTCAATGTTTGAAATTGGGAATTTATCGTCTACTGCGATCTCATTCAGTTTTCGATAATCAATTACCAATCTCCATTTTTGTTTTCCGCTGGCGTCTACAATCTTAGATATTATCCAGACTGAAGCAAAATAAGGTGAGTTGCTATGACAAATAATTCCATTGTCTAGCGTCTCTTGAATTTGTTTTTTGACTTCTATTTTGTGTATATATGGATATCTATAGTTTTTGGTTTGAATTAGGATATTATTAGTTGTTCTGATTTGTGCTACCATGTTCTACCATAATTTATTTATAAAATATTTATGTTGCTACGATTATTGAAATTTAAAGAGGCAAGATCACTTATGAAAAGGATATCTATTGCGCCTTCTAAAGTACCGGGGTTCCAGCAGACTAAGATGGTTTTCATAGGATCAGGTATTTTAGATTTAAATATGTTTAAAGCGGTTCGCATGTTACTCCGCGCGAGTTACGTATACTCAATCTAATATTACCTGTAAAAATAATGCAGACATAACGTCAGCATTTCCCGTTTATACAACTGTGGGAACCGTTAGTTTCCCAACAAAATAATTATAATAAAATTTAATTCCTCAAATTTCAAGTACGAATGTTTTTTTCATTTTAACGAAATTGTTGTCTACAACAACAATTTCCCTATAAGATATTAACTAAATGCAAATGCTCTAATAACATAGTTTTTTGTGTTAAAATAAAGTAAATGCTGAATAAGCATAATTATAATTGTAAGTTATTAAATAATTAGTATTAAGAAATTTTGTAAGTTAGTCTTGAATTAAGTCAAAGAGAACATTGTATTAATTTGAAAAGTTAAATAAAAGGTTTTTCTCAAAACAAAAATAAACACTTTCTATTAATTTGATATTTTTTTTCAGTCGGTGGGATTGCTAAAAATAAATTAAAAGCAATCCAGTGATCGAATCGAAAAACAAAATAAATTTAAAACAAACTCTAATAAAATAAATTAAAATTTTATTAAAATAAAATAAAAGTTTATTAAAACAAAAAAATAATTAAGAATAAACTAATTCGAGAAAGTGGATAACGAAGTACAATTATTTAATATATTAAAAGTAAAAAGTGCGTAGAAACAAACTTCTCATTTATAAAAAATTGTTTATGAGAAGGTTAAATAAAAACGAACTATTTGACTTAAACCGAAAAATTAATACAAAAGTAATAAAAATGGAAGAGTTACAACAACAAATCCAAGAAAGAGATATAAGATTAAATCAAATGGCAGCAGCTCTTCAAATGTACCAACAACAAGACTCAACTAACCAACAACGGGAAAGAGTACTTAGAGAAGTGCGATTTATGTCCTGTTTCACCGGTAAAGGTGATGTAAATATTAACTCATTTATAAGCAACGTGGAGTATTATTTAGGTGAAACAAATAACATAGATTTTAAGAAACTAATAAGAAGAACTATATTTCACGAGAAGATATAAGGAGAAGCGAAGAACGTAATAATCAACCTTCCTCAACGAGACAACTGGAATTAATTAAAAATACATTTAATTTTTTAAGTAATTAAAGCTGAGATACAAACCAGACATCGAATCAACAGAAATTAATAGAAGAATTGGTGACCTCAGAGTAAACACGGTAAATGAATTATTAATTGAAGTACAAAAAATTAAATTTAATGATGACTAATTAAAAATTTACTATAAAAATGATAATTATATAAATTTAGATAACGTAGATTCTATATTAATCAATTTTAATTAAAGAAATAAGTCAAGGAATATTACTTGACAAAATTTATGAAGAGAATAATTTAGACAAAATTTTACATATAATGAATGTTAGAAGATTTGAAGACCTTTGTATTAGGTCTGAATTTAAAAAACCAAATAATGTAAATTTTAGTAGAAATAATAATAATAAAAATATGTCAAATGATTATTAAAATTACTGTACTTAAAATGGTACAAATAAATATAATAAAAATTTTTCAAATTCAAGAAACTTTAATAAAACAGATCCTGTTCGAAAAAATTTTAATAATCGGGGTGAAATAAATAGAAATAATAATGAACAAAATTTTAGGAATAATTATTCAAACAATCATTATTCCAGAAGGGATTCTAATGAGAATCAATATAATAGAAATTATAATAACAATTACTATCAAGATAGAAATAGGTCAGGTAACTTTAGGGCAAATTCAGGCCAATATAGCCATATAAAACAGAATATAATCGATAAAAAAATAAAAATATTTAAACAAGTTGAAATACCACATTTGAAATTCTTCACTATAAATGGTAAGGACTCAATAAAGTTAGAAGCTCATACACCAGTATTTTATAAGTTAAAAGCTGATAAAAAAGCTTTAATCAAATGGAAAGTAAAAAACTTACCCAATCGTTCATATGACTTAATAATAGGTGTAGACTTACTTAAAAGCTTAAATTGTACAATAAATTTAGAAAAAGGTACTGTAATACTTAATCGACAAATATTGAAATTAGAAAATAAACCGTACATATTTAACCAAATACATTCTTTAGAACCCGTTGAACCTAATCTTGAAAATTTAAAATTAAACCATTTAAATGAAGAAGAATAAGTCGAAATAAATATAAACTTATAAAAAATTTTAGGAAATTATTTTTTACAGAAGGAGATAAATTAAGCAGTACAACAGAGATTGAACACGAAATTATAACCACCACCGACCAAGCAATAAACGTGAAGTTATATAGATTTCCACCACAACATGAGGAGAAAGTAAGAAGACAAGTGAGAAGATGGCTTTTGTTACACCTCACGGACTCTACGAATTTAATAAAAAGGATGCCATTCGGACTAAAAAATGCACCGGCAACTTTTCAAAGATTGATGGACGAAGTCTTAAGGGAACATATAAACCGAACTTGTGTTGTTTACTTGGACGACATCCTAATATTCAGTACAACTTTACAGATACATGTCAGAGCAATAACGGAAATATTTACAGTTTTAGAAAAACACAACCTGAAAATACAGACAGACAAATGTAATTTCATGAAGAAGGAGAGAGAGTTTTTGGGACATATATTAACAGAAGAAGGACTGAAACCTAATCCTCATAAAATAAAGGGCTTTCTTATCTCAAGAGGGACATCCAGTATCTTTCGCTTCAAGGACGTTAAATCAACACGAACAAAATTATTCGGCAACCGATAAAGCTAAAGATAAAGCAACCGATTTCTTGCCATAATTTGAGCGGTGAATTACTTCAGACCGTATCTGTATGGAAAAAAATTTAAAATCTAACGGACCACTTACATATCAAATACTTACAAGCGAAATATAACGGTAAAGACATCTCACCTATACATCAGAGATGCTACTAAAACTAGAGGAAATCATTTTGATATAGAATATCTCAAAGAAAAGGAGAACAAAGTAGCAGATTTTCTAAGTCGTATTTAGCATAAGGAGGAAACCGATGAAAAGGTGGAAAATAAAAATGAAATAGATAAAAATACTAATATAAATGTAGAAGATTCATCAAATTTTGGTTTATTTAATATCGAAATTGAAAGTAACAGTGAAGCTTTAGCAACAGTACATTCAGCGGAAGAGGAATTATTAGAGCACATTCCAATTAAAGAAGAGATTGTCAACAAATATAGAACGCAAATTATCTTAACCAATAATAAAACTGTAGAAATAGAAACAATATTAGGAAGAAAAATAATATATATAGCAGAGCATGATTTTGAAAGATTAGCAGAAATTTTTAAAAAATATATAGGAAATGGTAAACTTGGTATATTCTCAGAATTATCTGATAGTAAATATAATGAAGTACAGTAAAAACTAATTGAGCTATATTCTAATAGTAGAAAAATAAAATTTATAAAGTGCTCTTATAGGGCACAAGGTTAAAAACAGAAACTGAAGCTGTAAGGTAAATTTCTTTGTACCATGTAAGGGAAAGTTTCCACTCAGGAATTCAGGAAACTTATAATAACATTAAAAATAAAATATATTACCCAAAATTACTAAAACTTATTCAAATAGTAATAAATCAATGTGAAGTATGTCAAACAGTAAAATATGACAGAAAACCGATTAAACCTAAATTCGAAATCAGTGAAACTCCATCAAATACAAACGAAATAGTACATATTGACATTTACGTAATTATGTGTTTTTGACAATAATAGACAAATTCTCAAAATTTGCTACTGCATACTATATGAATGACAGAAATCATATTACTATTTTAGAAAAATTAGAACAACATTTCACCCAAATAGGGAAACCACAAAAAATCATATCAGACAATGAAATCAAAGTAATTCAAATTAGAAAACTATTAAACAATGAAGGAATTTCTTTACATTTAACTAAACCCAATAGTCATACGGGAAATGGAGATATTGAAAGATTTCATAACTCCATCGTAGAAAAATTTCGAATTCTTAAATTAAATAAAAATAATTTCTCTATACAAGTTCTCGAGCAGTTAGAAACTATAATAACAGGTATCACTCGACAATTAAATGTACTCCAAATTAAGTACAAAATCGACAGGTAGATTTTGAAAAAATTAAAGTATACATAGAACAAGCACAAATACTTAAAATTAATAAATTGAATAAAAATAGCAAAGATTATGAAGAATACAGATCCACAGGCTCCATAAAAAATTACAAGGCAGTGAGACATAAAGATAAGCCGAAATATAAGAAAACTAAACTTAATAATATACATAAAAGCAACATTAAACGACCTCTAAAATTTTCAGATATGGAAAATATTAATGATGGTCCTACTGCTGAGAACAACTAGTTTAGCTTCATTAGAAGTTAATAACATAGACACCAACTCAGGATTTGCAGAAATCAATCTGGACAAAACGGACTTAGTAACACAAACAAGTATTATAATCCACATAATTAATCCGGACGAAATTATAAATGTACTAAATACAATTACTGTCAAATTGGAAAATTTTGTTTAAGAACATAAAACCATTTTACAAACTGAAATAAATCACCTAATAAATAAAATTAAAACTTTTACACCCAAAACAAAACGAATTAAAAGAGGGCTGCTATTTAATGGGTCAGTATTTTAAATAAATGGTCAGTATTTAAAATAACATGTCAGTAGGTAAAATAAATGATTAGTATGTCGCCAGCTAATATAAAAACGATCAGTATTTTAATTAAAATGGTGGTAGATAAAATAAATGGTCAGTATTTTAAATAAATTATCAGTAATTAAAATTAAATATCAGTATATAATAAAAAAATTATCAGTTTTTATATTTATATATTTCATTAATTAAAATATGAATTATGAAAAAAACCCTAGTTTAGTTTCTAAACTAGGGTTTAGTAGTTTCTAAAGCATCAAACTGATGCATCAAACGCTATTAGTAATGCATTTGTTCAAGTAATTGGCAAAAATAAGCGGTTAATCATGTGTTGGGCTCATATGCGACGCAATGTCGCAAAAAGGGTTGAGTCATTTGTTGAAAAAAGTATGAGAAAAGAAATATTAGGTGACATCGATACACTACAGTTGGCTGCAAGTAAAGAAATATTTGATAAAGCTTTACCATTGTTTGTGAAGAAATGGCTTCAAAAAAAGCAAACAGAATTCATTGAATATATGAAGCTGCAATGGTTTACATCACATCAGTATTGGTACGAAGGAGCTGCGCATCATACACCATCTACAAATAACACATTGGAATCTTTTATTTGGTAATAAAAAAAGAAGAAACGTTCCATATTTATGGAATTAATTACCAAATCTGTACAAAAGTGGTCAAATGAATATTTATCAAACTGTCGTGTATTCAACACTTCAACAACAATTGAATTATCTCAATGGAACAAAAGTTACCAGTGGGCAAAAACCAACGCGAATATTTCCTCAGCAGTTTTCAGCCATACAAAAAGATATTTTTGTCCAGCTGATCAGCAATTAAATGCTTCAGAAGAGGAAATATCAAATATATTAGAAATGCATTGGAATACATTTGACCAATGGAAAACTAAAGCATTTAAAGTTTGGATTGGAAATCTGCCAGCGGAAATAGAAAACTGGATGCATGGTTGTTGAAGTTGCTCAACATATTTTAAAAAATTTATATGCGAGCATATCATAGGTTTAGCTATTAGACTGAAATATGTTAAACCTCCCCTAGCAGCTAAACAAGTTCCTATAGGGCAGAAACGTGCAAGAGGAAGGAAAAAGTTAGCAGCCGGTGCTCTTTTAATTGAATAAGAATAAAAATTTAATATTTTGTTGTTTTTTTTATATATGTATGTACATATTACTTAAATAATCTTTTTTTGTGTAAGAAAAATTTTATATTAAAAAAAAAATACTGCTTTGTTTTTTAATTATACTGATTAAAAAAAAATAATTTACTTACCAATAAATAAAACTATCCTGACCAAATATACAAAATTTTACTGACCGTTAATTATCTATACTGACCAAAATATTATTTTATACTGATAATTTATTTAAAAAAATACTGACCGTTTATTTAAAAAAATACTGACCAAATATATAGAAGTCTTAAAAGAGGACTCGTAAATGCAATAGGAATGACATCAAAATGATTGTTTGGAACCTTAAACGAACAAGACAGATTAGATACAGAAAATCATTTTACAATTTTAGAATACAATCAAAATAATATTATAAATAATGCCAATGAGCAAATTAAAATAAACTATCAGTTTAATAAAACTTTTTATAATTTAAAAACGGTAATTGAAAATGACAGAACGATCATTGAAAATCAAATAAATAAAATGAGTGAACCAATACTTCAACAAAATTTATATCATGATTTATTATTCAAAATACAATTAGTCAAAGAAAAAATAGATACTATACAAAACAATTTAGCTTCTGCTAGACACGGTATTGTACATCCGAATATATTAACTAATGAAGAAATTGAAAATTATGAAATTGATTTTTATAAATTACAGTAGGTATATTAAATTAGGAGTTTAGGAGCAAAATTTCAGAAAAGTTCATTATTATTTGCCATAAAATTGACGTAAAATTAAACAAATTCAATTAAAGATCATAATCCCTTTACCAAATAAATTAGGTAAAGAAATCGATTTTATACAAGAAACTGTTTTTGAGTACGATAATTTAACATATCAATATAAGCCATTTAAAACTCTAAATGAATTAGAAATAAGTAAACCTTACATATTCAAACAAAATTGTAAACTTCTAAATAATAATTTAAAAGAAATAATTCAAATTGACGAAGAAACCATTGTAATTAAAAATGCCAATAATAATATACTAAATCAATCATGTGACAAAAGAAATATATCTTTATCTGGAAATAAATTGATACATTTTAATAACTGTACACTTACAATAATAGATCACTATTTTTCTAACTTAAAAGATGTAATATATGAAAGATTTTATTATCCAACTATACAAAAATTTTTAAATTTTCAAAATAAAATAACTTTTGACGATATTATAATTAAAAATCAAATTAACGAAAAAAATACTAATAAATTGTGTTATCGTAGAAATATGGCATATGTCCTAACTACTTTAATAATAGATATACACCCAACATCACAAAAAATCACTAACATCAATTTAGATGAGTCAAAAGGGAATACTAAATTTGCCATTACGTTTGTGACGCAAAGAAGAAGGGAGGGTAGATATAGACTCAAGTCTATGGATCGAATCAGAATCGAAAAATAAATCGTTTTAGCTATGTATGTCCGTTCTTCCGCACGATTTTCGTCCACGGTTGAGTACCTGCCATACAACTTCTCTTTTTATATGAGCATTACTCTGTACATATTAAAGCTGGGTGTCCGAAATTTTGCCAAAAGTGGTTTGGTGTAATGGCTAAAGTTACTGAAAAAATTGTTTGGTCTAGTGCCGAGGGTTCGAGTAGCTACCATACAACTTCTTATTTTATATGAGCATTACTCTTTTACTCAAAATTTGTTTGGTCTAGTTGCGAGGGTTCGAGTAGCTGCCGTACAAATTTTTCTTTTATATGAGCATTACACTAATGAGCTGTATGTTTGAAATTTTGCCATAAGTAATTAACCGGCTGATATAATGTTTATATTACGGTCATACGGATATCCCAGAGTTGACACAGTCTATTCTAGTACACTCTTCCTCTTTTTTTACCAATTTGGCGTGAAATGTATTATTACATATTTTGCAGCAAATATTTAATTCTTTTAATCTTTCAAATTTTCATTACACAAATTATTTTCTATTTTACTTTAATTTTTTGTATTGTACTAAATTCTCTCGACGTGTTCCCCACAAACACTTAAAACAGAATTTTTATAAAATTATCAATGATACTAAATATGTAATTCGGGCGCGATAGCGGAAACCGCAGCAACATTAAGGAAATAGTACAGGGAAGGAATAAGACATGGAGTGCGCGAAGGCCATGGTGCTGATTAGAATGTAGAAAATTGTTTGAAATCTGTTGAAAGTATTCAAATTTTACAGACCATTGACAGTTTAAAATTGGAATAATATATTGTAATAGTTTCTAGAATTTTTTTTATGTGAGCCATAATATACTATGTTAAGGAATAGTAGTCCATTTTCGTGTGATATAAGATCAAAAAATAACAAAAACTATTATGGCGAGATGTCCCACAAATTTAAAGACATGATGATTCACAGATAATGGGACATTGCACCAAAATTGAGTTGGATAATATCTTCCATCAGAAATGTGACACAAGACATAAGGGCATTATGATCCGGGGTCATATAACACATTGTCTAGAATTAATCTTTTTTGAAAATATAATAACCATTTTGGAAATATTGTATTGAAATATTCAAAGTGATTCATTACTTTTTTTGAATTTAAAATTTAAACAAACAAATCTATTGATAAGAAATATGATGTCATATTTCTAACTTACTCAATGTTGTTCAAAATTTAAATATTATGCACATTCACATTGAGAGTTTTAAAATATTTGTCACTCAAATTATATTTGTTTTGCTTAAAAAAATTAACTTAATAATTTTATAGGATACATTTTTTTATAATTTTATTATCTTTAGTAAGAAGATTAGATAAGACAACGAACCTTTTCCTGATAACTGAACAATTCAAAACAAACTCTACGTTTGGATTAACTAACTGTCACAGTTGAAGCACGTCTACGGGTGTGCATAGTTATATAAAAGTGTAGAGTTAAAAGATAAAAAAATAAAAATGAATTTAAAAAATTATATTGTGGTTTTTGGATTACTAGCCCTATGTGTCATAACTCAAACAGAAAATATTGGTTAGTAATACTTTTTTAATCTAATTTGTTTTTAAGATTTATTAGAAAACTTTAGCTATAAAACTTTATTTATAAAAATCTATCGATGAACATTGTATTC
Organism: Dolichopus griseipennis; assembly: GCA_963082915.1. Lineage (NCBI taxonomy): Eukaryota > Metazoa > Arthropoda > Insecta > Diptera > Dolichopodidae > Dolichopus > Dolichopus griseipennis. The sequence continues at coordinate 50,017,342 of OY720445.1, read as the reverse complement.
ATCACACACTGAATTAAATTGTGATACAACTAACTTAAGGTTTAAGTTTAAAGCAAATCAAAAATTTAAAAAATTTATTTTAATATTTTAAAAGTGTATATAATATTCTAGATATTATTTGCCTCAATTCTACTATTTAACTCGATTCTATTTTATATAATTTATGCTACTTTGTGAACATTTTTTGGTTTTGGATTTTGTGAACATGTACTCTTCAATGTATTAATGTAATAATTATGTTTTAAAAAAATAATTGTAATATAGATACCTATGTAAAAAAATAAAACTTATTTAAAATTATCAATCAAATTATTATATTTTAGATTACGGTGCTACTTAATTTATTAATAAAACTTTAGATTTTTTTCATTCCTTAAAAAAATATTTCAAATTTATTTTAAATACACATTAATATAGAAAATCAAATATGTATACCTTATTAATTACTCTTCAAAGAAATCTAATCGATAATATACATTATTATCAAATAACTTTATTAAACATGATGTCATATGAAAAAATATATCCCATCACTATGTTCATACTATTTCAATTTGTTTACATAGCCAGTACCTCGTAATTAATGATTATTGACTTTCTGATATCAAATTTTTAAAATATTTATAAATAGTTTCAGTGAAATCATAAAAAAAGCCTTTTATTCTAAGCAAACATAAATTTTTTATACATGCTGCTTAGATTTTAGAACGATAAAGAGATTCGAGTAGACAACTTCAACTTTGTATAGTATATCCACCATATTCCACTATATTTTATACAAAATATACAATATACATATATTTATTATATAGTACATATCGGCGGGTGGCTACGACTACCTTTTTGGAGTAAATTGATTCCAAAAGCGGAGTAAATGACCAAGAAGTGTAATAGCATAAAGAAATTTGCATAAAGGAATAATATATAGTATTAAAAATAAAATTTAATAATATTATCAGTTTAGCGAAATAGTTTGGCGAAATTTTAAATACCCAGCTTATTAGGCTTTAGTTATGAACAAAAAAAATATAAGTTAAAAGGCAGCTCTGCGAGCCTCTTCCACTGCACCGACTATATTTTACTCAGATGTTTGCCATTATAGTTAACTACTATTGAGAGCATTTCGGACATCCAGCATTATTAGGTATAAAGTAATACTAATATAAAATATGAAGGTGCAATGCAATTACTCGAACCCACTGCAGTAGACCAACCAAATTTTGCACAAACTTTGACAATAAAACTAAACTATTTTTGGCATAATTTCAGACTGCCAGCTTCATTAGCTATAGGGTAATGCTCATATAAAAGAAGAAGCTGTATGACAACTACTTGAACCCACTGCACTACCCCAAATAAATTTTGCACAAACCTTGACCATAAACGCTCAGTTTAAAATAATAAGCTTATTATACCCGTATGACTATCAGTCAAAAGAGTATACTAAATTTATTATTACGTTTGAGACGCAGAGATGATCAGAATCAGAACCGGATTTTGATAACTCAAAAAATAAAGGAGTTAGGATTTTGAAATTTTCACAAATTTGTTTTTATGCAATAGTCGTCATTACTATTTAAATCCAGCCATTTTGGTCCACGTGTTCGAGTACCTGTCATACAACTTCTTTTTTTATATGAGCATTCCTCTGTACTTAATAAAGCTGGGTATGTGAAATTTTGCCAAAAATAGTTTGGTATAATGGCCAAAGTTACTGCAAAATTTGGTTGGTCTGCTGCAGAGGGTTCGAGTAACTGCCATACAACTCCTTCTTTTATATGAGCATTATACTATGGTAACTATACCTTTTGAGCTGGGTGTGTGAAATTTTGCAAAGTTACTGCAAACCTTGGTTTATCTATTGCAAAGGGTACGATAAGCTGCCATACAACTCCATCTTTTATATGGGTATTACACTACACCTAATGAAGCTGTGTGTCTGCAATTATGCTAAAAATAGTTTAGTCTAATGGCCAAAGTTACTGCAAAATTTGGTTGGTCTACTGCAGTCGAACCCTCTGTCGAACCCCCGCTGTCACACAACTCCTTCTTTTATATGAGCTTTATACTACACCTAATAAAGCTGTATGTTTGAAATTTTGCTAAAAGTATTTAATCGGATGATATAATGTTTATATAACGGTCATACGGGTATCCCAGAGTTGAGACAGTCAGTAAAAATGTTTTAAAACATACTTTTTATCATTCATTTATTCATATCCGTTATTTTACATTTTTTAAATATTCTTTTAACAAAAACTATCTATATACTTATTTTTTTTCCGTTTTAAATTAAATTATACTTATATTTCAATATTTTCTTCAATATGACAAACTTGAAATCACGTTTGTCAACAACGTTAAACAAAAGCCATCTCTTTGGCCATAATAAGTAGAATGAACATTTTTAGAACTATGTAATAAAAATAAAATGATGACACACCTTCCTTCTCAAATCTTAAAATCTAAAACTGTTCTCAACAAAATTAGAAGCATAAAAAAAAAACTTTTCTCATAAAAATTAAAATCAAAATTAAAATCATTTTGTACAATTGTGATTATACCCTTGCATACATATGTGGATCGGGTATATTAAAACTACTCCTTTGTTTGTAACGCATTGATCTAGACGAGCTAGATATAGTGTAACGGGTACGTATCGGATCAGGATCGAAAAATAAATCGATCTAGCTATGTGTGTCTGTCCGTCTGTCCGTCCGTGTGTGAGCACGATAACTCAAAAACTAAAAGCACTTATATGAATTTTTAAAATGTTACGGCTTCATTTTCGGGGGGCTGCCACACAACTTCTTTGCACCAGTATAAATTTCTTCAAAACTAATTATACTAAGTGGATGAAAATTACACACGATTAGTTATATAATGAATCAAGCACTCATATGAAGTGTCAAAATGTTACGACCCCATTTTCGGTGAGCTGCCATACAAAATTTTCAATTCAATAACTGTGGATCTAACAAAGCTACAATGTTAAAATTAAAACTGGACAGGGAGAGTAATAGGGCAAGTTACTTGGCAAAGTTGGACATTACTCGGACCAACTTTGGAGCTGGGCCAATATTTTTTTTTGTTTTGTTTGTTTTTCTTTTTTTTTAAGCAAAAATTATGGGGTAGGATGAGTTAAATTTTTTTAGTTATTTTACTCTTTTATATGTTCTTTGTAATATATGTAATAGCCAAAGAAAAATAAATAACGGTTTATTCGGAAATAAATTTGACATATTTTGTAATGATATAAAATAAAAATATATTTTCATACTTTATTGATGCTGCTCATTTTATTTTAAACATTATCTCATTTACTATGTTTATTTATTTTTATATGAAAAACATTGTTTTCATGTATTTTTTAAATGTAATTTGTTTAATAGTTGTATTTTTATATCATCTGTTAATGTTTTTTTTGTGTTATAAAAATATATGAAGATTAAAATCCTAAAATTCAAAAGTAGTACGTTTGCTACCTTTCAAAAATTGGAAATTTATTCACGAACTATTTTATGCTTGTTCATCCTTTAAGCATATCATTACTATACAAAAAATTGTTAATTTTTTCAGAAAAATTTTAAGAATTGATATATATGTGTTTATGTATATAAACCTATTTAAATTAGTTTTTTTATAAGCGCAAGGGTTGTTGATGTTAAGCAATTATGGTTTTAAATTTTGTTTAAGCATGGATTTGCATATTAATATATCTATTAAGCAGGGCCAATCTTTTTATATGTGCAACTTGTGCAGTTGCACAGGGCGCCAGATTAATAAAAAAAATTATTAAAACCAACCCCAAAAAAATTCTTAAAATTACATATTACTGAATATAATTTAATTATAAACAAGTGAAAAAACAGTCGGTCGGTGCAACCAACTTAGAAATACCCTACACCTATTTGGTTCAAATTTAACGTCATATAGTCATAAGTCATCATAAGTCATTTTAAAACCATAAAAGCTGTTATTAATTTGATCGTAAGACATACCTAACCAAATTAACTTTATAATACTAACGAGGAAGAGTGTAGTAGAGTAGACTGTGTCAACTCTAGGATACCCGTATGACCGTAACATATACATTATATCATCCGGTTAATTACTTTTGGCAAAATTTCAAACATTCAGCTTTATTAGGTGTAGAGTAATGCTCATATAAAAGAAGGAGTTGTATGGCAGCTACTCGAACCCTCAGCAGTAGACCAACCAAATTATGCAGTAACTTTGGCCATTACACTAAACTATTTTTGGCAAAATTTCAGACACCCAGCTTCATTTGGTGTAGTGTAATCCTCATATAAAAGAAGGAGTTGTATGGCAGCTACTCGAACCCTCAGCAGTAGACCAACTAAATTTTGCAGTAATTTTGGCCATTACACCAAACTATTTTTTGCAAAATTTCAGACACCCAGCTTCATTAGGTGTAGTGTAAATCTCATATAAAAGAAGGAGATGTATGGCAGCTACTCGAACCCTCTGCAGTAGACCAACCAAATTTTGCAGAAACTTTTTCCATTATACTAAACTATTTTTGGCAAAATTTCAGACACGCAGCTTCCATAGGTATAGAGTAATGCTCATATAAAATTAGAAGTTGTATGGCAGGTACTTGAACCCGTGGACCAAAATGGCTGGATTTAAATATCGCTTTCGGTTTTTGCATAAAAACGAATTTGTGAAAATTTCATAATCCTAGGTCCTTTACTTTTTGAGTTATCGTGATGACGGACGGACGGACGGACATACATCGCTAAATCGATTTATTTTTCGATTCTGATCCGATCCATACACTTGAGTCTATATCTACCCCCCCCCCCCCCCCTTCTCTGCGTCACAAACGTAATGGCAAATTTATTATACTCTTGGACTATATAGTCATACGGGTATAAAAATATTTTCTAATTACTTTATCTATTCAAAAATATTACAAATTCTTACTAATTTATCTATTTAAAAATATTAAAAAACAAAAAAACTTGAAATACGAGTAAATGAAAATATATTTATTCCAATTCAATACTAAAGTGGAAAAATTTTAATTATTACATTTTGTGATAAAAAGCTAATTAAAGCATAATAAATGCAGCAAGTACCTTTGAACATAGCTTAAGTATCGTACACAATGTCTTTATTATGTATAACCTATGGTAATAATTCAATAAAATATATGATATAATAAAAATTAAAAAAAAGAATGTAATCGTTTATTAAAAAAATATTTTGTTTTTTAATTTATAAAATATTATACATAATAGGTTTTATGGTAAAATTCTTAGCCTTTTAAAAATATAGAAATTATGTATCCCCAAAATTTAGACTTTATTGTAGTTGTGGTTCAGGTTCCTCCTAAGAAATCCCAAAATTAAAAAGCTTATCTTCGAAATTCATGAAGATAGAAACTTTAAATTTGATACACGAGGGTTCTTTCCTATTTCCGTTTTTATCTAACACTTTTATATTTTTAAAAGGCTAAGAATCTTACCATAATTTAAACAAAATTTTTAAATTAAAAACGAAATATTTTTTTAATAAACGATTAAATCCCTTTTTTATACCCTACACCTATAGAATAGGTAAAGGGGTATATTAACTTTGGTATGGTGTTTGTAACCACCTAAAGGAAGCGAGCTAGATATGGAAAAGTATATATATTTGTGATCAGCGTGACCGCCTCAGTCGATATAGCCATGTTCGTCCGTCCGTCCGTAGGCACGATAACTCAAAAAATAATGGAGCTATCTTGATGAAATTTTAACTGTAGGTTACTAGGACTGAAAGTACGGCGGGGATTGCATATGGGCGAAATCGGCCCATGGGTTCGGATTCTGGACCTTTTAATCGGTTTCAGGGCTAACGAACAAATATAAAAAATCACGATAACTCAACAACTAATGACGCTATCTTCATCAAATTTGTGCTGTAGGTTACTAGTAATGAAAATACTTCGAGGTCGGGATTGGACCATGGGTTCGGAACCTAGAACTTTTTGATCGAATTTAGGCCAAACGAGCATAATTCCGAAACCAATGAAGATAGAACCTCCAAATTTAGTACCAGGGTGTCCCTTCCTATTTCCTAAGTGTCTTGTGAATTTGGGTCCCATTGGAGTAGTGGGTCGGGGACCAGCCACACATTTCCGAAGACCTTAAAGCATATCTTTAAAATTAATAAAGATAACAACTTGAAAAAATGTAGAAGCTTCCAATTTGCCACAAGGGTGTTCTTTACTATCTCTTGCGTGTTCCCCTAATTTGGAATCAATTGGAGTGGTGGTTCTGTACCCCTCTCAGACCTCCCAAGTTTTAAAGGCTTATAATCGAAATTACTAAAAATAGTTACTTAAAATTAGGATAGACCGTTCAAATTGTGTACAAGGGTTAACTAGTACTATAAGTACAGCGCGGACTATATAAGGGCGAAATCAGCCCAACGGTTCGGATTCCGGACCTTTTAATCGATGTCAGGGCTAAGGAACATATATAAAAAATCACGATAACTCAACAACTAATGAGGCTATCTTCATGAAATTTGTGCTGTAGGTTATTGGCAGCGAAACTACGGCGGTGATTACGTACGGTGAGGATTGGACAATGGGTTCGGAACTTAGAACTTTTTGATCGAATTTAGGCCAAACGAGCATAATTCCGAAACCAATGAAGATATAACCTCCAAATTTGGTATCAGGGTGTCCCTTCCTATTTCGTAAGTGTCTTTGAAATTTGGGCCCCATTGGAGTAGTGGATCGGGGACCAGCCACTCAGTTCTTAGGCCCTTAAAGCATATTTTCGAAATTAATAAAGATATTTACTTGAAACAAATGTAGAAGCTTCCAATTTGCCACAAGGGTGTTCTTTAATATTTCTTGCATGCCTTCTAATTTGGGATCAATTGGAGTGGTGGTTCAGAACCTCTCTTAGACCCCCCAATGTGTAAAAGCTTATCATCGAAATTAATAAAACTAGTAACTTAAAATTAAGATAGAGCGTTCCAATTGTGTACAAGGGTTAACTAGTATTGAAAGTATGACGGGACTGCATATGGGCGAAATCGTACCATAATTTCGGGTCCTGGAACCCTTGAAAAGTTCAAGGCCTAACAAACATATATCTTAAAAACACCATAACTCAAAAAATAATGCCGGTATTTAGATGAAATTTAACAGTAGGTTACTAGTAATGAAAGTACCATGGGAATTGGTTGTGGTCGAGTTTAATTTCGAAGCCAAAGAATATATTTCCTATGTCCTATGTGTCTCCGAAATCTAGACTTAATTGTAGTGGTTCAGCTATGTTCAAAGGTACTTGCTGCATTTATGTAAAATTTATTTTTATATTTAAATGAATTATATGAAAAGGTGTAAATTTTTAATTGTATTTTAGAAATACATTTATTGCATATTTTGCGTTTATAAGTTTTTCTATTAGGTATATAAACTAACCATTTAAAATAATTGCAATTTTTAAAAATTTGGATTATTAAATATATTATGCTTTGATTATCTTTTTATCACAAAATTTAATAATTAGAATTTTTTCATTTTGTAATTGAATTGGAATAAATATATTTTCATTTATTTCAAATTTGTTTGTTTTTTAATATTTTTAAATAGATAAATTAGTAAGAATTTGTAGTATTTTTTAATAGATAGGGTAATTAGAAAATGTTTTTAGTATTATACAGTTAATTTGGTTAGCTATGTCTTACGATCAAATTAATAACAGCTTCTATGGTGTTAAAATGACTTATGGATATGTCCTTAAATTTGAACCAAATAGGTGTAGGGTATTTCTAAGTCGGTTGCACCGACTGACTGTTTTTTTACTTGTTTTAATTTTTATTATATCATATATTTTATTGAATTACTACCATAGGTGATTAATAATTAAGACATTGTGAAAGATACTTAAGCTATATTGAAAGGTTATGTTAAATTAATTTTTATATTTAAATGATTTATATGAAAGGTTCCAAATTTGTAATTGTATTTCAGAAATACATTTATTGCATATTTTGCTTTTATAACTTTACTAAAAGGTACATAAACTAACCATTTAAAATAATTGCTATTTTGAAAAATTTGGATTATTAAATATATTATGCTTTGATTAGTTTTTTATCACAAAATTTAATAACTAGAATTTTTTCATTTTGTAATTGAATTGGAATAAATATATTTTCATTTATAACAAGTTTTTTTGTTTTTTAATAATTTTAAATAAATAAATTAGTAAGAATTTGCAATATTTTTTAAGAGATAGTGTAATTAGAAAATGTTTTTAGTATTATAAAGTTAATTTGGTAAGCTATGTATACAATCAAACTAATAACAGCTTTTATGGTTTTAAAATGACTTAAGGATATCAAATTTAATTTGAACCAAATAGGTGTAGGATATTTCAAGGTGGTTGCACCGACTGACTGTTTCTCTACTTGTTTCAATTCAATTTTCAGTTTTGTTTTAGGTTTTAAAAGTTTTAATATTTGGTTTTAGGTTTTATTTCGGGTTTGTAGGTTTAAATTTACTTTTTTAAGTATTTTAAATTTTATTTTACTTTCATGTATTTAAATATCATATCATATATATATATATATTTCCTTTGGTTTGGTTCTGGTTTTACAAAATTTTAGTGGTAATTGGGTTTCTGATTTGATTTGCATCTCTGATTTCAAGTAATAGAAAATATATTATTGAAGCTCAGGTAATAGCATTAAGTTTAGATGTACAAGCTATATTTGCAAATCAATCATCCTTACGTTCTCAAAAACCAAAAAGGATTTACTCAGAAGAGTGTCAGGAATTAATTTTGGATCCGAAACTAAGTTTTAAAGTTAGCTTTTATTTCAAAGTCTTAAATCAGGTTATTAGTTCTGTTAATGAAAGATTTGAGCTTCTTAAAGCTCACAATAATTTATTCTTTTTCTAACATAACATTAGCTAGGCTACTAAGAATTATGTTAAAAGGCAGATTCTGCTTTGTCCTTTAATGAATCAAAAGATTTAAATGGTGAGGAGTTGTACAAAAAATTGTTAGTTTTATCGCGACTTGTCAAACCGAATCAAACTAGTTTAGATGTTTTAAACTACATATTTCAATCAGGTTTAGATCTAATATTTCCGAGAAAAAGAGAATTAGTTGAAGCTTTAGATTATGATGATCTTATTGAGAAATTCGCAAAGTTAAAAGCTAGGAAGTTAGGTTTACTTAAATTGTAATTCAATTTTTTTAGGCTATCTAGGAAAAGAGGAATAGACTTATTCGGAAACCTCTATAAAAAAACGCGTTAAAAAAGTCTACCTCACGGGTGACGCGGAAACGGCTTGTTTCATTAATTTTAAGTTAAAGGGGCGATTTTTTATAAAAATACATAGGGTGCCAAATTGAATAGGACCGGGCCTGATTAAGATACAGATTTTTTTAACATAATTCTATATTAATTTTATAAAAATTTATATTCATTATTAAATATGTGTTTAAAAATATATTAAATTGATATAAATATCCAAAAGTTTTCTTAATTTATATTTAAATTCTTAATCGAAATCTACGCCAAACCATTTTAGAAGTAATTTCAATTAATAGTATTATAAATAAAAAATGATTTTCAATATATTATATGTATTATTTAATTTTCAAATTTAAAATTTCCTTAAAATATGTTATCCATCTATTTAAAATTTGGATGATGGTAATGCTAAAGTTATGACAACCTACGTCAAAAAAAGCTCGGACACGGTCCATCCCCGGTCCATCTCAAATTTTAAATTAAAATATAACCTATGTAAATCGAATTTATTATTAAAATCGGCGTTATCACAAAATAAAAATTCGGGCTCACAAAATTATATATAAAGATTAGTTTTTTGAACCGTAAATCCTCATTTTTAAAGCTTTTGAAATGACGCGATTTCCTTCCTATTTTTGGTTTCAACTACTAAAATAAATAAATAAATTTACGATGGTGAAAAGGTTACTGAGTTAAAAAAGTTAGTTGTTCGAGAGCTACCCGAAGTTTTGGTCCGACCCTAACTAAAATAAATAGGTTAATATTTCAAAACTGTAGCTCCTTTAGTTTTAGAGTTATCGTGATGACACATGGACGGACAGACACACATAGCTAGATCTACTTATTTTTTGATTCTAAGCCGAAACGTACCCTTGACACTATATCTAGCTCATCTAGATCGATGCGTTGCAAACGGAGGAACAATTTTAATATATCTGATGTCATATACTCGTATGTATGCTCGGGTATAAAAAAGTAGTATTAAATTTAATGCAAACAAAACTAATCACGTATCGGTAAAACAATTAAAAGTAAAATATATTGAAAAAAAGTTAAGAATTAAAAATTAATAAAGTAAAAATTAAATTAATAAAATATTATTCATACAAAATAAAAAGGGCATAACTGATATTTAGCATATAAAATTAGAATTTTGTTGTGTAGTAAAAATTAAAATTTAAGTAAAATTATAAAAAACAAGTGAGGAAAAAAACCAAGGGTTTTTAAAAACCACATTTTCAAAATTGTATACGGTTTCTTATTTTATCATTTTATCATTTATTTTATAAAAATATATATAAAAATAAATGATATTTTAATTAAGTTATTTCATTAATTTATTCATTAATTTATTATTATGAATAATAGTGAAATACTTAGAATATAACCTCAATTCACTCAAGAAAACCTGTTAAGAAGTGCGAAATATAATATTGGAGATTCAATGTTAACGTTTAATTTTGGCAAAATTTACACTGGTGAATAAGTTACTGTTTTATTTAAACATAAAAGTTTTAATTTTTAAGACCTAGTAGCCCTTCAATGGGTAAGGTTCAATTGGGAAATGTTTGCTTATGATGGATCTGCCCACCTCCGCCTGTTCACACCCTTACATTTGTGTCGGTTCTAGGAAATCAATTGTGAACTCAACCAAAATTTGGAATTTTACGTAAAATTTTATTATCTAACCAAATTTGACCTACAGTCATCCGGGTATAACGAGGAAGATTATAGTTGCCCTTGTCAACTTTTAGATACCCGTGCATATGCACTATGATGTATAAAATAAAATAAACCGTTATTTATTTTTTCAAAAATTAAAAAAAGATCTAGAGAACAAAATATAACACGCGAAATATTTCCAACCTTACCTCAGATAAATAAACAGGAAAAATGTCCTAAATTCGGTAAACCCCTATTCAAATTCGTTCAAATCCCTATCAAGTTTTAGTGTTTTCGCTAAAAAAAAGGCACTCGATAGTATAAGCACTGATATAGACTCATCAGTCTTCTTCGGGATGGAAACCTTCTCATCCTGGTAAAATCCCAAAAAGTGGCAGAAAAATTTGTTAAAACCAAAAACTTTGGCGGTCTATGTACCATATCAGCAAAACTTCACGAGACATTGACGACATTGATGAAAAGGATCGTTTTTTTGATAAAAATTAGATCCCAACAAGCCAAGAAGAAATTCTGAACGATCTAAAAGTTCCAGGTGTTACTAACGTTCACAAATTCACAAAAATAACTGACGGAAAAAGTAACTATACCGGCCATATACTTTTAACATTTAACAAATATAAAATTCCATATAAAATTGATATTGCTTGGTATCAAGTTAAAGTAAAAGAATACTTTCTAAATATAATGCGATTTAAAAATTGCCAACTCCTTGGACATACAGCCAATTGTAACAATCCCGCGAACTGTGTAAACTGCAGTCTTCCGCCACATCAACCTTCAAATGGCTCTAGAACAATGTGTTCTAATTATCTTGGAGAGCACCCATCGTCCTCTAATATCTGCCCAAAACATCTACAACAAAAAGATATATTGAAAATTAAAACACAAAATAAGTGTAGCTTTGCTGAAGCTCGCAGAATTTACAACCAAAAAAATATAACTCCAATAAATAACTCACAAAGTTTTTCATCTATATTAAAAAATACTACACCACAAAAAAATATTGATAACCAACCAAAACAAACTCTAAATAAAATTAGTCAAACACGTTCAAACACTATTAATCACATTAATAATCCAAACGAACAAAACATTAAAAGACTTACTCAAACAAAAAATCAAAATAATAAACTAATTGAACAAAATATTAATCTAATTGGACAAAATATTAATCTAATTAAACAAAATAATAACCCAACTTTTTCAAATATAATTTCTTCTCCTGTTACTCCAATAATAAATGAAATAGTAAATGATAAACAATTTCAAAATAAAAACAATAAAATAGAAAGAGAAAAAAATATACTTAAAAATAATTCATATAAAAACTCTACAATTCTGAATGATGTTAATCTCCCAGTAAACTCACTTGCCGCAACACAATCCACACAGGCAAATTAAACCGCTAGCAATGATAACTTAATAACACCAACTTATTTCTTAAAAGAAACAAACGAAGAGTTTATTGACCTCTCGAATGTTTCTGATTTACAAACATAATATCAATTTTAAGAGTACAAATAGTAAATTTATAAAATATATAAATTATAATATATTAAACAAAAAAAAAAAAAAATCATGGCAATTAATTCATTTATTATTTTCTATTCTTCTCTTATCTCTTTATAATCTGCAATAATATTTATTGTTTAGTTAATTTTACAATATTTATAATGCTTTATATTCTTAAATTGAATTTTAAAGACAGTTATAAAAAAATTAAACAATTAAAAATTAATAATAAATTACAAATCGAAATAAATTTTTTTAAAAAAGTTAAAAACTTCAAAAATTCAAAGTTCTCCTTTTTCTTTTTCTATCATTTCTTAACTTTCTCTAAGAGTTTAATCTTATCTAATTTTACTTTATTTATAATGCTTTATATTCTTAAATTAAATATAAAAGACTATTATGACTATTAATAAAAAAAAAAAAAAAAAAAAAAAAAATATTTATCAAACACAGTCTAAACAGATATTATATATTTTAATTAAATTAAATAAAGAATCAGAAATTCTGAATAAATTAAAAATTCCAATAAACTTTAAAAAAGACAAATAATTCTACAGAAATGCAACAAACTTGTCAAATTTTTGTAGCTTTGCCGAAGCTCGTATTCAATAAAATTTAAAAAAATTCACCCCTTCAAGCTATCGCTATCAAAACTAAATTACCAAATTTTAAAGAAAATATCACTATTAACGTCTATCTAGAAAACGAACTTAAGCTGAAAACGAGCATTTAGATCAATTAACATCACAAATATCCACTCCATACCTAATCTTAGGAGACATGAATGCTAGAAGTCAAACCTGGGGAGATAGAATAACAAACCAAAGAGGTGCAGTCGTAAATGGATGGACAGATGACAACGGCGAAGTTAGCATTATAAATTATGGTTCTCCAACACTTTTAAATACCAGAGGAACTCTGACATGCCCAGATCTCACAATAGCCTATATACAATAGCATATCAACTAAATTGGAAAATTGGAGAAAATCTGAAAGGATACGACCACTACCCTATAATTATTAACAATAGAAACAAAACAATTATAAAGTACAAAAACAAAACCAGCTACAATACAAGAGAAGCAAACTGGGAGCAATATAGAACACTTATAGATATATTTTTATAAAAACAAGAACAAAACATCAACCAAAAAGCAGCCTTACTCACGAAAACTATAAGATACGCGGCATCCAAATTCATGCCAATAATCTTGTCAAGAAAACAAATAAACAAACCAGCATGGATGAATGAACAATATTATTGAGAGCATTTAGAAGAAAATCACACAGCATACATTGATCATGCTAAAAAAGAAAAGCGCAGAATTAAGAAGGGAAATAAAGCAAGCAAGGAGGAGTTTATGAAAAAAGTTTGCAAACGAAATAAACAATAGTAACTCAAACGAAACATGGAGCAGGTCCAGAGCTATCCCTGGTAAAAAAAACTCCGATGAGTACACTTGCCATACAACAAAGAAACAAACTGGAAACAGATCCAATAAAAAATATGGAGTTCCTAGCCGATTTCTGCGCATCATACTCAACAACCAACTCACAAGACACAGAACCAGAGTACTTACCGCCAATTACAAATGTAAATAATATTAAATGCAACTATGAATCTGCCAATAACAAACGACAAAGTGACATGGGTAATCCAAAACTTTAAGGGAAAAACACCGGGCATGGACCAAATAACTTACACTGTGCTGAAAAATACTACAAAAAAATACATAGAAAGGTTAACAAAATTGTACAATAAAGTGTAAAGTACTGGGAAATTCCCACAAAGCTGGAAAATGGCAGAACTTAGACCAATATCAAAGCCAGGAAAAGATTCAATATACCAGATAAATTACAGATATATTTCTTTGTTAAGCACCACTAGCAAAGTATTGGAGAAAATAGCAGCAAGAAAACTAAGCTATCTAATAAAATACATTCTACCAGATGAAATACATGGTTTCAGAGAACGTAGAGGTACTAGTACATGGCATCATCAATTAGATAGCAAGCACAGATAGCTCTCCAAAATAAAAATCATATGGACATAATCTCCTGCGATCTAGAGAAAGCTTTTGATAGAGTAAAAAAAAAACAGTAATATAACAACTAATAAAACTGAAAGCAGGAAGGAACATTACAAACTACACAGCTGGCTTACTCTCGAAACGAAAAATTGCAGTAAGCTACAACGGGTTTAGATCAAACTTTAAAAATCTTAACAATGGATTACCACAAGGACCACCCTTCTCAGTAAAACTCTTTAATGTATACATTCAAGGTTTAAGCACAAAACTCTTGGAAATCGAAGAGATAGACCACCTCATATATGCAGATAATTTAATAATCATTGCAACAGGAGACAAGTCACATAGAGAAAATACTTTACAAAGAGCATTGAATCTAGTTGACAACTGGGCTTTAAGTACAAGTGCTTATTTTTCACCCAACAAGACCGAAACAAGTTTGCAGAAAACGAATTTGCCAAAAGTGGTTATTCACCATCAAAACGAACCTGTTCAATATGCAAAAAAAAGGTAGGACCACCACCAGAAACCGCAGCACGAATAGCAAAAAGCATACAGTTTGGAAAACTAGACTTCGCAGCAACCATCTACGCATTCACCACGAAGGGAAACTTAAAAAAAACTGCAAACGGTAATAAATCAAGCGGTGAGAATAGCAACTGGGGCTATCAGGCCAACAAGGATCGATGCTCTATTATGAGAGGTGAATTTTTCAACAGTGGAACAGGGAAGAGATCAACTAGCACTTAGCTAATAGCAAAAGCCGCCTACAACAATACACATCCAATATATAAACTAACTAATGCAGCTCTACGAGAAGAAGCGCAAGTTCAAAAAAATTCAGCTTTTTCAAAAGCATTAAATAAAGTACAGGAAATAGAACTAGAAATGCCTACTTATCAAGAGGCACAAGAAAGAGACCAAAATTTATGGGGAAACTGGAACTAATGGGTACATGATAGAATGGAAGAAAACAAGTAATCAGAAACAGATGAAGAAACATGCAGGAAACTTTTTAAAGAACACCGGGAGCAAACCATTAATATTTTGGTTCATTCCAATTGTTCATTCCAATGTTTACTGATGCCACAAAAGGAATAAGAGGAGTTGCTATAGCCATAATAGAAATTGAAAAGTTACTAAAAACCACCCTACTACTGTAGACTACTGTCAAATATACGTAGGAAATGGCTCTACTGGAAGCTGTCAAAGAAGCCCAGCAAAGGAACAAAAAATACGTAATATATACTGACTGCCTTAGTGTGGTTAGAGCGGTCAAAAGCCAAACAACATCTATTCAGCAAAAAAATAATATTAGAAATATTATAATAAAAAATAAATGAAAAATTCAAATCGCCGGGATATCAGGACATGTAGGAATAAGTGGAAATGAAATGGCAGACACGAGGGCAAAAAATGCATTAACGAGTCTAATTACATTTTCAGATCCTAGATCATGATTAAAAAACGAATTACAGAACACATTCAAAATATAAGACCACAAGAATGGGACTGCTCAACTTCCTTTAGGAAGCAAATCTTCCCAAACCTTAAAGAAACCAAAAATATCAACAAAGGAAGAAGGGAAACCGGAATAAAGCTGTCACGGATTAGATTGGTGTGCACTCTATACACACATAAACACATATTCACCGGAGAAAATCCTCCCACTTGTCGATTTTGCAACAATATTGTAACAGTAAAACACTTATTTCTAGAATTTCCGGAAACACGTAGAATCTGGGACATTGAATCTAACCCAATCACAACAACAATAGCAGAAAACCCCAAAACCAGCATTAACAAAATAATAAAACTATTAGAACACCACGAAATATGGAAAGAAGTATAAAGCCACAAAGAATAAAACACACACAAAAATAGATAACATAAGAATATAAATAGTATTAAGGTATAGAATACGTTATTTTGAAGCTGGCCCACATACCCTTATGGCAACCGGCCTAAACAAATTAATATGTATTTATACATTTTATTAATAAGAATAACATAAATAAATAAATCCTACCTCCTTTATTTTTTGAGTTATCGTGCGGACGAATTTTTTATATTTTTTAATGTCGTAAATTTTTGTGATGAATGTATGTGTTCTACCAGGGATATTTATTTAAGATAATATAATACATAATATTATATAATACGATATTATTTAAAATAAAAATTGTAATGATTTACTTAAAAATTTTAAAATATAAATTAATCACTATAAAATATTATGCACAATATAAGTAGACACATTTGAAACCTGCTTATAAATTAGCACATTTTTAAAAGATTTTGTAAAAATTGCCTAGGCAGTTTTACCCTGTCCATCCGTCCGTTTGTCCATCTGTCCTTCTTCCTGTCTACCCATATGTAAAACTGTTACACCGTTTAAAATAGAGAAAAGAAATTTTACTTTGTGTAGGTAGAGTAGAGGAGGCGTAATATGGAATACTGTTTTTTATTTTTAAGATTATTGGAATATATGTCATGATAGGAACCTCGTTAAACGTGCTAAATGTACTTCAATATATTTCATAATTTGTGCAAGATTTCCAAGTCGCTTGATTTATCGAAAACTAAAAAAAATTAAATTATATTAAATAAGTCAATATTTCTGCTTAAACAAAAAGGGCTAATAATATTGAATATTATAATAATATTAATAATATTAATTATATAATTTCACTAATTTTTTCTTCACTTTAGATATTCATTCCAAATTTATAATACAATAAAGTACGAGTAAAATTAAAAAACCTGACAAAAAAAGGATATCTATATACCCATTAGTTAAATGTTAATTAGTTTTTTATTTAAATACTCGTATCGTGTAAAACTGATCACATAATACAATCACAGTAACCTGAAATGAAAAGTTGGGTTACCTTTAAATTATCTTGTTTTATAAATACTTGTAATGGAGAAACATAAGTTCAAAAGAAAACCGAGGAAGATTATAGTTGCCCTTTTCAACTTTTAGATACCCGTGCATACCCACTATAATCAATAATATAAAATTTTGACTCACCCTACCCCCTACCCCCTAATTTTAGCTTAGAAAACAAAAACTGGCCCACCCTAAAATTTGGTCCGAGTAATGTCCAACTTTGCCATGTAGCATTCCCTATTACTGCCTAGTTTTAATTTCAGCAGCTTCATTAGATTCACAGTTATCGAATTGACAACTTTCTATGGCAGTCCCCGAAAATGGGCCGTAACATTTTGAAACTTCATATAGGTGCTTGTTCTATTATATAACTAACCGTGTGTAATTTTCATCTTCGTAGTATAATTAGTTTTGAAGAAATTCATATTGGCGGTGTATAAAAGGTGTATGGCAGCTCCCCGAAGCCTTGGTCCGAATTTAAGAAAAAACAATAGGGAATCTAGAAATTGTCTAAAAATGACTTTGGGTGAAGTTCAAAACCCTAGCTCTTTCAGTTTTTGAGTTATCGTGCTGACACGTGGACGAACGGGCAGACACATATAGCTAGATCGATTTACTTTTCGATAGTGATCCGATATCTTTGACAATATATCTAGCTCGTCTAGATCAATGCGTTACAAACGAGAAGCAATTTTAATATGACCGATGTCATATATGTATGCACGGTTATAATGAAATGGTGCAACATATACTCATCTGTACTACGAAGAGGCTAATAATTATAAACTGTACCAAAAGTAACATATAATATCATGCTTTCCTTTCCGGTAATAAATTACTATTTGTCGACAAACAGCTTTAATACAATCATTAACAGCTATTTTCATAATTTCAATCCAAATTTTTACGTTTGTTTTTGAGTATCTCCTTGGTCTCCAATTTTCATTCCAAAAGCTTCCTTTAAAAATTAATCAAATTGAAAAAATTTTTACTATTCAGCTTTTCGAATTTCGTTTAATATAATAGATTTAACACAATTAGGTACATATACAATTAGTAAGTTATGAATATTTCCTCTAAATTTTTTAGTTAAAGTATTAAAATATTCCATTCCCGAGGTAACTTATGCAGTAAATTAATAAAATATTTCTGAACTTTTATTTTAACACGATAAATATATTATAATCTTACAGTATATAAAGTTTGTTCCGGAGATGGGGCGAAGGAGACATGTACACAAATGTCACGTGGAGATACAGAAGTTAATTGCATATGGGTTCAAGACAGTGTAGAATGTAAATGTTTTCTTATCATTATTTTTTAAATTTTGTAATTCGATTGTTTTAAATTATAAAAACTTTAGGTGCACAAAGAATGTTAAATGGAACCGCCGATTTTGGTATGTTCTCAGCAGAAAGTATGTTGCAATTAGCCGTACTAGATTGGCAAGAACTATCAGTCGTACTACCTTTTGCACACAAGGAAAGGAAATATGGTGACAATGCAAAAAATATTTAATTTCATTATATTTTAAGATTATTTTATTAAATTTTGGCTTTTTATATCGCAGCTACTGTTGATTATGAATCCGTTGTTGTTGTACGCAAAGATCATCAAAATGGTTTAGATGGATTAAGAGGGAAAAAATATTGTCATCCTGGCTTTGATTACAATCCCGACCAAAAATGGTCTGAACGTTTCTCTAAACATTTCGAGCGAAACATAACTTCTCCAAAATGTGAAATAAATAAATCACCTGCAGAACTTGAAGCCGCTACATTAAGTCAATTTTTTGGTGAATCTTGTCGTCCAGGAATTTGGTCATATGATGAAAACGAAGATAAAGAATTAAGTTAATTTGGAAAAACTTTTGAAAAAATTCAATACTTATTTTATACTTATTTATAGAAAAGAAATATTCATCACTATGCAAATTATGTCCACAAAATGATTGTAAATATTCCAAACATTCAGCTATAGAAAAAAATCATGAGTTTGCTTTAAGATGCTTGAAAGATGGTGGTGACGTAGCATATGTTTCACTTGAAGATGCTCAATTATTTTTTAATACAACAGAGGTAATCATCATATAAATTTCCATTTAAATAATGCTTTATCTTCTAAAATTAATATTTAGGATGTAAATGTTGGTGATTATCATTACCTTTGTCCGAATGGAAGTACAGTACCGGTAGCACAAAATCCACATCCTTGTGTATGGATACGTCAGCCGTGGAAAGCACTTATAGCTAGATCGTAAGTGATTTTTATTTATACTAACTAAAAATAAACAATTTTGAAATACACATACATATTTTTGTTTTAATTATATATTTATATATATTTTTTTTAATACAGAAATATCGACAAAGATATTCAAAACAAGCTCCATAAATGGATGGATAAAGGTTTAGAAGGTGTTAGCTGGCAGTCCGCTTTAAGAAAAGTTATTAACGTCAACGATTTTAATAGAATAATCGGCTTTGGAATTAAAAGTCCAAAAGAATATATGTCAATGTGTATGTGTAACAATTATCTGGTAGCATAAAACATCCGTAGCATATTAAATTCAACCCTTTTTTATATTTTTAGATCGTCCAGTACCAATCGATGAAACTTATTGTAATACAGTTGTCTCCTGGTGTACTGTTTCTTCTCTTGAAAAGGAAAAATGTAATATTGCTAGAGCTGGAGGTATAAGTACGGGAATTTACCCACACATAAAATGTCGTGCACCTGTTGGCACTCCTGTTCAATGTTTGGAAGATATAAATCGTAATGATACCGATTTTATGGGTATAGACTCAAATTATGGTTGGTTAGCACGATTAAACTATAATTTGACAGCAGCATTATTTTTTGACACTGAAGTTGAACAATTTTCATCCATTGCTGTTGTTGTAAAATCTGATTCTGATATAAAAAATTTTGAAAACTTACGAGATAAAAAAGCTTGTCTCCCAGAATATGATTCTAGTCCAGCAATAGCCTTAATAAACGAGTTTAAAGATAGAAAAATTTTCAAAAGGGATGATTGCAATTATGGTGCAATGTTAAAATCATTTTTTGGAGACTCATGCTTTCCCGGAGCTCAAGACTGGAAATATGCCAAGACAATGAATGGAACGTTGACATCATTATGTAACTTATGCAATGAAGGTGGAAATAATTTCAACGAAGGCGGTAATTTCGAAGAAACAATAAAGACAAAACCTAGTGCAAATTACACTGAACATGTAGTACCTTGGAACAGTGCTTCAAGTATGTTTGTTATGATAAGTTTTGTTTAAAATATTCTACGATTAAGTAAAAGTTTAGCAAAACTAAAGAAAATCATTAATAATATTGTACCTATAGAGATATAATAATAATATTAAATTACTTATTACTTTTCAGAGGGCTCTTGTTTAGCTGAAAAGAGTAATAGATATTTCGGTAACCGAGGTGCATTGAAATGTCTTGATGAAGTTGGAGATGTTGCAGTTTTAGAATTGCAATCTCTTAGAGGTACCCAACATATTTGAGTCATTCACTAAACAATTAATTTACTAATTTTTTTTTTTCAACACAGTGCATGCTGAAGAAGTTAAAGTTCATGAAAATCAATTTAAAATTTTATGTAAAAACAACACTTTAGCCAAGGAAACTGGTTTTGATGTTGATTCGGGTTGCCCTTTAACTTCAGTTGTTGATGGTGAAGTTGTAATGTACCGGAAATCAGCAAAAACATCATCTGTTATACACGTTCTGCAAGCTTTAGAACATTATTTTATTAGAAAGAATGATCCCAGTTTTAAAATTTATAACATTTTTAATGGACAAAGAAATATTTTATTTAAAGTAAGCAAACAACTTAAATTGATTTTTTTTTCGTTATGTTTTTTTTTTTAGGATTCAACAATTGGTTTAACTCATCCAGATTCTAGTAACCAGGGTAAAAACATTGAGAATTATAAAAAATTATTCAAAGATGTTGAAAAATGTGCTGGCAATACCGCAATAACTTTATCTGTTTACATGCTCCCAACATTTTTTATAGCGATTTTAACATATATGTTAAATTATTAATTTAAAAAATTTAATTGACATATTAACATAACAGTCTAAAGTTTTAATTGTAATATTATTGTAATGTTTTTAAACAACTTTTTTTAGAAATATAATGTAATTTTTTTTGTACTGAATAAATTATTTTAACATTTTACCTAAAGGTTAAATAACAAAAACATATTAACATTTTACTTAAATGTAAAAGAACAAAAACAAGCACATTTGTAATATCTATTTTCTTATTTATTCAGCAAATCTGTTCACAATAATAAATATTATTAAAGGATGAAATATTAGATACAGTTATTTCGATTATAGAACTAATAGTGGAATATTTATGTACTTACAATGTTCTCTAAGGTCTATTTAAAATCTCAAATCTAAGGTCTGTTTAAAATCAAACTTTCCAATTTCTATTTATTTTCGAATCCATTTTTTAGTTTAATACGTAACTGAAAATTTAAAAATAAAAATAAAAATTTTCACTTACAAAAAATACTGATTTTAACTTAAAATTTTTTATTTACTGTTTCATTTAAATTAATTTTAATTTAAGTTACTGTTTTTAAGTTTTATTATTTTTTTTAAATGTATACAAAAATTTATTCAAGTTTTGAAAAAAACTGTTTTATTTTTTTTACGAGGGAATGGAAAGTTCGAAAGCTACTCATTGAAACTATGCGGTGTTGCTTGGGTATTGTATGGTTTTAACACACCAAAGCCACACCCTTTTTGAACCAAACTTTAGGAGGGAATCTGTAATACAAATGTACAGTTTGGTTACAGGGATGAGGATAAGGAAGGATTTAGGATTATGGTGGAAGGTTTTTGGAATTTCTGGATTATGGAGGAGGGGAAAATTGTATTTGTATGGGATATTTAGAAGAAAGATGTTAATGTTTTTCTTAAATTTGGTTAAATCGTACATATATACATTATCAACTCTGTTGATTTCACCCCATTTTTGGATTTTAATTAAATCTTTGTTTAATTCACTTATAGTGAAATTTTTTGCTATTCAATTTATCTGATGATTAATGTTACAGCGGCTATGAATTTCATAGGAAACAACAAGGGTACTGTTCTCTACGAAGCTCATTATAAATATCAGGAAAAGACTAGGGATAAAACAGATCCCTGAGAGACACCAGCATTTATA
This sequence comes from Dolichopus griseipennis, assembly GCA_963082915.1. Taxonomy (NCBI): domain Eukaryota; kingdom Metazoa; phylum Arthropoda; class Insecta; order Diptera; family Dolichopodidae; genus Dolichopus; species Dolichopus griseipennis. The sequence continues at coordinate 49,994,718 of OY720445.1, read as the reverse complement.
TCCCTTGAATAGGATGAATACCTGAAGTATAGGAAAGGTGGAAAAGGTTGCGCAGAGGTTTTGAAATGGAGGTATATGTGTTTTTATAATAAAACTTTAATAAATAAAATAAAAAAAATTGTTATAATACCGTCCGGACCGGCTAATTTAGTATCAAGATTCTTCAAGATTTTCATCACTGCTCGCGTCGTAAAGTATATTCTACCAAAGGAGCAGCTACCTTCTGGATTAGATGGGGGTCTTTGAGTTGACTGAGGCACTGACGAGTTAGAAGCGAACTGTTTGCCAAACAAATTCGTTTTTTCTCTTGAATCTGATACGATGTGGTTGTTTATATCAACAAGTGGAAGAAAAGAATACCAGCTATTGCCTTCTCTTAAGTTTTTGGCAAAAGTTCAAAAGGATTTTCTATTCTTGGGAATGTGTATTAGCTTTCGTTTCAACTTTTGGTTTAACAAAAATTTTTGCTTGTTGATAACATTCTTGCATCTGTTCCGAACCACTATATAGTTGGCCCTGTGAGCCTCCAAACCACTGTACTTTTTGAAGGCTTCTTTTTTTTTTAGAATGGAAATAAATAATCTCATTCAAAGTAATATAGTTTCACTAATCGCATTTGCAGCAAAGTCAACAGTCCTACCATGGAAGCACAGTGACCAATCAAAGACCAATTTGTAAAAATTGTTTAGACCTTCCCAGTTAGCATGGTTATAACGACATACTAATTTTTTGGGAAGGGACCTTTGATTGGACACCTGCCAGGAAGCTTGTTTTTACTAAACAGTGATCAGAGCCCCCGAGGAGGAGGAGTGTGGTTAGAAACAGATCCAACAGGTGACCTTCTTGATCAGCACGGTCAGGGATTCTTGTGGGATTTTTGACAAGCCTAGAAAGGTGAAATAGAGTGGAAAATAACTCAACTTGTATCCCAATCGAGCTTTGACTCGGAGAAAAGCAATTGCCCGCCAGAACAATTTCAGTCTCAGGATAACAATCGAGAATTTCATTCACCTGGTTTGAAAAGTTTTCAATTTCCATAACAGTTTCCTGTTCACTTGAATTTTTTACCTAAACGTAATTGAAAGTTGGGCTAGAAGATTTATATTTGACAAGAGTGTTGAAAGCTAATAATTTAATAATTTTATTTGTAATGTGTAATTACCATATTAGTTTTTATTTTTATTTGTTATTTTTTATCTTTCAAACTAAATATTTTAAAAAAAGAAAAAATTAACAAATATATATGTATTATATTAAATACATAAATATATTTTAATTGATAAAATATAAAATTTAGTTAATACGAGTATAAAAACTAGAAAAAATTATGAATGCTATAAAAGACAATTGGTCTAAGAAACAGACATAGAAACTAATTTTAAAAATGTATAAATATGGATTTTTGCTTAGCCTCACAGATGTTAATTTTCCTAAATGGTAATTAGAATAGAAATCCCCTTTTTAAATGAGCTAGATGTTGTAAGTAAAATAAAATTACCTATCTACTAAATATAAATAAAAGTCTCTTATATTATTTACAAATCCATTTTTTTATTTAGGTACCTACAAACAATATTTTTGATATGAATTAAAAAATTACAAAAACTTTCCGCTTTTGAAACATCAGCTGACTAAACATTGTCAAAAGACAATCTTTCTTCGAATGAACTAGATTTTACACATACATTCATATGTGATGTAAAATTGGTGCGGAATGACCATCGTGTGCGCCGAATGGTCAATTGCCGTAAATTTTGAAACTTCATATAGGGACTTCTTCAATTATACAACTAACAATGTTTAATTTTTATCCTCTTAGTTTTGAAAAAATTTTGAATCTAGCTCGTCTAGATCGATGCGAGTTATATGTAACAACAAATCACAAATAAATAAAACATCTTTCGGCAACGTGTCAAATTTGCAAACGTTGCGAGAAACATTAAATAATGATTTTCCCTGGGAAACAAATTCCCACAATATTATTCTTTATAAAATATAATTTAGAAATATCATATTTCCGAATTATTTCACACCTGTTGTAAAATCTAATTAATCAGCAATTTAATTTATTATAAATTACCTTAATTTTAGTAATTAAGTAGAGTTTGTTTTGTAACGTCTATTAGAACGGTTCTATACTTAAGTTAACATCAATAAAAGGTTTACATTAAAAGTTTATATATAAAATCAATGTGTTTTATTTATGTGGAAATATTTTTTTTATTGTCAACATTAAATAAATAAATAACTGGCGCAGTCGGTAGGATACCAATCTGAAGATTGTGTATCTCGTGGTTCGTTTTCATGTTCTTTAAAATACGAATAATATAATCATATTAAATTAAATTTAATATTAATAAAAATAAATTTGTGTAAATTACTTAAATTAAAAATTAATATTTAATAATTAGTTAATAAGATTGTGTATAAATAAATCATTTAAATAATAAATTAAATAATAATTAAATTAAATAATAATATTAATCAAATAATAAATTAAATAGTATTAAAATAAAAAACTGAGTAAAATTAAAACTCAGTATGCTCATTATTCAAGTAAGGGCATACAGAAAAAACTAATCAAATAAGTGTGTTATAGTAAAATCTCAAATAAAAAGTATTAATAAAACATTAAAATTTTTCTTTCCAACTTGTATAAAGAAAATAAAAAATGCTTAACTCAATTAGTGACGAAAAATAAAATGAAAAAAATAACTAAATATAAAAATATATAAAATTAAGTTAAAAACCATAATAAAATAAAATAAAAAAAAATTAATTTTTAACTCTAATAATATATAAATATACAATAAAATTAAATTAAAATAATTAAATTTTAAATATAATAAATAAAATTTTAAATAAAATAAAATTAAACTGTAATATAATAAAAAAATAAAGCCAAAAATTTTAAAATTGCTAAATCTTAAAAGCTAAAATTGCTTTAAATAAAAGAAATAGCGTTTTCGATAAAAACAGAAACTTAAATATGAGTGAAATTAAACAACAATTAATTGCTCAAGTTCAGGGCTTGAGAGCCCAACTCAATGAGCAATGAGCCACTTTCTAACGGCTGATGAATTCTGTATTAAGAGAATATATTAACAGAATCTGTATAGTGTATTTGGATGACATACTCATCTTTAGCACCTCTCTCCAAAAGCACTTCGATAACTTAAATAAAATTTTTAATGCTCCAAAAAAAGGCAAACCTTAAAGTTCAAATCGACAAATGTAATTTTCTGTGCAAAGAAACAGAATACCTTGGGCATGTTCTAACCCAAAATGGCGTAAAGACTAATCCAAAAAAATCAAAGATATAATCGAATTAAAACTACCAACAATGCAAAAACAGATAAAATCGTTTTTGGGCATAACTGGATTTTATAGAAAATTCATACAAAATTATGCAAAAATAGCTCAACCTTTAACTAAATACTTGAAAAAAGATACTAAAATAAATACCTTAGATCCAACTTATATTAATGCTTTTGAACAATTAAAATTACTTTTAACATCTCATCCAATTTTAAAATACTCCGATGCTAGTCAATTCGCCATTGGCGCTGTGCTATTACAGGACCACCATCCTATTGTATATGCTAGTAGAACTTTAAGTAATCACGAAATCAGATACAATACAACTGAAAAAGAACTTTTGGCTTTGGTTTGGGGAGTAAAATATTTTCGACCATATATCTATGGCAAAGAATTTGAACTTCAAACCGACCACCAAGCCCTAAAATGGCTTCATACCAAGTACTTGGGAAAAGATTTAAATCCAAGATTACAAAGGTGGACTTTCCTTAGGTGAATATAATATAAAAATAGAATATTTAAAAGGTAAAGACAACAAAATTGCTGACTTCCTTAGTAGACTAAATACAGACAAAAAATAAATAAATGAACTGACCGAGACGTTCAGTATTAACGAAGGGAGAGAAGCCTTTGAAATTAATAACAATGATGAAAACAATGACAACATATCTCTTCAACTAATAATACATTCACAAGAAGAAGATAAACTTCATCACATTCCAATCTTAGACACTATAATTAATAGATTTAAAACCCAAATAGTAATATCCAATAACATTACTCAGGAATTTGAAAGCCTTTTAGACGGTAAACGAAGAATATATTTAAGTCCAGACTTAACTGAACAAGAACTTACCAACAAATTAAAATCTTATGTAACAGATTCCAAAATTGCTATCTTTACTCAAATACCAGATCACGATTATAATACTATTCAACAAATATTAATAAAGAATTTCCCTAATACCAAATTAATAAAATGTACGTACTTTGCACAAGACGTGAAAACAGAAGAAGAACTTATAAAAATTATATCTTTGCATCATAAAGAACAAAAACATCCGGGAATTATTTCATTATACGAATATTTAAAATATAAAGTTTATCATAAACAATTAAAAATAACAATTAATAGAATTACTAACAATTGTGAAATTTGCAGTAAAGGCAAATACGACAGAAACCCTATTAAACCTAAATTCAAAAAAAACGGAAATCCCAATAAATAAAAACCAAATCATTCATATCGACACCTATACCAATAAGAAACAAAATTTTTTAATTTTCAATGATAAATTTACCAAATACGCATCTGCATACCCATTAGAACATAAAAACCATATACAATTAATTAAAAAACTTAGAATGTACTTTAACCACAAAAAACCCAAAAAAGTAATTGCCGATAACGAATTTAATAATATGTACATAAAAGAATTTTTATCACAAGAAAATATCGAACTTCATTTGGTTAAACCTAACGGCCACACCGGCAATTCTGACGTCAAAAGATTAAATAACACTATAACAGAAAGATTACGTATTTTAAATTTAGAAGAACAACTTCCTATTAGAATTCAAATGTTAAATGCCATAAAAAATTATAATAAACTATATCACAGTACAATTAAAACCACCCCACAAAACGCAGAAAATAATTTTATTCCATCTGATACTATATACAACAATCTAATTAAATCCCAAGAAAAACGTTTAATTAAACATAATAAAAATAGGGAAGATTATAGTGAAACTCGACAAATAGGATATATAAAAAATTATAAATGTCTCAGACACAAAGATCAACCTAAATTTAGGAAATACAAATTAAATAATGTACATCCTATTAACATTAAACGACCTTTAAAATTTTCAGATAACCTTAATGACGAAAATACTTCTACTATTTCTAATGTTACTTCCGCTACCACAATCGAATGAACTTCAAATAGAGAAAGTTGAAACGAATAATGTTTATACAATTGTTCAAAACAGTCAGTTACTAATACCGAAAACATTTAATTACTCTTTACATATTATTGACCTAAATGAAATAGATGAGTTAATAAGTGAAATAAAAAAGAGCTCCTCTCTTTTTGCAACAAATACAAGCAATCGCTTAATAAAGGAAATTGACAGATTGGAAGACAAATTAGCCACATTAAAAAATTGACACCATACAATACAAAAACGTGGACTTTTTAATTTTTTCGGAACTATTAGTAAATGGTTGACTGGAACTATGGACGATGACGACAGACAATTTATAAACCAACGTCTGCAAGATTTTGAATATAACAACGACAACCTTATAAAAAATATGAATGAATAAGTACAAATTAATAATAATTTCAACAACTCCGTAAATAAATTACTAGATAACATTCAACAAGACTGACTATTAATAAAGAATATGCTAAAAACTGAAGTTGACGAAAACGCTTTAAAAATCTCACTTTTTGACTTAAAATTAAACATACAACAGATAAATAAAATTATAGAAGACCTACAAGATAACGTAATTCTTTCAAATTTAAATATTATCCATCCCTCTCTTCTAAATCACGAAGAGATAATTAATTTTAAAATAAACTCTGAAAAACTAAAATATATAAAAGTAGGATTTTCAAGAACAACTACTAATAAACTAATATTTTTAATTAAAATTCCTTTCAAACTAACAACTATTAACAGAAAACTAATTATACCTTTAGCTAATGAAAATAATCGTAATCTAATAGATTCTTCAATAACAAAAACTTTAGAATTTCGTAACGAACTCTATGAATACGATGAAACCAAAGCTCTTCATCAATTAACAAAAATTAATCATTGTATAAAAAATAAAAATTGTAAAACTTTAAAAAATTATAATAATGAAATAATTGAAATCGATGATTCTACTAGTACAACTGGCAAAAAATGTAATATTAACTACTAATTGTGATAAAAGAAAAATCAATCTGAATGGTAATTATTTTGTAAAGTTTTATAATTGTAGTATTAGTTTAAAGACTTTTTATAATGATATAACAGAAATAAAAAATAAATTTGTATTGTCAAACCTAGATTATAAACCAGCAAATAATTCTTACACTTTTAATGAAATTATATAAAAGAAAAATATAGATCAAATTGAAAAATTGAAAATTAATAAAAATGTATTGTCAATTTACTGTACTATTTATAATATCAATTGTAATAATAATTGTAATTTTAATAATAACTATTGTATGTTTTATGAATTGTAAAATAAAGAATAATATTGAATCAATAATTTGTATTTAAAAGATTCAGGAGAATCTTAACTCTAACTAAGGGAGAGTTATATGTAACAACAAATCACAAATAAATAAAACATGTTTCGGCAACGCGTCAAATTTGCAAACGTTGCGAGAAACATTAATTAATGATTTTCCCAGGGAAACAAATTCCCACGATATTATTCTTTATTATACCCTACACCTATAGAATAGGTAAAGGGGTATATTAACTTTGGTATGGTGTTTGTAACCACCTAAAGGAAGCGAGCTAGATATGGAAAAGTATATATATTTGTGATCAGCGTGACCGCCTGAGTCGATATAGCCATGTCCGTCCGTCCGTCTGTCCGTCCGTCCGTCCGTCCGTCCGTAGGCACGATAACTCAAAAAATAATGGAGCTATCTTGATGAAATTTTAACTGTAGATTACTAGGACTGAAAGTACGGCGGGGATTGCATATGGGCGAAATCGGCCCATGGGTTCGGATTCTGGACCTTTTAATCGATCGAAGGGCTAACGAACATAAATAAAAAATCACGATAACTCAACAACTAATGACGCTATCTTCATCAAATTTGTGCTGTAGGTTACTAGTAATGAAACTACTTCGGGGATTGCGTAAGGTCGGGATTGAACCATGGGTTCGGAACCTATAACTTTTTGATCGAATTTAGGTCAAACGAGCATAATTCCGAAACCAATGAAGATAGAACCTCCAAATTTGGTATCAGGGTGTCCCTTCCTATTTCCTAAGTGTCTTGGGAATTTGGGTCCCATTGGAGTACTGGGTCCGGGACCAGCCACACATTTCCGAAGACCTTAAAGCATATCTTTAAAATTAATAAAAATAACAACTTGAAAAAATGTAGAAGCTTCCAATTTGCCACAAGGGTGTTCTTTACTATCTCTTGCGTGTTCCCTTGATTTGGGATCAATTGGAGAGGTGGTTCAGTACCCCTCGTAGACCTCCCAAGTTTTAAAAGCTTATAATCGAAATTACTAAAAATAGTTACTTCAAATTAAGATAGACCGTTCAAATAGTGTACAAGGGTTAACTAGTACTATAAGTAAAGCGCGGGCTGTATAAGGGCGAAATCAGCCCATGGGTTCGGATTCTGGACCTTTAAGTCGGTGTCAGGGATAACGAACATATATTAAAAATCACGATAATTCAACAACTAATGAGGCTATCTTCATGAAATTTGTGCTGTAGGTTATTCGTAATGAAACTACGGCGGTGATTACGTACGGTGAGGATTGGACAATGGGTTCGGAACTGAGAACTTTTTGATCGTATTTAGGCCAAACTAACGTAATTCCGAAACCAATGAAGATATAACCTCCAACCTTTGGTATCAGGGTGTCCCTTCCTATTGCGTAAGTGTCTTTGAAATTTGGGCCCCATTAGACTAGTGGGTCGGGGACCAGCCACTCAGTTCCGAGGACCTTAAAGCATATTTTCGAAATTAATAAAAATAGTAACTTGAAACAAATGTAGAAGCTTCAAATTTGGCCCAGGGTGTTCTTTACTATTTTTTCCGTGCCCCCCTAATTTGGGATCATTTAAACTGGTGGTTCAGGACCTCTCTTAGACCCCCCAAATGTGTAAAAGCTTATCATCGAAATTAATAAAACTAGTAAATTAAAATTAAGATAGAACGTTCCAATTGTATACAAGGGTTAACTAGTATTGATAGTATGACGGGACTGCATATGGGCGAAATCGTAGCATGGTTTCGGGTTCTGGAACCCTTGACAAGTTCAAGGACTAAAAAACATATATCTTAAAAACACCATAACTCAAAAAATAATGCCGGTATTTTGATGAAATTTAAACTCTAGGTTACTAGTAATGAAAGTACCATGGGAATTGGTTCTGGTCGAGTTTAATTTCAAAGCCAAAGAATATATTTCCTATGTCCTATGTGTCTCCGAAATCTAGACTTAATTGTAGTGGTTCAGCTATGTTTAAAGGTACTTGCTGCATTTATGTAAAATTTATTTGAATATTTAAATGAATTATATGAAAAAGTCTAAATTTGTAATTGTATTTTAGAAATACATTTATTGCATATTTTGCGTTTATAAGCTTTTCTATTAGGTATATAAAATAACCATTTAAAATAATTGCAATTTTGAAAAATTTGGATTATTAAATATATTATGCTTTGATTATTTTTTTATCACAAAATTTAATAATTAGAATTTTTTCATTCTGTAATTGAATTGGAATAAATATATTTTCATTTATTTCAAGTTTGTTTGTTGTTTAATATTTTTAAATAGATAAATTAGTTAGAATTTGCAATATTTTTTAATAGATAGTGTAATTAGAAAATGTTTTTAGTATTATAAAGTTAATTTGGTTAGCTATGTCTTACGATCAAATTAATTACAGATTTTATGGTGTTAAAATGACTTATGGATATGTCCTTACCAACCAAATAGGTGTAGGGTATTTCTAAGTCGGTTGCACCGACTGACTGTTTCTTTACTTGTTAAATATAATTTAGAAATATCATATTTCAGAATTATTTCACACCTGTTGTAAAATCTAATTAATCAGCAATTTAATTATAAATTACCTTAATTTTAGTAATTAAGTAGATTTTGTTTTGTAACGTCTATTAGAACGGTTCTATACCATCAATAAAAGGTTAACATCAATAAAAGGTTTATATTAAAAGTTTATATATAAAATCAATGTGTTTTATTTATGTTGAAATATGTTTTTTATTGTCAACATTAAATAAATAAATAACTTGCGTTACAAACGAATGAGCAATTTTAATATACCCAATGTCACATATGTTGCACGGGTATAATAAAAACAAACAATTTCGAAGCCAGGACGATTCTGGTGCAGATTTGAAATTTTGCGAATTTCAGTTATATCATAGATATTATAGGTAGTTTAGCAAAGTATATTTATTGTTAAAAAGTAGTTTTACTTGGTCACGTGATCAAAAATTTTCTTGCTAGCTTTTACCAAAGATAATGAATACAACAAGATGTGCACAGTCCATATAAAACAAAAACCTAAAATTCAAGCTCTTTAAAATAAAAAGAAAGAAATAAAAAAAAAAAGCTTAAAGCTTTATACTCTCATTATTAAATTAAAGAACGAAAAAAAAAAAAAAAAACAAAATAAAAGCTTTGTTGACTTTATTTTTTTTAAAAATTTTGAAAAATGAATAAATACGATTTATGAAATTATAATATATCGATGGCTCCAAATTATAACGATGTAAATCTAAAATGATGTTTTAAGATAAATGAGTTCAAAAATATTGGAAATATATTTTATTATAACTTTGTTATTTTTTTGAATAAATTAAGAATACAAATTAAAATTCGCGATTTTAAATCTAAAATTGAAAAAACCGTTGAAAAATATTTAAAACAATTTTATTCTGTGATCTATTCTGTGATCTTCAAGACTTATGACGTTCTTTACGGCAAATTTTTCTTTCTTTATTTCTCCTAAAAATGCTAATATAAGATGGCGTACCTTTGGTTTACATTCTACCTTGTTTTAATTTTGTTTCGTTGTAACTATACTTAAAACCAAAAAAAAATTATTAATAAGAAATTTTATTATAAAAAATTAACAAGTAAAAAAAAAAGATATGAATTTACTTATACCTAAGACAAATATTTTAATCGTCATATCAAACTTGACTTACGTCGTTATTTTTAGGAGCCATCGGATGAGTATATGATCTTTTAAATTCAGAAAATAGAAATCTAATAAAGAAAAAAATTAAATTTCTTGTAAATGTAAAATTTCTTGCATATGAATAAAATAATACATATAGCGAAAGACGTGTATAATCTATTAAAAATCTATTAAACTTCATTCAACAATAATATTTAATACATGTATACATATCGTCACCCTGCGGTAGGGGAATAGAATACTTCCGCAGTACGAACTGCTTGTCGTAAAAGGCGACTAAAAGTTCAAACAAAAATCCCGAAGCGACTGACTCGGAACGAGCGGCTCTCTGGTCTGCGTCTGATCCCTGAGGGACGGCAGTTAAACTCCTGGCAGTAGGTAAAATGCAACCAATATATAAAATAGAAAATATGAATAACGATAATAAAGAAATAAATCCGGTAGGGATATCTACCAAAGTGTCGGCAGAAGCCACGGCTGCCGGCGAGGGCTTTGCTGATCTTATAAGAAGGTCAGAGGAGTCGCCAGTGGCCCAAAAATCAAAAAACAATATAGCGGACCCATTTAAGAAGAGCGGAAAAATTAACAGATCACCACCGATTAGAGAACTCCAAAATGAACAAGCACTGTATAACAAATGGCAGAAGGCTGTCGAGTCGCCAGTGGCCCAAAAATCAAAAAACAATATAGCGGACCCATTTAAGAAGAGCGGAAAAATTAACAGATCACCACCAATTAGAGAACTCCAAAATGAACAATCACTGTATAACAAATGGCAGAAGGCTGTCGATGAAACAACACAACTAAAGCAGTTGATAAGCAATATGGAAAAACAAATACAGGATCTTAAAAATGAAATTACTTATTTAAAGATGCAGAAACCACAAGATGCAGAAACCACAGTTCTACAAGCTTCACAAGTTCAACACTTATCAAAGTCAGAAAACAGTAAAAAAATAGTATACTCTACAGATGAGGAAGAATTAGCGAAAGAGACTGAATGGATAAGGGTGAAGCAGAAACAAAAAAGGAAGTTAAATGACTCACTTACCCCTCCAAACGCAAAAAAGATGGACTATAAAACCACTCCAAGTAAAGAAACTACTCCAAAAAAGGTTATTTCGCCAAAAAAAATAACCGATCCGGAAAAAGTTAAGAAAAAACAATCTCCACCGCCAATAATTGTGGATGAATTTAATAACTATAACGAATTCTGCGAGAGAGTAAAAAAAGTAATAACAGAAAAACAGTTTGAGATGAAACTCCTTGGAAAGAATTGTATAAAAATCAATTTGTTAGATGAAGATGCTTACAGAACTTTAACAAAAGCGCTATCAGAGTACAAATATAGTTGGCACTCATACGAAAGCAAACAGCAAAGGCCAATACGAGTTATGGTCAAGAACCTGCCTCACTCGTGTAAAACAGAAGAAATAATTAAAGATCTTGAAAATAGAGAATATAAAATAATAGGAGCTGCAAATAAACGTAGCTGGAAGAATAAAGAACCATTAAACATGTTTATGTTAACCTTCAAAGCAGAAGAAGATATTAGCAGAATATACGAGATTAAAAGTATTCTAAAATGTATTGTGAATATCGAGCCTCTAAGAAAAAATAAGCTTGTAGTACAATGTAAATCATGCCAGGCATATGGTCACACACAAAAATATTGTGGAAAAACCCCAAGATGTGTAAAATGTGCAGGTAGGCACCATACCAGGGAATGTTTGAAACCTAAAACTGAACCACCAAAATGTGTTCATTGCGGAAATCAACATCCAGCTAATTATAGAGGCTGCATAATCGCAAAAGAAATGCAAAAAATCAAATTTAAGAATATGAGCCCAAATTCACAACAAAGGAATACTCCACAATACGCTAAAAAACAAATCAGAAACCATCTGCAAACGTCGCAAGTGAAGCAAGATTTCCAGACAAATAGAAGCAGTAAAACTTATGCCCAAGTTGTTGCGGGTAAAAAACTTAATAATAATAGCGAACAAGAAAATGATTTAAAACAATCCATTCTGCTTATACTAAAAAAAGTAACCAAAATAGAAAGTTCTATGGTCGATACGGATTGTAGAATAGGAGCACTAGAGGGCAGTACCAAAAACCTGCTTCGAAATCGAAAAGATGAATGAACTAAAAATTTTTTCATGGAATGCCAATGGACTGCTACAACACCAACAAGAGCTACAAGCAGTCCTTGACATAAATAATATAGATGTTTGTCTTATAGCAGAAACACACTTTAACAAACAAACGCATATTAATTTTCATGGTTATAAAGTTTATCATAGCATACATCCAGGTAACTCTGCTAGAGGAGGAAGTGCAGTAATTATAAAACAAAGTATACAACATTTTGAAGAAGCCAAATTTGAAACAGAAGAAATACAAGCTATGGCCGTAAACGTAAAATGCAAAAACTACTTTATTGTAGTAGCAAGTATATATTGTCCACCTAAGTACTCTCTGAAGAAACATCATTATTTGGATCTTTTTAAGAAACTAGGAAAAAAGTTTGTTATAGGAGGTGATTTTAATGCCAAAAATACACACTGGGGATCACGGCTAACAACAACCAAAGGCAGAGAATTATTCCAAGCAACAAGCGAATTTGGGTGTGAAACCATATCAACAGGAAAACCTACATATTGGCCTACAGATCCAAATAAAATACCTGATTTAATAGATTTTTTCATTATTAAAAACATTTCGAATAATTTCATACAGATAGAAGATAGGCAGGAAATGGACTCTGACCACTCACCAATTCTGCTAACTGTAAGTGAAAACGCTATTGAAAAGCAGAGCATTCCGATTCTCGCCAATAAATACACTGACTGGGAAAGCTTTAAAGTGTGTCTGGAAGAAAAAATACAACTAGCTGTACCGTTGCAATACAAAGAACAATTGGATGCGGAGGTGGAAAACTACATTAACGATATACAACTTACAGTGTGGGAAAATACTCCAGTAATTAAACAAAGAGTAAAAGAAAATAAATATCCAGCCGAAATCTTAGAACTAATTGCAATAAAACGCAGAGCAAGGAAAAAATGGCACCAAACTAGAGCTCCACAAGATAAAACTAGGCTGAATAATCTCACCCAACAACTAAGAAGAAGAATTAAGGAAGTGAAAAACAAATCGATAAATTTATATTTGGAAAAGCTAACAAATGATAAAAGTACTGATTACTCTCTTTGGAAGGCAGCTAAAAATCTGAAAAAACCTATTGCAGCTATTCCTCCAATTAGAAAACTGGACGGAAAGTGGGCGAGAGATAATAAAGAAAAAGCCAAATTATTTGCGGAACACCTAGAAAAGATATTTCAAGTAAACACTGGTGAAGAAGAGGAAGATCTAGATGTAGAACAAATTCAAGAGCAAGAGGAAATCGCATTAACAAATCCAGCTGAAGTGAAAAAAGAAATTAAAAACAACATTAAATCTAAAAAAGCTCCGGGATATGATTTAATAACCGGACAAATTCTGAAGCAGCTACCAGAGAAGGCAATAGTTAAAATAACAAATCTTATAAATGCTGCATTCAGGCTGAAATATGTGCCGAAATTGTGGAAAGTGGCCGAGGTCATTATGATACCCAAAGCAGGAAAACCACCAAATGAGATAACGTCTTATAGACCAATCTCATTGCTACCTATAATGTCAAAACTATTTGAAAAAATTTATTTAAGAAGACTAAAACCGATTATTGAAAGGAAGAATCTAATTCCGGACCACCAATTCGGCTTTAGAGAAAAACATGCAACAATAGACCAGGTACACAGAATAACAAACACTATTGAAAAAGCTTTAGAGGAGAAGAAAGTCTGTTCAGCAATCTTTTTGGATGTGACTCAGGCATTCGATAAGGTGTGGCACAAGGGATTGAATTGTAAACTGAGAACAATCCTTCCAAAAGAGCATTCGGAAATGATAGAAAGCTATCTATCAGACAGATACTTCTACATAAAACAAGAAGGAGAATATTCCGATCTTAAAGAAATCAGTGCTGGAGTTCCTCAAGGAAGTGTACTCGGTCCAATACTGTATCTGTTGTATACTTGTGATTTTCCTGCACTTGAAAATAATATAATTGCGACGTTTGCTGATGATACAGCGGTTTTGGCTGTCGGAGAAAATAATGAAGAATCTACAGAAAAACTGCAGAGATCTATGACAAAAATCCAAAATTATACTAAAAGGTGGAGGCTAAAATTAAATGAAGGTAAGTCAATTCATGTGGATTTCACAAATAAAAAAATTGACCATAAACCAGTATATATAAATGGTCAAGAAATACCTTATTCAAATACTGCCAAATATCTTGGTATGACATTAGATGCGAAGCTTCGCTGGAAAGCCCACATCAAAAACAAGAAGGAAGAGTTACAAATCCGTTATAGAAAAATGTACTGGCTCATAGGTAAGCATTCTACCTTGACAATACAAAACAAACTTCTGCTCTATAAACAAATATTGAAACCAGTATGGTCATATGGCATCCAGCTATGGGGATGCAGCAAAAAGAGTAATAGAGATGTTATTCAGAGGTTCCAGAATAAAGTTCTAAGAAATATTGTGAACGCGCCCTGGTTCATCAGAAACTATGACCTACATAGAGATATGCAAATAGAATTTGTAGATAAAGAAATCCAAAATTTTGCAAGAAGTCACGAAAAAAGACTCCAAAACCATGTAAATGTCGAGGTAGTCCAGCTTCTGGATAATACAAATATAGCCAGACGACTCAAAAGAGTAAAGCCTTTTGAGTTAGTGTAGCTATAATAAGAGAAAGAAACAGTTAGATAGACATCGCTGGATGGAATCTACATTTAAAACTAAAATAAAGCCAGAAGAAAAATTGCTCATTAGCCCTATCGGACTAGATCGCAATAGAGGAAAGGTGTGGTTTAGTGGGTAAGAATCCCACACGCAATGTCAAGCTACGGGGCTCATTGTGTCTTTTGAAGATTCCATTCCAACCTACGTAAAAATAAAAAAAAAATAAAAAAAATGTATACATATCGCATTCATACACATGCTTACAAAAAAAAAAAAATGCAAATAAAATATTCTTTCTCAAATTATCTTCTTTAAATCTTTAACTAAAAACCTTTTTGTGAAGGAAAAAAAAATCTATTAAACTTCATTCAATAATAATATTTAATACATATATACATATCGCATTCATACACATGCTTACAAAAAAAAATGCAAATAAAAAATTCTTTCTCAAATTATCTTTTTTAAATCTTTATCTAAAAACCTTTTTGTGAAGTAAAATAAAAATCTATTAAACTTCATTCAACAATAATATTTAATAGAATGTATACATATCGCATTCATATACATGCTTACAAAATACAAATAAAAAATTCTTCTCAAATTATCTTCTTTAAATCTTTATACTATAGTTAATCGACAGTCACGTGACTTATTTATATTTTTAACTCTCTTTTTTTAATTTTTAACGTGTATGAATGTATGTTGATATTAGACCCATATTAGGGTTTTATTTTTTAAAAAATTTTTTATATGAGAGTGCACATCTAGTTGTATTCATTATCTTTGCTTTTACTCTTTCCACACATACATATTAGACATCTGCACAATTGTATTCAAAAGCGCTTTCAAAACATTCTATAATAAGTAAAACTTTTTATATTCGGTTTTGAAAGCTTTCATTTGGTTTTCATTACAAAATTATTATAGAATAGAGTAAATGAAATACAAAATTATTGTAGAATAAAATGAATATGTATTTGATTTATTATGTGTACCCGAAAATAGAATATTTATACTATTTGTATTTATATACCGAGTACACCAAATATAATAAAAATATTTATAGTATTTTTTTTAATATACCGAGTACACCAAATATAATAAAAAAAATTTTAATATGTACTACGTATAACCAGTATGTATTATATCGATGAGTAATATGTAGCTTTGTTTGTTTTATCACTGCTTTGTTTGTTTTTTTATCTTCTTTTTGTTTTCTTTTTTTCTTTTTCTTTGTCATTATATTTAGAGTACTCGGTATACTTGGTATATTTTAAAATGTTTTGAAGTATTCAAATTTGATTTTCAAAACATCAAAGTATTTGTTAAAAAAAAAGCTTTTCAATATTTGTATTTGAAATAAAACGAATAGAATAAATATAGTTAAGTTGTAGTTTGAGTATATACCATATTTAAAGCTTTTAGAACGAATGTATTGAATTAGATAGAATACAGTATTTGAATATATTCGATAATTTTAATAAAGGAATATATTTGTGCAGATCTCTAATACATGTGCACTCAAATTGATGGAAGTAGATAGTAATAACTTATTACTAATAAGTATATTTAATGCAAGAAAAAGATGGAAAATTAAAAAAAAAAATGAAATTGAAACATAGTAAAATTGCATAGTGTGTCGTAAGTAATAAACCAATAATAAACTTTAAAATATAATTGTAAATTTTATAATATAAAGTTATAAGACTTTAAAATTTTATTATAGCTTTAGTTTTCTAAAATATTTGATTTTTAAAATGTGTCTTTTAACACTTTTAGCATTACATACCTATTACTGTCATTTTGAAGTACTTGATTGATGATCGAATTACATTGTATGAAAATGAATTGTGATGTGAAATAGCTAAGTCTCGCTAACATATTTATGTATTAGTAGTTTGATTGGTTATCGTTTTTAAAAAACTAAACATTGCAATTAAGACTTTATTAAAAATATTAAAAAAAATAATACATGTATAACAAATTTAAAATATTTCAATTTCTGACTGAAATAAACAACGAAAACCACCACACCACTGATAAAATGACTTTTTTAAGAAAAAATTTAAGCAATTGTCGCGTTCAGAATGAAATAGCACAGCACTGAATGGCAGTTGAATCTAGCGCTAAATTGTTGTACTGAATAATTTGCAGCAAAATTAAATGACATTTGATTTTGAGTGACTTTTGGTATATTTTTATTTTATTTAAATTATTGACAAAATTGAAAATTTCTATTGTATTCAAAATCATTTATATAATTATATTTCTAACCTTATTATTTTTTTATTTAAAATATTATTAAAACTCAAATAAACTCAAATTTTTTAAATTAATCAAATATATCGTTTTTAATATTATATTTTTAATTTTTTAACCAATTTATATTTTTAATTTTTAAAACATAAATTGATATTTTTAAGAAAACAAACACTTTTACACTTATACATTAAAATATAAACACTTAAAGGTCAATTAAAATTCGCTACACAATACAATTCTTTCAATTAACGTCTTGTAGCGCTAGGCGTTAATATTTTTTTCTATTTAAGGCAAAAGGACAATTTTATTTAAATTTATGATTTGATTCGATTTTAGTCTTTTTTTTTTTTTTATTGCTTTTCCACTCCTTTAAGGAGTATAGTGAATTCACCAAGTTTATTTTTAAACTAGGCTTCAGTTTCCTTAATCATAATATTCACTAAGCCGTTGATTACTTGGCTGTAGCTATTGTATAAGCAAAAATTATACATATATAGATAAAGCAAGTAGAACAAAAAATCTCTCACTATATTTTGTGAAATCCAATGCCCCACGAAAGAGAAAAAACGATATTATACATTTGTAAAAACATATACCTTTCTCATCCTACACATTGTTTTATATTATTATTATTTTCTTAAAAAAAAAAAGAAAAAAATAGTAAAAAAAAGTTTAGAGTTGGTAAATTCATTTTATTTTTTAATGAGTTTGTGTGTTTCAATGTAACACTGATAAAACCAAATGCCAATGTATGTATATACATATAATAACTACTGGCTTAACTAACCAAATATAAATAATACACTTTATTATGTATGTATGTATAAATATTTATTTTTCTAATTTTCAATCAAATTTATATTTTTAAAATATTCATTAACCTACGGTGACCATATTTCTTGAAAGTGAATGTGGTACAGAAAAAATATTTTTTTATATAAACACATATAAAGTATTTTTTGAACATAAATTTATTTGAATTTAATAAAAATTTAAAAATAGTCAACAATTCATTCGACTAACTATATAAAAAAGAACATAAGTTATATGTTATACCGTTACAACAGTATAATAAATTCAAAATAATATAATTAAAAAATAAAAAATTTAATAAAATTGAATGTTTAACAACATTCAAATTCACAGATATTTTTCGGCAGAATTTATCTTTTTCAAAATCTGATCATTTTTTATAATATTGCCATAAAAACTTTCACAATCATTAGAAAAATGGCATTTCACAATTAGTATTGCTTTTAACGTTTCTACTGTAGAAAACTGTGTTTTTTCGGAAGTCCAGATATTATTAATTAAAAAAAAACTCTCTGTGGCTGTATTTGTACCTGGCAAACACAACGAATATTCTTCCAATTTTGAAACGTTATTAAAAGGAACGCGTTCACTCTCATAATGCTGAAACATTTCTACCCATCTCATATCTGTTGTAACATTATTTTCAGTCCAATAATTTATTTTCGTTTCAGTTACAAATATATCGATTTTCTAAAACTACCGGGTAAACAAAACTAGAAACTTTTATAAAAATAAATTTTTTAAAGATTTTGAGTTTTGATTATTGTTTGGAAATAATAATTGAAAATCGATATATTAATAAATTGCATTAAATCGTAATATTAGTGAAACGAATTAAATGTGGTACAGTTTACAATGTGGGACGTATGTTCAAAATGTTGTACTGTACCACACAATGTGGTACGTATGGTCACCGTACATTAACCTCTTTACGTATTGAAATAATATAGAAATAATAAGAGCAGACAAACGAATTTGTTTTTTGCTTTCAAATGACTTTTTTAGAATAGACTAAATTTAGGAACTTTAACAGAATGAAAATTGGATATTTAGTGTGTACAATTAAAATTCCGTACATCGTATATAAAATTGAATACTTGTTGAGAAATAAAATTAAATAGATGAGATGGGAAAAGTAAAATAATATCTGGAAAATTTGGTTTAATTAAAAAATAAAAACACAATCAATTTAAAAATTCAATTTTAATTTTATATTTTTAGAAAAAGGAAAAGGCCGAATTGAAGTTATATAATAAATAAAATGAATAACGTTCAATTTGGCATAAAAAACCCTTTAAAAAAATGAAATTAAAAAAATTATAAACATGTAGCTAGGTACTATGTTGTATAAAACTATAAGAATAAAACAAAGGTAAAACTATAATTCTAGTAAAACATAACCAACCTAATATGTAATAAAATAAACAAAAATAAATTATTTAATATTTTTTATTGTTTAACAAAAGCTGATGAACCTGTTCCACTTCAAGATTCAATGCTCTGGTGACAAGTTGAAGAGTGTGGAAAAAAAAGATAAATTAGAAATTTTTAAACATTTTAAATGAATAAAAAGATAAATTAGAGTAAAATTTTAATTTTATGGCTCTGTATAAACTATTGAAAACCTAATCTACTAAAATTTTGTTGAGAAATTAATAATTTATTAGTTAAAATTTATGAAAATAAAACGACAACTTACCGCTCAAATTAGAATTTTTCTTTAATAACTTTTTGGCTTTAACTTTTTAACCCCTTTGAAACTAGCAACCGCAATGTAATACGTAATTTCACAATGAAACGGCAAGCCACCAAGGGTTAAAATATAAAACCCCAGCCATTGAAAATAATAATATGAAAAAATTCTTTACACCATCTTTCAGTGTTTTTTTATCCCGTATGACTGTAGGTCAAAGGGTATAATAAATTTGCCATTACGTTTGTGACGCAAAGACGCAAAGAAGAAGAGGGGGTAGATATAGATTCAAGTGTAGGGATCGGATCAGAATCGGGAAATAAATTGATTTAGTTATGTATGTCCGTCCGTCCGTCTGTCCGCACGATAACTCAAAAACTAAAGAAGCTAGGATCTTGATATTTTCGGAAATTCGGTTTTTTGCAATAGCCGTCATCGATATTTAAATCCAGCCATATTGGTCCATGGGTTCGGGTAGCTGCCATACAACTTCTTTTTTCAAATGAGCATTTCTCTGTACCTATTACAGCTGCGTGTCTGAAATTTTGCCAAAAGTAATTAGTGTTTATAATAATGATATAATGTTTATATAACGGTCATATGGGTATCCCAGAGTTGACAGAGTCAGTCTACACTACTACACTCTTCCTCGTTTTAACATAAAATCATATTAAAATATAAACACATTTAAATGAATACAAACATAAATTAAACGTTTTAACATAAAATCATATTAAAATATAAACACATGTAAAACATAAATTTCAATACACTTGACTTGATCAACACGTCTATTGATCATATTGTATATTAAAAAGTTTATATAATTTTTGGTGTTGCCATATTGAAAGACTAATGTAATTTCCTAATTTATCAACATATAAGATTTTAAAAACTTACATATAAAAACTTTAAAGAATTACTTTTTCTAAAAGTTATGTAAGATTTGGAAATTATTTTTTGAATATATAAAATATTTAAAGTATAACTTATATTATAATTTAATTATAATTCATATTATAATATAACTTATATTATATAAATATTATAATTTAAAATATAAAATATTAATACAACAACGAAAACTATTTGTTAAAATTCTTAAAACTACTAATCAGTTATAAATTTATAAAATATATTTTTTAATTTTATTTTATGATTTAGAGCATTTTGGTAAGATAAAAATTTTTATTTTTAAAAAATTTGAGTACCTAGTTTCCTTCTAATTTAACTAAATTAGCTTAACTAAACTGATACGCGTATTTCGTCTACTACTTGCAGACTTCTACAGTGTTTTTACTCGAATGACTAATCAGTTGTACTAATCAGTTTTAAATTTCTAAAAAATTAAAATTGATGTTTTTTTTAAATATTCAAGTTTTAAAAACTTAAATCAAAAAAAAATTTATTTTTTAATCATACAAATGATATGGCAATATTGCATTCAATTACATACACATCTTCATAAAAAAAAAAAAAAATTAACTCAAATATTGTACGACGATATTAATAGTTTGATACTTGGTTAAATGGTTTGATACAAAAAAAAAAATTCTATATTGGGTATAAAAAATTATAACATAACTAGTAAATAAGTTTTATTTGAAAAAAGTAATAAAAAATAAAAGAAAACAGAGGTTATTTTTAAAATTTTTCTATTTTATCATTAAAATTTAATAATCTTATTATTTTTATATATGATACATATTTTTTGATACCTAGAAAAACTATAAAGGCAAACTCTATGAATAGTGTAAAAAAGCATTAGTGAGAAAGAGATAGCATATGGGGCAATGGTTTTAAGAAAAAATTTAGAGAATTCTTATTGACATTTTTTGTTCTACTTGCTTTATCTATATATGTATAATTTTTGGCGTTACCAATTTGATTAGTGAGGAATTAAAAACTTATATTTTTATTTCTTTAAAATTTTTCTGAATAACATACTTGCTTTCCTATTACAATTTTAACAAAAATAAAAATTCAATTCGTAATAGTTTACGATATAATTATACAATTTTACTATATTTTTTTATTAGATATGATCTGACAGGGGTTCGAACCCGAGACCTTCCACAGGTAAGGCGGCGTCTTCAACACTACGCCATTGGTCAGATAATTTTAGTCTTACACAACGAAATCATATTATAATTGATTTGTCATTTTATAAAACGTCAAAATTGATTTTTTGACCAAATTTTTTAAAATTTTTTCTAGTCAAACTGTCAAATTTGACTGTATTTGACTGTTCATAATAATAAATTTAAAGGTATGAGAATATTTATAATAATTTTGAGGCACAATATTTTTACAAGTTCGTGCCAGCACTTGTGTATTTTATATATGATATGCACATAATATAAAAAAAAATATATCAAAAGAATCTATCTTTCACTAGATTTTGTTGAGCGAAAAAAATTATTTTCAGTTTCAGCACCTTTAAAACCGCACCACAAACATTTAAAAGTATGTTTACCCATTATTCACAAAATTTCATATAAATATGTAAAAATTTTAAATATTTGAAATATTCACTATTGCTAAGATTAATTAGTTTAAAATAATTTAACACCATGTACTCAGCTAAAAAAATTTTCAAACGAGCCCGCCGCTATTTATACACTCAATTTCAATTTCAGTAACTCCTACACCTAATATATTGTACTACATAGAAAATTTTCTAATAGCCCGCCTTTAAAATTACCTTACAAAAATACAAAGTGTTGTTTTTTTTCATACATGTACACTGTACACAGTGAATGTGAAAGAAAAAAGAATATATTGTTGTAAATTCGATTTTAACACATTTTAAAGGTTTTTCTTTTGTTTACAGACAGAAAATAAAATATTTTAGAAAACTAAAGCTATAATAAAATTGTAAAGTATTTTAAAAATTCAAATTTACATAACTTTATATGTAAATTATAACATTTACAATTATGGGTCTTATGGGGAATATCAATTGTCAATTGAAAATTGACAGCCATCAAATAATTTTTTAATTTGGTATCGTTATTCGTTGCTAGCAATTGTCAATCAATAATTGACATATTGTGAACTGTGTCAATAGCAACTAAAAATTGGTATCGGGAAAACTTATTCAAACAATATTTTTGATAGTTATTGTCAATGGAAAATTTGTAATTGATTTTTTAGCAGTTAGGAATGTGTTTTCAAAATAAAATATGTCTGTTTTCGTGTTTTTTGAGTAGAAAATACGTTTGCATATGTATGCAAAAATTTTTGCATAGTAATGTGTGGAAAGAGTAAAAGTTATGGTATATCTATTGTTAAGAATTAGTTTCACTTGGTCTAGTGTCGTGATCAAAATTTTTTTTGCTAACATTTACTCTTTCCACACACACATATGCAAAAATTTACTCAAATTGTTGGAAGTAGATAGTAATAAAAATAATTCATGCAAGAAAATGACGGAAAATTAAAAACAAAACATTGAAATTTGCTTTAACTGTAGCATTTCAAACCCTGCTTTTTTCCCTTCTCTTTCGCTTTGGAAATTCATACTTATAATCAGTGCTTTCTTTCTACTGCAATTGAAGCAGATCTGCTACATCTAAAGTCAAATTTATCAAATAAGCTACACTACTACATTAAAAACTCTTCTCATAAAAATCTATTACATTCTTATGTTGCCCAAATTCTTAATACATATTTTCAACAAATTCAGGAAAAAAATTTTTAAAATATTAATTTTCAAAATAATGTAACAATATTCAGGAAAAAATTTTTAACAACTACATTTCCAAAATATTTGAAGTTTTTTTTTATTTATATCATTCAACATAATATCATAAAGAAATCATATATAAATCAAATAGTAAATATCTTTATTCGAAATAACTTACAATATACAAACTGCCCAATCCAAATGTATTTCTATGTAAAATGTAAATAAAAAAACTAATGAGAAACTGCCTAATAAACATTCTCATTTACTCAAATTTAAGCAATGACAGATGAAGTAGCCGTACCATTTGTATACGCATACGAAATTGCATATGTATTTTTTTGTCTGAATACCTCAGGATAGGAAATCACATTAGAAGAAAAGAGTCGGGAACATTCTTTTGCCATTCTAGAACTAGTAATTCTATGGGTTCACCGCATAAAATTTTAGTTTTAAAAAAGAAGACATAAATTTCAAAACCACAAAACCACAAAATCAGTTTTAAAGAGGGACGAAACGTAATGAAAAAACTAGATTCAAAAAGGATGAAGATGAATAGTCTGGAAATACGGAATCGATGTGAGCATTTGTATATATTTCTTCTCTTTTTTGTTTTCTGTTTTTTGTTTTTTTTTTTTTAGATGTATGTATATCATATCAATCGCTGTATCATGTATATATGTAGTTTGTGTATATTTTTATAAAAAAAATATTATTGATTGAAAAAGAAGAATGAAATTTCTTTTTTTTGCTTTATATTTTTTTACTTGCATTATTTACTTATTCGAAATCTTTTAAATCATCAGAAAATAATTCTATAAATTTTCTTCTAAGGTACGTATGTATTTTAAAGTTTCGTTACGCTTCGATACGCAAGTGGAACTGCCTATTAATAATCCTACATAAAGATAAATCCTGTTTTTCTTTTTTTAGCACATTTTCAAAAAAATTTGTAAAAATGTGCCTATAAAGCTTCACTCTGTCCGTCCGTCTCATTTTGCCTACGGCTGACTAAAAAATATCAGAAATGGGTAGGTATTGCAATCAAAATAATTTAATGTTAAAACTTTTATTTGCAGCCCCCTCCCTCCGTTACGGAGCTATAGCCCCATAAATTCGGAAAAAGCCCTATATTTAAACAGTTATAATTAGAATTCTATAAGGTATATTTTCAATCTGAAAACGGTTACAGACAGCTGTTCTTATAAGCTTTACAAATTTTTAAAAACCAATTCAAAACTCAGTTTTGCAAAATTTTTGGTCCCTCATAACTTCTGAACGGCTAAATCTTGATAAAGCAGTTCTGTTGAATGTATTTTCAATCTAAGAAGGGTAAAAGAGAGCTGTTTTTATAGACTTTACAAAAATGTATTGTTTTAATATATAGAGTTGCCATAAGGTACTAAAATTTACCATTACGCTAAACTGATTTTTGCAAAATTTTTGGCCCCACATATCTTCTAAACGGTTCCAGCTAAGGTCTTGTAATTTTAAGAGAAGTTAGATCCTTAGAAATTAATAGGAGTCGGCTAACAAAAGTTTTTTGTCACGTCCCCTGTTTAGAAGCTATAAGGGCTCGAAAATTTTACTATTTTTAAACACCTGTAACTTGAATACCTGTTAAAATTTTTCTTTACAAATATACAAAATTTACAGCTGCAGCATTATATTTCAACACACGTTAAAGGTTTTTCTTAAATTTGAAAAGCGTTTCATTAAATTGAAGAAATTGTCTCTTAGTTTTAACCATTTTTGCTTAGATATTAAAAATCTAGGTAAAATTCCAAATTTTGGTGGAGTTCACAATTGATTTCCTAGAACCGAAAAAAATGGAAGGGTGAGGACAGGAGGGAGGTGGGCAGATCCATCATAACTTTGCTAAGCAAAAATTTGGGAACCTTCCCAATTGAAGGGCTACTAGGTCTTAAAAATTAGAACTTTTATAAAACAGTAACTTATTAACCAGTATAAGTTTTTCCAAAATTAAACGTTAACATTGGAACTCCAACATTATATTTCGGACTTATTAGCAGGTTTTCTTTAGTGCATTTGCGTTATATTCTAACTATTTCACTATTTAACAAATTAATGAAATAACTAAATTATAATATTTTCATTTATTTTTATATATATTTTTATAAAAATAAATGATAAAATATTTAGTAAGAAACCATATATAATTTTGAAAATGTGCCTTTAAAAACCCTAGGTTTTTTTCCTCACTTGTTAATTTTTGTCTTAACTTTTTATTTTGATTTTTTAAGTAAATATTGTTTTTTTTTAAATCAAATTTTGTTTCTTAAAGAAAGCTAACCTTTTAAGAACTGTCGAATACTTTTTTAAATAAAAATCTGCACTCCTCTAAAATTTCAAACAATGTCTGCAAAACAAACTTTTTTCATCTGACGAGACAGTTTAAAAAATTTTCAAAAGTACATTCAAATTTCTTACATTTTTGTTAGAATAGCATTTAGTGCTTGAATAAAAAAAAAACAACAATAAAAATATTAAATAAAATTTTTTAAGAAGAAATCGTCCAACTTGATAAGGAAATATAAACAATTTTACATACATCGATTGACAAACAAATAAAATAAAAAGAAAAATAAAAATAAAGCAAAGAAATAATCTCAATTTGATTTTACCATGTATACCAAAAATACGGTCATCTTTTTACGATAATGATTTCAAATACCGTATTGGGGTGATTTCAAATCAACAAAATTGACTAACATTTTTTTGTTCTAGATGAATACTCTATGTATATGTTTTCTTTATGATAATATATACAGTAAAAAATAACATAATATAATCAATTTAAATGTACTAAAAATCAAAATACTCTCAACAGATTTTAAATTTTAGTATTTGTTACCTTTTTATGTAATTGAAATAAGTGAAAATATTTTATGTTTAATATTTGAATAAATGAATTGATGTAACAAAATAAAACATTTTCAATAAAATTTGAAATAACAGAATCTCTTTTTTTCTATTACAATTAAAATATGGAAATTTTTTACTTTGATTTTAAACGAGCAAACTACTATAAATGACTTTCACAATTTTAATTTGGTTTTAAAAGAAAAAAAATACTTGGAGATATAGCACTATAGCAGATACTCCTACGTAAAAATTTTATTTAGCGGAAGCATTGTCTATAAAAGAGAAACATAAGTTTTTTTTATATTTTATATTTTTATTTCATTTTATCTCAAAAAGAGCCATATGGCTTGTATAGAGTATTTTACAATAATCTTAATAACAAAAAAAACTAAATTATAAATATATAAACAAAATACTACTTTACAACTAACAATATTTTATAAACCCTAAAAAAAAAAAATTCAAATCAACAAAAATTCATCAATATCAATTAAAAAATAAATAAAAAAATTCAAAGAAAGTAAAAATGAAAAAGAAAAAATACAAAAACCTTTAATAATGCTAATTAAACTATATCAAAATTAATAATCCATATTTCAAAAAAAATCAAATCAAAAATTAAAATAATCTCAACAACAATAGGATGTTAACTACGTTCTAAAAATAATTCATTAACCTTATATTTAAAACGAGGAAGAGTGTAGTAGAGTAGACTGTGTCAACTCTGGGATACCCGTATGACCGTAACATATACATTATATCATCCGGTTAATTACTTTTGGCAAAATTTCAAACATACTTTATTAAGTTTAGTGGAATACTCATATAAAAGAAGAAGTTGTATGGCAGCTACTCGAACCCTCTGCAGTAGACCAACCAAATTTTCCTGTAACTTTGGCCATTACACTAAACTATTTTTGGCAAAATTTCAGACACCCAGCTTCATTAGGTTGTAGTGTAATGCTCATATAAAATAAGGAGTTGTATGGCAGCTACTCGAACCCTCTGCAGTAGACCAACCAAATTTTCCTGTAACTTTGGCCATTACACTAAACTATTTTTGACAAAATTTCAGACACCCAGCTTAATTAGGTGGAGAGTAATGCTCATATAAAATAAGAAGTTGTATGGCAGCTACTCGAACCCACTCTACTACACCAACCAAATTTTGCAGGCTCTTTGGCCATGAAACTAAACTACTTTTGGCAAAATTTCAGACACGCAGCTGTAATAGGTACAGAGTAATACTCATATAAAAAAAGGAGTTGTATGGCAGCTACCCGAACCCATGGACCAAAATGGCTGGATTTAAATAGCGATGACGGCTATTGCAAAAAAACGAATTTGCGAAAATTTCAAGATCCTTGCTCTTTTAGTTTTTGAGTTATCGTGCGGACGGACGGACAGACGGACGGACGGACGGACGGACATACATAGCTAAATCGATTTATTTTTCGATTCTGATCCGATCCATACACTTGAGTCTATATCTACCCCCCCTCCTTCTCTGCGTCACAAACGTAATGGCAAATTTATTATACCCTTTGACTATATAGTCATACGGGTATAATGACTATATAGCATGGTTGGTCTGAAGCGTATTTTTGTATCATTTTTGATACATTTTCATTATTCAAAATACATTGTACGGTTTGGCCCAAAAAATGGTTTTTTGGTACATTTTATTAATTTTATGCGAAATATGAAAAAATTCAGTAGATTTTCCTATTATTTTTTTCAAATATCGAATTTTTCAAACTATTATAATATTAATATAATAATTCCGTTCCACTTCTCTTAGTTCCATTGTAAAATTATGTCGATCAACATATTATGTTTATTGGGTTGTAAGCTTGTTACTATTTTTGCTATTTTTGCGTTTAAAAAGGCCATATGTTGGTGGTGTGTTATTGTGTTTTTTTAAAATTCAAAATGAGTTTAGCAAGGTAAGTTTAAAACAATAAATTTATAGCTATATTGAATTGAAAGTTTATTTTATTTTTTTGGATTGTTTTATTTTTTGGATTTTATTTTAGTTGGATTGTGGAAAAGAAACCTAGAATTACAGAGGAAGTTGTTTTTGTCGCTCGAAAATAATTAACTATCTAAGTTCGTGGTGTGTTATTGTGCTTTTTTAAAATTCAAAATGAGTTTAGAAAGGTAAGTTTAAAACAATAAATTTATAGCTATATTGAATTGAGAGTTTATTTTATTTTTTTGGATTATTTTATTTTTTGTATTTTATTTTAGTTGGATTGTGAAAAAGAAACCTATAATTACAGAGGGAGTTGTTTTTGTTGAACAGCAACAGACCGATGTCGTTGAATTGGAATTGGAAAGCGAGCAAACAACAAGTGTGTCTCAGAATGAGGTTGAAATTGAAAACATAGAATACGTTCCTCCAATAAAAAAAACAAATTTATCGAATGACGGTGATCGTAATTTCAGACAAATTTGGAAAGAAAAATATCCTTGGCTAACCATCGGTAGCGATAATAATAAAATATGCTCTGTTTGCGAATCAAAATTTACTGGTGGTGCCTCTCATATTGCTAGACATGAAGAAAGTTTGCGACATATTAAATTAATAAAAGTAGCCAAATTTACTCCAAAAATTTCTGCATTTGTTAAAGATTTAACGCCAGAAATAAAAAGCAGTAGAAATTTAGAAATAACGCTTGCGTTATTTGTAGCTGAACACAATCTGGCATTTTCAGCTTTAGACCATTTACAAAAGTGTTTAAAATCTGCGATTCCAGACTCCAAAATAATAACAAATTTTTCCATAAACCGTAAGAAAGGAAAGAATATTCTGACAAATATAATAGCTCCAGAAAATAAGAAACAAATTGTTACTTTGACTGAAAAAAATTATTATTCGTTAATAATCGATGAAACAACTGACGTTGGTTCTGTTAAAAATTTAGCAGTTATTGTTAGAGTTTTTGATTGTGATGAAGTAAAAGATAGATTTTTGGGTCTTATTGCATTAACAAATACAACAGCAGCTGGCATTTATGAATCTTTAATAGAATTTTTGAATCAAAATAAAATAAAAATTTCAAATTTAATATCATTTACTGCTGACAATTGTGCGGTAATGATGGGGGCCAAAAATGGCGTACAAGCCAGATTAAAAGAATTGATACCAAATATTTATATTCATGGTTGCATATGTCATAACCTTAGTTTAATTGCAAATGTAGCACATTCTCAATTGCCAAATATAATTGACAAAGTTATGCATCTTATTAATCATCATTTTTGTCATAGCCCTAATCGGAAAGAACACTTTGCAGAATTCCAAGAATCTTTTGGAGCTCCTTTACACGCAATTTTACGACTTAGTGTAACACGATGGCTGTCAAGAAAGGCAGTTGTTGATCGTTTATTGGAGCAATGGAGCCCGTTACAATATTATTTCAATCTACAAAATTTTGATGAAGCTTATGGCAACGAGAATATAAAACAAATTTCAGACGCTCTTGCTGATCATAATATAAAAGTTTATTTTATATTTTTGTCATATGTGTTGGAAATAATAAATGCAGTTAACGTGGAAATGCAATGTGAGGGTGTTCAAGTTCATGTATATATTTCTAAGATGAAGTATTTATTTAATATGATTGGTCGAAATTTAGTTTCAAAACAGTATTTAGATAACACAAGTATGAAAGACATGGATTTCAAAAACAATCATCTGCCTATCAACGACATCTACTGCGGTGTCCAAGTTGAGGAATTTTTAATAGATAAACATTTTTCAAACGCTGAACGTGAAATTTTTTTAATTAATGTTAAAAATTATTATATTAAGTTTTGTGAAACTTTCAAAAGGAAAATTAACTTAGAAGATTTGGTTCTCAATTTTATTCCAAAATTTACACCAAATGCAGTTGTTTCTGGAGCAACGAATTCTGTTTTACCAATTGTACGAACTCTGTTTCCGGTGGATGAGATGGTACTAGCAGAAAAAATCAATAATGAATATCGTGCATTAGCAGAGCTCGATGATATAAAAAAATTTAAAGATTTATGCATTACTGAATTTTGGTATAAAATTGGACAAATAAAGAATAGTTTAGATGAACCGATGTTTTCAAATATTTCTCGAATTGCAAAAGGTCTGCTTTCGATTTCACACTCCTCAGCTAACGTAGAGCGCGTATTTTCATCTTTAAATTTAAATAAAACACTGATTAGAAACAGATTAAAGTTAAATACAGTATCTTCTTTGTTAGAAACGAAAAGTTTATTAAAAAGCAGTAAAGCAGATTGCTCCAATTACAAATTTCCGACTAGTGTTTTTAAGAAAAATCTAAATCAATCTGATTCTGATTCCGATTCAGATTAAAATATCATTATGAAAACAATTTATCAAATATGTATATGAATTTATTAATTTTTGTCGATATTATTTTATGTTAAACTTATTTTTAGTTACTTATGTGATTTTTTTGTTTTGAGACACAAGACTGAAGATGTGTTCTCCTGTTTATGTTTTTTTTTATATTATTTGAATTTATATATAATAAATAAATGAAATTGTTTATTTTTGATACATTTTCGTCTCATTTGGTACATTTTTTTTCTATAATTTGGTACATTTTAAAATATGTCCATCCCAACACTGCTATATAGTCATACGGGTATAAACACTTATTTTATCAATTTCTTTAATTTCATCTGGTATTTCATTGTAAATTTTATAAGCATTGTTATAGCAAAGATAATGAATAATGTTGTATTCATTATCTTTGGTGCTAGTTTGCTTTTTATATATAGTGTGATAGGTAATATTTTATTTACTTTGTGAATAAATCGTGTTGACGTTCTGCTTTTATACCCAAACAAGTTTTTGATAGCTTTATTTTGTGTAACTTGTAGTAGATTAATATATTTATTGTAAGTCCCCAAATTATTATATTATATGTAAGTGTTGAGTGAAACATGCTGTAATATAATGTCCGCTTTAAATTATGCGGAATTCTAGTTTTTATTAATTTTTATTAATAAAAATTCCTGCAATTCTTCTGGTTTTTTTTAATTGCTGTAATATATGTGGTTCCCAAGTTAAGTTTTCATCTACTATAATTCCTAAGTATTTATACCTCTTAACAATTTCAAGTTGATAATTATTATAATATATTTCCAGGTGATCCGAACACTTTCTTTTAAATATTATATACCTGGTTTTACTGGCATTCACTGTCATTTTATGATGATCCATCCAATTTTTTATAATTTCCATATCCTGCTGACGATACTCTCCAAAGATTCAATCGAGCATTCAGCATACACAATTGCCAAATCATCTGCATACATATATGGGGTACCCGCTAACTGTAGGTTTAGTAAGCCACTAATGAATATGGAAAACAATGTGGGTCCAAGGGAACTTCCTTGTATTACTCCAAAGTTGTTTAGTTCAATGTCACTTTAAACTCCGTCACATTCAGCGTACTCATCCTATCATCTAAGTAACTTTTAAACCACCTGTTTTCTTTCCCTCGGATGCCATGTTCCATTAAGATTTTCAATAATATATTTCTATCGACCGTGTCAAATGCTTTTTTTACGTCAAAAAATACTGCAGCAACTTTTTTATTTTCACCCAGTTTAGTTTGTACTTTTGAAATCATGTCAAATAGTGAGGCTTGAGTACTAGATTTCTTTTTGAAGCCATATTGTTGCTTATTTACTAAGTTTGCTTTTACTAGATAATCAGTTAATTGATTGTTTACAAAAGTTTCAATGATTTTACTGAACACTGGTGAAATTGCAATAGGTCTAAAGTCTTCTGGATCATCAGTCTTACCTATATTTTTTGACACCGGTATTATTTTACATATTTTAATACATTTTGGCATTTCAGCTTGACTTAGTGATTTGTTAATCAATTTAGTTATACTGTCAGCAATTTCAGTTTTGCAAATCTTTACAGTAGAAGTAGATATATTATCAACTCCAGCAGCGTTAGTGTTTGACATGTTAGATATAAGTTTTATACAGTCTTGCTTATTAATTGTATTAAATTTAAATAGAATTTAATTTTAATAGAATTTGTTAAATTCACTTAGTTTTTTTATTTTGTCTCTAACTTTTGTGCAATTATTTCGGAAAAATTCAGATTCTTTTTCCATTTTTAAACCAATTATATTTTTTATACATTTCCAATTTTTCTTAGAATCATTACCTGTCGCCATGAATTGTTTGCTGTCATACATTTTCCTTTTGATTCTTTTTACTTTTGTTGCTTTGTTGAGCCAAAATTTATATTTATTTTGTATGTAGACAGATTCCCGATTTGCAATAAGTTTTTTATACCAATAATTTTTTTTATCAATTAATTCTGCACATTCTTTATCAATCCATGGTGCGCTATACCTAATTTTACTACAACATATTTTTTTAACTACGGTAGCACTATTCACAATGTTATTACATTTTGTTACAAGTTTTTTTGTAAATTGATTGACATTATTTTCCATAATGTCATTTTTTTTTAATTTCACTTTAATATAGTTGTAGTCAATTTTTTTGTATAACAGCTGATCTAAATGCCATGAATTATTATTTTGTGTATTTATATTTGATAACTCAATCACCATGCCAAGATGATCAGATAAATCATGATGGAAAAATGACATATCCAATTCAATTGTAGGATCTCCTACTAAAACATGATCAAGACAGGTTTCTGATGCAGGTGTTGTAATTTCGTTGTGGCATATAAAATAACCATTTGTCTTTATATATGTTTTGTAAGTAAGTACATTCTGATCTGTTGTATTTCTTAAATTGAAGTTAATATCACCAATAATAATACTTTTTTTGCTTTTTAGGTTATCTAAATGAGACTCAAATTTTTCAAAGAACTTGTTTGTGTGATGTAACGTATTCTCTGGAGGCCTATAAAACACAGATAAATCATATTTTTTATTTTTAGCTTTTATATTTATGCTATCAAGGCTGTTATATTCATCACAAAATATTTCATTTATTGAATGATTTAAAGTTTTATGCACAAACACAGCTACACCGCCTCCACGCCGAATTTGCCTTCCAGAGGTTATTATAATGTTAAATTCTAAAATAATCAGTGTGAGATTCAGTTAACCATGATTCAGTCACCACAATAATATGAATTAAAACTCTGTATTTATCCAGCATATGTGTTATATCGTCAATTTTATTTTTAAGACTTCTTGCGTTAAAATATATTATTTTTATTGTATTTTCTTTTTTTAATTTGATTTCATAAATATTGTTAAAGTTGGTTCTTACACGGGTATTAAGTGGCAAACTGTAAGTAATATCATTATACATTTAAATTGTCTTCTTCAGTTATGCGTATAACTTTACTGTTTGAAGTTTTTCTGATAAACACTTTGCCATTTTTTACCCATGTATATTCAATGTTTTTGGCCTTTTTTAGATCTCTTGCCTTTTTGTGTAAAAAATTAAAATATGGTGTTAGTCTTTCATTAATATATATAACATTATAAATAACATTATCTTCCGTTTCTCCTTCCTTGTCCTCTGTTTCTCCTTCATTTGGTTCAGTTTCAAATATTTTGGTTGATATTGTTTTCTTCTTCACGTTTTCCAAAAAGTTAATTTTAGTTTCAAGTTTATGAAATTTAATTATTATCTTTTCAGGTTCTCCTGACTTCTTTGAACTATTTTTCTTTAAATATGAATCTTTGATATCTTTCTCTTCAATACTCGAACCTACATTTTGAACTTTTCTAAAGGAAAAATAAATTCCAACAATCAAAGTTTATCAGAATAATAGATAATATACACACATACATACTAAAAAGAGGCTAATTATTTACATGCACACTATAGACAACATAATCATATCATGGTTTATTTTCCGGTTATAAATTACTATTTGTCGACAAACAACTTGAATGCATTCATTCAGCCAAGCCACCAAAACCGGTTTCGTAATTTTTGTATTCACAAAAAACCGGTTTTGTTGCAATCAAATTTTACTAGTAATACTCGATGCACTCACCAATACAAACAAAAAAATGTTTTTGTTTTTCATTTATTTTTTGTTGTTTTTCTTTTTTTCTTCATTATTTAAAAATTTTTGAACTGTGCGCTTCTTAAATAAAAAAATTTACGACCAGACAAAATAAAAAATATTTCTGGTATTGGAAATTGATAAAAATCAATATAAGATTACCATATTAGGTTTTATTTCTATTTGTTATTTTTTATCTTTCAAACTAAATACTAAAAAAAGAAAAAATGAACAAATGTATTTGTATTATATTAAATATATAAATATATTTTGATTGATAAAATATAAAATTTAGTTAATATATATAATAAAAAAAAATAATTAATGATATAAAAGACAATTAGTTTAAGGAACAGATTTAGAAACTAATTTTAAAATTGAATAATTATGAATGTTTGATCAGTCCCATAGATGTTAATTAAAATAATAATCCATTTTTAAATGACCTATATGTGATATAGTAAAATAAAATTACCTACCTACTCAATGTAAATAAAAAATTAAATCTCTTATATTATCTACAAATCCATTTTTTTATTTAGGTAGCTACAAACCTTTTTTTTTTTATTAATAAAAAATTACAAAAATTTTCCGCTTTTGAAAAATCAGCTGACTAAACATTCTCCGACGATAACCATCTTCGAATGAACTAATTTTAAACACATACATTTATAAGTTCATAAATTGGTAACTACACTTAAAACTACACTCGTGTGGGACTGAGCAATATTCACTTACGTTATTCATAATGGAAAAATACGTGAATGCAACTTCGCATTACTCATCGTCTGGCTTGGCGGATTAACAGTTTTTTTCATAATTCCATTCCCAATTCTTGTTTATTCTTGAGTATCTCTTTAGTTCCAATTTTCATTGCAAAACCTTCATTTAAAAATTAAATGGATCAAATCTTTGCTATTCAGTTTTCTATAACATAATTATTTTAACAGAATTAGGTACATATGTATGTATATATTTAATTAGTGGGATTTCTTAGAAATATCCTCTTTAAATTTTTTAATTAAAGTTTTAAAATATTACATTCTCGAGCTAACTAAGGAAAAAAATAAATTATAAATATTTCTAAACTCGATTTTTACACAGTAAATACTCTAAAAAGTACTATAAAGCTTGTTCCGAAGATGGGGAAGGGAAGGTAGGCAAGGAGACATGTGGAGATATGGCATGTGAGTTCAAGACTATATAGAACAAGGGTGGGCAACAGCCGGCCCGCGGGCCAATTACGGCCCGATTTAATATTTTATCCGGCCCGATAGCAAAAATAGTACATTTGAATTATGCAATAAGAATTCACTTTAAAAAAATATTCACTTTAAAAAAGGAATATTCGAAAAAGAAAGCATTTTGTTTGGGCTGTTATTACATCTACTAAATTACATTATCTTACATCTACTATAAAAATCGTATTTTACATCTACTACATTTCAAAATGATACAAATATAATGATGAATTATAGGTATTTGACATTTCAATAAATATTTGAACAGTTGCCGTTGATTGGAGATATATTTTGAGTTCACTATAAAAATAAATTGTTATTAACAATTGTTAAAATATTTTAAATAAATTAATATTATTTTAAACTGTTTTATTTAAATTTATAAATCCAATTATAAGTAGTTAAATTAATTTATATTTAATAATTTTTAAATGAATTTAATAAATAAATAATATTATTTAAATGAAAATAGTTTACTAAAAAAAATCAAGATTCTATCGCTTGTTTATACTTAAAAATAAATGCCTAATCTTACATATACAGATAAAATGGCCCGCGACTTTCTTTTTAAGAAAAAAATTTGCCCTTTGTCTCCAACTGTTGCCCACCCGTGATATAGAATGTAATTGTTTTATTATTTTTTAAATATTCTTTTTCGATTGATTTAAAATATAAAAACTTTAGGTGCCAAAAGAATTTTGAATGGAACCGCTGATTTTAGTATGTTCTCTGCAGAAAGTATGTTGCAATTAGCCGTAAAAGATTGGCAAGAACTATCAGTCATGACGTGCTACCTTTGCGCATAATTCATTTTGGTGATAATGCAAAAAAAAAATACTATAAGTAAAGGAGTTTAAGGAACAAATTAGCGGAGTTAGAAGCATGTAGCAAAAAATACAGTAATGGATCAGACATCATCATAATAAATGAAACTTTGATTTTCTCACGTCAAACCAAATATTACAACTTGCCAGTATACAAGGCGATTTTTTTACTTAGAGACAGCAACAGAGGAGGAGGCACAGCTATATTCATCAGAACAACATACGATATAACACCATAGAAATAGATAGCAGATTCAACACCACCATCATTAAATTACCAACAGATATAGGAGTAATAAAAATTTTAACAGTTTACAAATCAGATAACCATGAGGATTTCAACTTCATGATCATTTAGAGGGCATCTTCAACTGATATAACAACATTGTAATGCCTGCGGACACATCGATCTTAACACAAACGTCAATATACTACCAAGCATAAGATAAGAATAATAAATAAAATAGAAAGAAAGCTACCAGAGTTATAACAACATTGTACTTCAAGTACTTCAAGCTAAATAATAGATCATGTTTTAACCAACATTGACATTAAAAACTGTGTTCTAATAATGCATCTTCATACAAATGCGTTATTTGATCACAAGATTATAACCGTTACCCGTACAAAATTCAGAATAAAAAAATTAGAATGAAAAAATCAACAATATATCACCTAAAAGATTAAGTACATGGACGACGTAAAAAAATTAATCTTAGAAGTCGAAATAGAAAATATGGAGCAACTAACAATATAATTCAAATTGCTATTGATGATAACACAAGAGCTAAGTTAATTAGAACAAAAACAACAGATGGTTAACACAGAGATCCTAAATAAAATTAAACAAAGACGTAGGATATACAAAATAGCTATAAACAACGCGAATGATGTAGCTCTAAGGGAAAGTTTTAAAACAGTTAAAAATTATCTAAATCGGAAAATTAGGATTGATAAACAGTCATTCTATAACAAGGAAATGCAGAAGGCCTGCAACGACGCAAAAAAAACTATTTACATCAATCAACATTGATAAATAACAATACGAACAAAACAGATGAACTTACAATCGAGAAACTAACGATAAATGGAACAAGAATAGAGAACGAAATAGGAATACTAAATAGTATAAATCAACATTTTGAGACTCTTGGATCAAATCTTCATTCAAACTTAGGCAGGAAAAATTCACCATCACATAATTATTGGAATAATAACAGCATCTTTATACATCCTACATATACATCAGAAATCAAAAATATTATAAACAATCTCAAAAATTTAAATTCTTCGGGACCTTATGGAATAAATCAATAAACATTTTAAACTAACAGCGGATATAATCGCACCGATACTTGTGAGGCTGATCAACGAAATGTTAGAAACGGGTATATTCCCACTTCCTATAAACAGGCAACAACTATTCCATTATACAAGCAGGAAGCAAAGACAACATTAACAACTACAGACTTTCCTCATTGATAAACAGGTGGTTTCGATGATAACCAATTCGGGTTCCAGAAAAACTGTAACACAGAAATGGCCACTACAGAGGTCTTTAGATTCATTACAGAATAAATGGAGGAAGGTAACTACACAGCAGCAATATTCATCGATTTAAAGAAAGCTTTCGACACGTTTATTAAATAAAATGGAGGAATTAGGCATAAGAGGCATAGCTAAAGAAATTATCTGTCAAACAGATGTATCAGAACCAAGATGGGCAACAAATTGAGTACTCCACATCTAACGAGTGTTGAGGTACCACAAGGATCAGTCCTGGGACCTACGTTGTACCTAATGTATAAACAGAACATCAAAAAAGCTGTGTTGGTTGACAAATATGTTATCTTTGCTGACGATACCTGTCTTCTTTACTGTGCTAGAATCAAACAAGAATTGGAAGAAGTAATCAACAGGGATTTAAAAAGATATGATAAATGGGAACTGGACAAAAAATTTACACTTAATAGGTCCAAAACTAAATATATAATTTTCGGCAAAACTTCCGGAAAGGGGTTGTGAGCTATCAAGATGACGTCATCACATAACGGTACTAAATATCTCAAAGTTTCCGAATATATATACCATTAGTGGCGATGGCGCCATCTAGTGGTCGAAAAATGCATTACAAAATGTTCCTAAGATTTTGTAGCATTTTTATTTAAATGTTATATTTTTCCTGTAAGACAATAAACTGGAACCAAAATTTTACATTATTGTAGGGCATGATATTGTTTTTCATAAACATCTTGTTTCATCTGTATCGGTGCTACCATTTTTATCGGTGCTACCAGGCAAAATAAATTTATGACAAATAAAGTATGAAAATGTATTTTTTAATAAAATTGTTGTGTCATTTTTGCATTTATGTTCTCTGGTGGGGCTATTTGTCAACATATGCCATACTTATTATATACCGTTGGAAAGAGTTTTAAGAGACCTTTCTAATGGTATAATAATAATACAGGGTATTTTTGAAAATTTCACAGTTATAGTAGTTTTTTTGAAAGTTTGATTTTTTTTTTTTTTTTTTTTAAATTTTCACTTTAAATTGCAATATCTTAAAAACGGTAGCACCGATTCAGATGAAACCAGATTTATATGAAAGGCAATATCATGCTCTACAATATTATATGATGTTGGTTCTAGTTTATGGTCTTACAGGAAAAATATAACATTTTAATTAAAATGCTACAAAATCTTAGGAAATTTTTGTAATGCATTTTTCGACCACTAGATGGCGCCATCGCCACTAATGGTATATATATTCGGAAACTTTGAGATATTTAGTACCGTTATGTGATGACGTCATCTTGATAGCTCACAACCCCTTTCCGGAAGTTTCACCTAATTTTCAACCCCAAAATACTAGATGAGAACATAGAAAAAGTCAAGGAATATAAATACATTGGTTTAATGGTAGATGAGAAGCTGCAATGAGACAAACACGTAGGAAGCTTCAATAATAAAATGTCGGCGCTAATAGGAGCAATAAAAAGAACTAGGATGCAATCTAAATTTAAAAAAGGCAAATCATATAATAAATTCCCATATTATGTCACACACCCAATATAACATTATCTGTTGGTCTAACTGTTCAACCTACATAATCAACAGGGTTCACATTCTTTGAAACGGGTCACTGAGAAGATTATTCAAGTACGTTTGGGACTGCAATGTTCTAAAAAGAAACATCATAATTAACAATCTTCAATGTAATCAAATTAGAAAAAGCAAAATACATATTTAAAATTCAGAAAAACCTATATAAAACACCAATTCTCCTACATCGGAATTCAGATATAAACTCATATAACATAAGATCGGCGAATCAACTCAACACCACAATCAACCTACTCATTCATCAGAAATTACCTACGATCATCGGCAATAAGAATTACACCTATTTGGTTCAAATTTAATGTGAAGTCCATAAGTCATTTTAAAACCATAAAAGCTGTTATTAGTTTGATCGTAAGAAATAGCTAACCAAATTAACTTTATAATACTAAAAACATTTTCTAATTACTTTATCTACTCAAAAATATTACAAATTCTTACTAATTTATCGATTTAAAAATATTAAAAAACAAAAAAACTTGAATCAAATGAAAATATGTTTTATAATAAAATTCTTACCCTTTTGAAAATACAAAAGTTTTAAATAAAAACGGAAATAGGAAAAACCCTCGTGTATCAAATTTAAAGTCTCTATCTTAATGGATTTCGAAGATAAGCTTCTTAATTTTGGGATTTCTTAGGTGCCACCTGAACCACCACTACAATTAAGTCTAAATTTCGGGAACACATAGGAATTAGGAAATATATTCTTTGGCTTCGAAATTATACTCGTTTGGCCTCAGATCGATCAAAAGCTTTTAGAATCCGGACTCATTGTCCGAACTCGACCAGAACCAATTCCCATGGTACTTTCATTACGAGTAACCTAGAAAGTTACTAGGTTAACTTTCATCAAAATAGCGGCAATATTTTTTAAGTTAACCTTCTTTTAAGATATATGTTCGTTAGCCCTTGAACTTTTCAAAGGTTCCAGAAACCGAAACCATGGTACGATTTCGCCCATATGCAGTCCCCGTCATACTTTCAATACTTGTTAACCCTTGTACACAATTGGAACATTCTATCTTAATTTAAAGTTACTCTTTTTATTAATTTCGATGATAAGCTTTTAAACCTTGGGGGGTCTAAGAGGGGTACTGGACCACCACTCTGATTGATCCAAAATTAGGGAAACGCGCAGGAAATAGTAAAGATCACCCATGTGCCAAATTTGAAACTTCTAAATTTGTTTGAAGTTACTACCTTTATTAATTTCGAAATTTTCTTTTAGGTCTTCGGAACTGTCTGACTGGTCCTCAACCCACTACTGCAATTGGTCCCAAATTTTAAGGACACTAAGGAAATAGAAAAAAAAAATTTGGAGGTTCTATCTTAATTGGTTGCGGAATTATGCTCGTTTGGCCTAAATTCGATCAAAAAGTTCTAGGTTCCGAACACATTGTTCATTCCCACCGTACGCAATCATCTCCGTAGTTTCATTACGAGCACTCTACAACACAAATTTTATGAAGACTACGTCACTAGTTGTTGAGTTATCGTGATTTTTTATATATGTTCGTTAGCCCTTAGACCGATTTAAAGGTCCAGAATCCAAACCCTTGGGCTAATTTCGCACATATGCAGTCCGCGCTGTACTTTAAATACTAGTTAACCATTGTACACAAATGGAACGTTCTATATTAATTTTAAGTTACTATTTTTAGTAATTTCGATTATAAGCTTTTAAACCTTGGGAGGTCTAAGAGGAGTACTGGACCACCACTCCAATAGATCCCAAATTAGGGGGACACACAAGAAATAGTAAAGAACACCCTTGTGCCAAATTTGAAGCTTCTACATTTTTTCAAGTTGCTATCTTTATTAATTTTAAAGATATGCTTTAAGGTCTTTAGAAATGTGTGGCTGGTCCCCGACCCACTACTCCAATGGGGCCCAAATTTCAAGGACACTAAGGAAATAGGAAGGGACACCGCGATCCAAAATTTGGAGGTTCTATCTTCATTGGTTTCGGAATTATGCTCGTTTGGCCTAAAATAGATCAAAAAGTTCTAGGTTCCGAACCCATGGTCCAATCTCAACCGTACGCAATCCGCGCCATATTCTCATTACTAGTAACCTACAGCACAAATTTGATGAACATATCGTCAATAGTTGTTAAGTTATCATAATTTTTTATATATGTTCGTTAGCCCTTGGACCGATTAAAAGGTCCAGAATCCGAACCCATTGGCCGATTTCGCCGATTTGCAATCCCCGCCGTACTTTTAATCATAGTAACCTACATTTAAAATTTCATCAAGATAGCTCCATTATTTTTTGAGTTATCGTGTCTACGGGCAGACATTGCTATATCGACTTAGGAGGTCACGCTGATCACAAATATATATACTTTTCCATATCTAGCTCGCTTCCTTTAGGTGGTTACAAACACCATACCAAAGTTAATATACCCCTTTACCTATTCTATAGGTGTAGGGTATTAAAACACTTATATTTAATTCAAGAAGCAAGGATCAGCTAATCCATTATAACAAATATATCTACAAAATCACAACATCAAACTAATTTTATCTATTCAAGTAGCAGCAGAAGTACCTAAAATATCGCAATTTATAATAAAACTGTTTCTTTTAAAAAAAAATTCAAGAATAACTAAAAATAAACATTATAAAAAAATATAAACTTTAACCAACAAGATAACATAATATTAAATTTCTTCTACAGACAATAATTTACATGCTAATTCAATACTAATAATCATACTACATAATCAACCACATTAAATTAATATACAAACTTTAAATACAAATTTTAATAAACTTTTCATTTAATAAAAAAACTGAACACTATTTATTTACAAGGGTTACATTACATTAGGGTTAAGGATTTTTACTATAGGTTATAATCTGTTGTAAGCACTCTTATTTGTCCGAAACCGTGCTGTCACCTCCCCGCGGTGGACTCCGATAACCGTGGATGATACAAGGTAAATGTGGGCTCTGCAATGGTCAGCAGGCGAGTCTGAGCATACAAGAACCCACATTTACTTTTGTATCATCCACGGTTACCTGAGTCCACCGTGAGGAGGTGGCAGCACGGTTTCGGACCAAGTATTATCCAGACGAATGGCGGGACTAATCTGGAGGTACTCTCGAAAGGCGGTAAAACGCCCAAGTTACGCCTTTTCTACGAGAGAGTCTCAAAACTTGGATTATGGAAGAGACGGAGAAGGCGATGAACGACAAACAGGCGGTCATCCCAATCTTTAGATCGAGTCTATGGGACTCCAACATTTTTAAGATTATTGGTGTGGACGCCTGTTCGGCAAGTTGGTTGAAGAAAACCATACAGGAGCACTCTCAGCTTTGGTCTGGTGCTAATCTACCCTGTGTAGAGAAAGCATACATACTAAGGCTGGAAAGGGCTCTTGCATGACTCAGAGGAGATGTCAGTGATCCGGAAACGGTGTTGAGGAGAATATATATCCTCAACTCAAGCTCGCTGAAGTTGGGCGCGAGCAAGTGGAAGGTCCTGATAAAAGCGCGAGGTAAAACCGGCGGAGGATCAATGTCTACTTATTGGAGTACCATTGGCAGATTACCAAAGGTTAGAGGAGGTGAACGGGCTGATCAACTACCTATGTACCTATGTCTTCACAATCAAGGGAAAAGGGGGTGACACAACTCCGGAAGAAGCGGGGGCGAGGTAGTCGAGCAGGTTTCTCGACTGCCTATTGAAGCCCACCTCGCTGATCCCAAAGTTAAACCGGTGGCTAATGACACCGAAGAAAAAACCCCAGCCCTGCAGGCTGAGGAAGAAGGTTCCGATCTGTAGGAAATCCGATCGATGAACTCTTTCACGGAGACTGTGATGGTTGCAGACCAAGGGGAGGAGGAAAGGGAGATCATATCTCCGGATCTTAACTTCTCTAACGTAGGCAGAGTAAGCGAGAGAAGGGAGGAGAGAAGATCATACAAGCCAACCTGCACAGGAGCATCTCTGCTACAGAGATAGTAGAAGAAAGGATGCTTAGGGAAAACTTAGCTGTGGCTCTGATCCAATAAATGATTATCCGACAGGATGGGATAGTAAATACTTCGAGTGATTCTATAAGATAAATAACGGTAGGCCAAGAGCGTGTATTGTTATAAGAAAATTACTTAAACCTATATCTATTCCACAGCTAATTAATTATGACCTGGTAGCCATCCAGATGGAAGAGGCTATTGAACAAGA
Source organism: Dolichopus griseipennis (assembly GCA_963082915.1). NCBI lineage: Eukaryota > Metazoa > Arthropoda > Insecta > Diptera > Dolichopodidae > Dolichopus > Dolichopus griseipennis. Next base: position 49,950,889 of record OY720445.1, on the reverse strand, counting down.
GAAAAGGGTAGTCATCCTGGCATCAGGGTATCCGCCATAGAGGAGTATCCACCAACACAGGAACTCAGAAATCTGGTAAGTTACTCAGAAATTAATGGTTTACTTACCTGATTGTTCGCTGTGATGCTAACGCCCGCAACACGGTGTGGGGAAGCACTAACGTCAACAATAGAGGTAATCATCTTTTAGACTATATATAGAATACAGAACTGCACTGAAGAAGTACAAGTCAGAATCTGCAAAGCATAAGAGAATATACAGAGCAAATAGAAAAGACCAGTGAAGCCACAAGATTTAGGAAAATCCTGTCAAAAGGCCACTCACAAGCAGAATTGATTGAAAGGGAAAACAGAACCATGTCTTTGACAATGGAAGAATCCGTGGACATCCTAATGACAAAGAACTTCCCTAAGGACGAACTAGGTAGTGAGACATCACAAGAAGAAGTGACTAACACGAGCTTAAACACCAGGTCAGTTAATCGATCTGGAACAAAATATTGATCTACTGATAACAGATAAAAAGGTTACCTGGGCATTAAATTAATTTGGCTCGTTCGAGTCGCCGGGGCCATACAATCTTTATCCAAAACAGATTCAGGGAGGTATGGGACTCCCGAAGAGGAAAATCAGAGCAATTTATAAAGGCTGTTTAAAATTAAGGTACACATCACGGATGTGGAAAGAATCGAAAGTAGTTTTCCTACCTAAGCCAAATAAACTGAGCTATAACAAAGCTAACGCGTATAGGCCATCATTCCTCCTAAAGAGATTAGATTATCGATAAACCAGCATGCTTATATTACAGGCAAATCTGTAGACACGGCCTTACACGAGGTCGTACAAATAATTGAAGAAGGTTTCAGCAAAGTGAAGAGGGGGCCTTCAATAATGTGAAATCCAAAAACATAATCGATAACCTAAAAAGAAGAGGTATCGATGTAATACTCATAGAGTGAACTAATGCAATGCTAAGGAACAGGGTGATAACACCAACCAGCCACTAAAAGCAAAGTGGTATCAAGGGGCACTCCTAAAGGAGGAATACTATCACCACTACTGTGGCTAATAGTTATGATGATCTACTACAGAAATTAGTAGTGGAGGACCACAAAGTAGTATGTTATGCAGACGATGTTATAATAATAGTCACCAAAAATGAGACTAACAGAACAATACCCAAACTACAGGCTAGAATCGACAAAACAACAATATGGGCAATATGAAGTCGAGAACGGCTTCAAACTTAACGCAAGCAAGACAAAAATTATGTCTCTTCAGGAAAAGAGAGGTGGTCTCCCCACCAGCACCGAGAAAAGGTAACGACGTGTTGGAATTTTCTGACAACGTCAAATACCTTGGTATATACCTAGATGAGAAGCTCAGATGGAGCAAAAATTTGAGCGAGCAACACTAGAACATCACCAAATACGGTAGACATTTATACCAACGCGACTAAAAAAGAAACGCTGCGGTATAGGAATATTATGTGACAAACCAGTCGTAAGGCTTGCCCTTGACCAGTCGTAAATTATAAATATCTATACGGACTGCAAATCCATAATACAATTGAGGGTAGTCTGCATCGGTCAAAGACAACACTGAACTGCTAGAAGGCCCTGAATGGGCTGGAAGAAACCAATGCAGTTAAACTGCACTGAATACCGGCACACTCAGGTTTCCCCGGCAATGAAAGAGCATATGAAATAGCAAAGAGAACAAGGTGTAGAAACAGAGCCGATTGGACTCTCAAACTCAAAGGTGAAACAGTTTGCAAAAGTCTGAGTTAAAACTAAAGCTAAGGAACAATAGCTAAACTCCACCGGATCAATTAATACAAAGTTTTTCTGGGGAGAAACAAGTAGCAGAAAAACGAAAAAGATCCACAACTAAAAAGGGAGGACCTTAGACTAATGACAGGGAAAAGCACGAGTTACTTAATGCTCAGAGCTCTTGCAGCAAAAATAGGTAGGACAACTACGGGAATATGCAGAGGCTGGTGGAAGGGAGGACGAAACGGTTCTCCATGTCCTATGCCAATGCGAAACTCTAAGACTAAGAATCTTAGGAGGAAGATACTGGGATAACTTCAGTACAGTAAGGGAGTTAGACCAAGGAAAATTGATAAGCTTCATGAAGGGTATAGAATGGCTCAATGAGGCGCTATAGGAAATACGAGCGACTCTGTGAGCAGGGGTGCACAACGGTCCGCAAGACCAAGACCTCCTGACTGATTGGAGGTACCCACAAGGATTTAAAAAAAATTTCTTTAAATGAAATATAAAGTACTGATGTAATTAATCTAAATTCTTGTTATAAAAAATATTTAAGTTCATTATATTTTAAGATTTTATTAAATTTTGGCTTTTTATTTCATCGCCACTGTTGATTTTAAATCCGTTGTTATTGTAAGATCACCAAAATAGTTTAGAGTTTTCCTTTTTTTAGGTATTAAAAGGAAAATAATTTTGAAAATATTTTTTTTTTACATATAATGTAAATTCTTTTTTACTGCATAAATTATTTTAAGATTTTACCTAAATGTAAAAAAAAACAAAAACACCCAAATTTTTAATATCTATTTTTTTATTTATTCACCAAATCTGTTTTCACAATAATACTATTAAATGATGAAATATTTAATTTACAGTTTTAATAGTGAAATATTGATGTACTCACAATATCCTCTAAGTATTTAAAAAAATATATTTTTTCAAATGTTCTAATGATCAACAATTATTTGGACTAATTCTATTGTGCAACAATGAGACTTGTAGGCTTGAGGATGCTGACCGTTGAACCACCGTATTAATTTCCCTCCTGTAATTATTTGTATTTAAATTTATACATATTATATTTAATTTATTTTTTAATAATTTGGTTCATATTTTAATAAATTTACTTTAAATAATCTAATAGATATTGAGAGTGATTAACAATTTCTTCACATTCTTCCTTCGATCTACATAAATCCAAAGTGTGTTTTAAACTGCTTTCAATATTTTCTATTGCTTTTAATCTATCCTTAGTTTTGGTTGACTCCGAAATAGTTTTCAATGCAGACAATAAATGTTCTATTTTTGCATTATAATCACCTTCATAATTTTGTAAAGATGATATAAAAGTATTTCCTAAAATCTCAATCGCGCCTAAATTTATAAACTGTTCTCTAACTTCATTAAATTCTATTGAAAGAGCATCTATTAAAAACGCAGCTTTTATGAATAATTTTTCGTCCATAATCCTGTTACTTAAACAATTTAGTATCATTTCTAGACCATTTTTTTCAATATAAATGGCTAAAGCTGGTTCATATCTCCTTACCAAGCATGATACTGCATGTAATGTACTTCGAACCACATCATAATTTGCATCTTTTAATAAAGTTATTAATTTAGGAATAATATCTATTTCAGTAAAATGTGATTGAGCAAAAGGGTTATTTTGAGTGATTTCCCCAATTATTTCCACACTTGATGACCTAATTCTTGGATCTTCAGAATCTAGGCATGAAATTATTACGTTCGAACCTCCAATTTTTAAAAAATTATTTGCTAAATCAATATCGCCAGCCAATTCTTCAATCATTTCAAGCGATTGTAATTTTTCGTCAACAGTTGAATCATTTGATTCTAAAATATTCACAGCCTTTCCCAATTCTTCTATAATATCTACAGTCCAACTCTTTAGGGCATCTTCTAAATATTTTCTTCTATCTGTATCCATTTTTTCAAATGAAGATTCGTGGGGAGCATCTTCTGATTTAGTTTGTTGAATAGCAAATCTCAAAAGTGCTTGTAATGAATCAAGCCTTGGATGTTGATTTTCGTTATTGCCGTTTTCATTTTTCATTTTCAACAATTTGAATTATTTTTTTTCCCTAACTAAAATTTCTCAATAAAATCCAACTTCACAATTTTTTAATATGTTTGTGTAATATTTTTAAGCGCACATCAGAATTCTTATTGCGCATATATTACAAATACATTTCGTATTAATAATGGCTAATCAAAATAAATGAATGGTGGCGCACCATCGGTTATTGAAGGCAACTTTATATTTCAAAGTGGTACTTTAATTTTAAGGTCAATAGATGTCGCTACACCTACACAGATTTTTTTTTAAACCACACATCTCATTCAAATGTTCTATTTTCTTTTCTATTTTTGTGTGGAATTAAAAAAACTATTTATATTTCAAAACTCTTCATTTATTCAAATAATTGTGCACAATTATTATATTTTTAATTTTTTATGTGGTGGCGAATTTCTTGTAATTACTTCAACAACCATTTTAATTCGGTAAACATAATTCTTGTCGTGATAAATAATGCGTTGACCAAAATTGATAATAAATTAATGGCACCATTTAGCCAGCGCGTTCAAGATTTATGGTATAGTCATCGCTTTATATATTGGACCACGCAATGAACTCATTTTTTCCTATAAGAATATTTGTACTACTTTTTGGCTAGCCATACTAATATACTGCTCAATCGTTTCAAATACACCCTTTTTTTTAAGAAATACTTCATATAACAAAGAAAGAAGTTGATTGGAATGGAAGTAGAAATTGTAAATTTAATATTACTTTTGAAAAACCAATTGGATGGAAATAACTCACAGATTAGACACCTACTGATCAATTTTTAAAATTGTACCACAATCAATTAAATCTATTTTATTTTAAGTTTTGTTGTTCATATGTGGAACTTTATCAGCACTAAGCAAAGGGTTTTCGAAATATTCAGTAACTTTTATGCAGTAACTATTTCGAAAGATTTACATAATTTATTATTTCATTTAATTTCATGTAATTTTATTTGTTTTTCATGATGTGTTTTTAATTTTATTTTTGGTAATTTTTTTTAGCAGAATAAAAAATATATTAATTTGATCTTGAATAAATATAAATTATAAACTTTGTATAATATGTACTCTTTTTTTTATAAAAAAAAAAAAATACTACCTTTTCAAACCGTTTTTTACTCCTCCTCTTTTTGATAAAAGAAGAGCACTAGTACCAGGCTAGAATATGGAATTACGTTTTCGCGCATTACATTTCGTATTTTTTTTGGCTAAAATTAGAATAATAATAAGAAAATATTGGGCCTGTTAATTATCTTTCAGCGCTACACTAGATTGTAGCGATGTATCATCTAGCGCTACATTGTTGTACTTCAAGATTTGCAGCAATATTAAATTACATTTGATACTAGTGACTTTTGGTATACTTGTAGAATTTATTAAAAACACATGTAATATATATTTTATATATAAATAAAAGTTTAAACTATTTATATTAAATTATTTTATTTATTATTAAATTATTTGATTATATTATATCCATTAAATTATTTTATTTAAATTAATTACAATTTAATTTATATTTTTTAATTCATAATTGTTTTTCTTAATAATTTTATTCTTTTAAACGTAATTTTTTTTTGAATTTATATAATATAACTAAGCCGATTGTGCGACATTGTGTTTCTGAATTGATTAATTTTTTAATAATAATTTTTTTTCTTTATAATCCTAAGCATCGTATGTTATTGGAAAAAAACCGTTGGTCAAAAAGAGATCTCAAATTAAGAGAGTTCCGTTTTTTTTTCACAAAATTTAGTAATTGAAATTTTTAAAAATTGAAAATAATTTAAATTCCTAATATATGTATTATTCAAATTTCTTTCAAAATCACCTTTACTATTTTTCTCATAAAAATCCCAAGTTTCTTTTATCTCTCGTTGTTTATAATGCAGATATGTACATTAAAAGATAATGCTGAAAAAGGAAAATTATTAAAATTTACAAAAATTGTCTGAAAGAGTAAAGAACAGACTGATAACTGAGGTAGAAATAAACACAATTGATAAATTGAAGGAAATACTAAATACAAATTTCAAATCAAAGAAGAATCCAACAAAAATATGAATTAAAAAAGATTGTTACAAGACAATCAGGATGTTAATTCATTTGCATCAAAGATAGAAATGCTCATTGCTCAATTAAATGAGTTACAAATAGCTGAACAAGGTGAAAACCACAGAAACCTTATAATAAAATTAAATGACCAATTAGGTCTTAACACATTTAAAAATTTTGTTTTTTGAAAAAATTGCAGGGAAACTGCAATGGCCCGCCCTTAAAAACAACATGCAAAGGTACATCCAATTCAACAGAAGAAAATAAGCATATTTAGCAGTGACAATTACTGCGCAAATATAATAAAGATAAAAATTATTCAAAAAAGACAAATGAAAAACAAATACATACATACATACGTATTTACTAATAATTTCTATAGCTCCTAGTGGAGCAAAGAGCCTTAACAAAATCCTTCCATTCAGTACGGTTCTGTGCGATCATTTTTATTTCATCCCATGTTTTTCTTGATTTGGTAATTTCGGAGTGAATTGTTCTTTTCCACGAGGTTTTCGGACGCCCGCGTTTTCTTGCACCTTGCGGGTTCCAATCAAGCGCTTGCCTGCAGATTTCGGACTGATCTTTTCTGAGTGTATGACCAATTCATTTCCATTTTCTTGTCAAAATCTCCTCTGCTATAGGTACTTGGTTGCATCTGGCATGTAATTCCTCGTTTCTAATTCTGTTTGGCCACCATATTTTCAGAATTCGACGGAGACAGGTGTTAACGAAGCTTTGAATTTTGCTGGTAAGTTCCTCCGTTACTAACCACGTTTCGCAACCGTATAACAGGACAGATTTGACGTTTGAATTAAATATTTTAATTTTTGTTTCCTTAGAGATGATTGCAGACTTCCAGGTTTTTCGAAGTTGTGCAAACACTTGTTTAGCTTTATTTATTCTAGCAGTCATATCTGCTTTTGCTCCTCCCTCAGGCATTATTACGCTACCAAGGTAACAAAAGTTGGTAACATTAGATATTTCTTCATCATATAACATCAAATTGTTTACATTAGGTGAGTTTACTTTCATTGCTTTTGTTTTCTTTACATTGACTTTTAGTCCGCGCAGTTCAGACTCTTGTGCCAAATCGTTCAATTTTTCCTGCAGATCGGTATTTCTAGTTGATAGTAGGCATATATCGTCCGCATAGTCAAGATCTTCTAGATGTTCCCCGAAATTCCAAAATATGCATCTGTTTAAATCGTCAATGGCAGCACTTAGTATGTCATCGAGCACAATTAAAAATAGAATTGGTGACAGCAGGCAACTCTGTCTGACTCCACAATCATAATTTATCGGCTCAGATAGTTGACCTTGATGTAGAATCCTGCATTTAAATCCTTCGTACTGTGCTCGGATAAGCCGTATCAACTTCATTGGCACTCCTCTAATTTTAAGCGAGTCCCATATATATTCTTGATGTATAGTATCAAATGCAGACTTGAAGTCTACGAAAGCAACTTTTAATGTGGATTGCCATTCATTCACCTGTTCTATGGTTATTCGGAGTGTATTGATTTGATCCACGCATGATCTATATTCCAGAAGTTGGCTGCTCCTTTGGTAGAATTTACTTTAGGACGCGAGCAGTGATGAAAATCTTGAAGAATCTAGATACGAACAAATCAGCCGGTCCCGATGGAATCACAACGATGATTCTTAAAAAAACCTACTCTACCATTTCAAAACCTCTACGCAACCTCTTCTATTTATCCTTTACTTCGGGTATTCATCCTGCCCAATGGAAGATTGCGCACGTTTTTCCAATTCCAAAAAAAGGTAACAAAAGCGATCCCTCTAACTACCGCCCTATAGCTATAACTTCGGTCCTTTCCAAAGTAATGGAAAAAATTATAAACCAAAAGCTTTTGAAATATCTGGATCATAAAGGTTTGCTTCATGATCGACAATACGGGTTCAGAGCCCGTCGTTCAACTGGTGATCTCATGACTTATCTTTGTGAAAAGCTCAATATCAGTCTTCACCACTCTGGTGAATCTGATGTGGTAGCACTGGATATTTCTAAAGCTTTCGACCGTGTATGGCATGCTGCTTTGTTAGCAAAATGCAGAGCTATAGGGTTAGGTAGAGTCTTTCTCAAATGGATTGGAGATTTCCTTTCGAATCGTACGATTCGAGTTCTGGTCGATGGTTTATCATCTGACAAATTTGAACTGAACGCTGGTGTCCCTCAAGGTTCTGTTCTTTCTCCCACCCTCTTCTTAATATTCATTAATGATCTTCTATCTTTAACTTCCAATCCAATTCACAGTTTCGCAGATGACAGCACCCTTGTAGCTTCCTATGAATTTCATAGCCGCTGTAACATTAATCATCAGGTTAATACAACAGCAAAAAATTTCACTGTCAGTGAGCTAAATACGAATTAGCAAAAATTCACAAATGGGGTGAAAATAATCGTGTTCAATTCAACACGAAGAAAACCCAATGCTGTCTCATCTCGCGAAAAATAGCAACTTCCATTCCCAACTTGATTTTTCAGGGAGAAGCTTTGCAGCACTCAACAGATTTAAATATTTTGGGCATCGAGTTAAACCAGAAATTGACTTGGTCAAATCACATTTTTGGTATAGCTAAAGATGCAGCTAAGTGTTTGGGTTTTTTGTATCGCTGTAAAACTTACTTCTCTCCATTAGATCTCCTCAATATCTATAAAACATATATTAGACCAAAAATGGAGTATAATGCACATATCTGGGCTGGTGCACCCCAATCAGCGCTGGGATATCTTGATAAAGTGCAAAACAGAGCTATTCGTCTTATAAATGATCCCAGTGTTACCTCAACGCTCACTCCACTTAGCCATCGGCGTACAGTCTGGTCACTTACCCTGTTTTATAGATACCTAGTGGGGACGAACACCTGTTCTAAGGAAATAAAACAATTAATGCCTCCACTCAAAGTTTTCCAACGTGAAACAAGGAGTGCAACAGATGCTCATCCCTACTGCGTCGAATTGTTAAGATGGCGAAACACGGCCTATGGAAATTCGTTTGTTATGCGCATGTCGAGATTATGGAATCACATTCCGTCCAATGTGTTTCCTAAAGTTGGTAATTCGTATGTGTACGACTTAAATAAATTTAAGAAGAATATTAACATCTTTCTCCTAAATATCCCTCCAAATTTTCCCCATCCACCATAATCCAAAATTCCCAAATATCCTCCGACAATCCCAAAATCCTTTCATATCCCATCCCTGTAACCAAACTGTACATTTGTATCACAGGTTCCTTCCTAAAGTTTGGTTCAAAAAGGGTGTGGTTTTGGTGCGTTAAAATCGCACACTACCCAACGAAATACCGCAAAATTTCAATGGGTGGCTTTCGAGCGTTCCATTCCCTCGTAAAAAAAAAAAAAAAAAAAATCTATTAGGGCGAAATCCAGATTGCTGTTTTCGGATTGTTTCATCTAGTTTAGTGTTGATTCTGTTCTACAGTATTTTTGAGAGAACTTTCGATGGAATAGATAGTAGTGTTATCCCTCTATAGTTATCACAGATGGACGGGGTACCTTTTTTTATTAAAATTCTTTAAAATTCCTTCAAGCTTGAATGTTTTAATTTAATACAAAAAATATTTTTAATTTCATATAATAGGTATATTTTGAATTTTTTTCAATATAAATTATTTTTAAGAACATTTTCTTAGAAATATAAGAAAAACCAAAAACAATATTTTTATACATTAGGTCAATTTGTAAATTTTAAAAATCCGAGTTACAGTACATCGCGTTGTGCGTATTTTGGTTGCTCTCATGTAAATTCATGTACCTATTTATTTGTAAATTTTTTGACAGACATTATACGCCGAACGCTTTTATTTAACTTGAAAATTATTTTTTCGGACATAATATAGGTATTTTCAATTATTTTGATTTTTGAATGTAGGTATTTTTAAAATAAAAATATATTATTTTAAAATATTTTATTTTGAAAACTTAATCGTAGCAACATAAGAAAAAACAATTACAATATTTTTATACGCTTTGTCAATTTTAAAATTTAAAATTCCGAAGTACGGTATGCAACATACCTACTTATTATACCTACAAACATATTATAGTTATTTCAATTATTTTGAATATATATGTATTTTTTTTAAAAAATATAGGTATTTTTAAAAGCAATATTATTTTAAAATATTTTATTTTTAGAACAATAACAACATAAGAAAAAACAATAACATTTTTATATGCTTTGTCAATGTTTAAATTTTAAAAATTCGGGGTACACCTCGAGGTACACCAATTATACATCATAAGTGTTGATTTTGGTTAGGCCCTAAAGAACAAATAATGAATGGGCAAAAAATATGCGTCGTAATAAACGAATGTCGTTTTAAAAGAATGCTGTGAATTTTGAAAAACACATTTGCTAGAATTTTACATGATGTTCCAGTTTCAAGCTTATGTACAGTCCTTTTTCTTCTAATGAAATTTGTTTTTGTATTTTTGATGCGTTATTATGATTTTTTTTTATATTAAAACATAAATAAAAAAATACTAATTTGATCACAAAGCAACATTATTAGATATAATAAGTTTAAATAAAAGAAATATGAATGTAATAAAAAACTTACATTTTTAGGTAAAATTTAATTAATTGGCAAAAATTGTAAAGTTTATTATAATTAAAGTTGAACCGAGTTCGTTATAAATGAAAACTACTTAATAAACCAAATGTGTTGTTTTCATTTCAAACAGAACTCATTTTTTTTTTACCGGAATTTTAGAGAAATAAAGAAAGAAACAAAAAGAAAACAAAAATTTTAAAAAAATGCAATCTCCTTGTTCAATTTAAACTAAACAAAAAAAAGAAAGACATCATAAGTCGGCGCATATAATAGTTTGATTAAGCTGCAAGTTACAACCGAAATTGAATTACATTTACACAGAAAGTCTACGCATAATATTAGAGTCATAAACCTCAACTTTTATCCGCGTGGCCGTTAAATTCAAATTTACGTTAAATTAATGATGGGTTTTCACCTGAAAAAACGCAATATTCTAAAAAAAAAATATCCTTGTAATATGAAAACATTTCTTTTGGTTGTTGTTTCATTAAAATTGTTCTTATAGTTTACCCTGAAAAGGGATATTTATATTTGTATGGTAAAAAATAAGCCAATTAAATATTATGATTAAGTTAGTAAGGTAATTTTTTCTAGTAATTTGAAATTTAACGTTAAATAAATATTCTCTTGTCTATACGACATTACAGCTTAGGCTTATTTTTTCATTTGAATTTGTAACATGTAATTAAATTACGCAGGGTGATTCACGAGTAAACGGTAAAGAAAAAACCTAGTATTAAATGAGGTCTATTCCCAACAGTTTTCGAGATAACAAGATTTATAAATTTTCTCTAAAGTTCTTTGATTAAGTCTTTTATTTATAATTTAGGAACTAACAAACGTAAGATCAACCTTAAAACCATTTTTTTTTTCATGCGCTAACTGTTCAACTGTTAGGCTAATAAGCCTGTTTATACCTTAGGTACATGTTGGAACAGGGAGTCATATTATATTCGTGTTAGAATTGATATTAATGAAATCTACATACAATTTAAACATGAAGTCTTAGATTTTCAATAGATACAATTCTATTTTTGCTTATATTGTAATATTTTGTATTTAAATTATATGGTATATTCTATATCTGTGATTTATATTATTCAATTAAATTATTTGTTTACATTTTGTATTTGCTTATATTGATGTATTTTTTATTAAAGATATATAATTATTAATTATTGATTAAGCCATTGATTTGAACCCAATGACGAATGGTAGCTGAGTCCAGTCGAAAACCAGAAAAGTTTTTTTCACTTTCACTGGGATTCAAACCAAGTCCTTTTGCATGAAAGGTCTACACTCTAACATTTCGGAAGATTTCAAAATTAGCTATTTAACGCAAAATGAAAAAAGTTATACAGCTTTCAATTTAAATATTTTTGAATTTTCTATTCAAAAAATGTCACTTAAACCGTTTTTCTAAAAACAATAGTACCAATCTAACGGTTTTATGACAAAATATGAGCGAAAAGAAAGAAAAAGCGATAAGACCCATGTAGGTAAAACTTAGTGTCCATCGCCGAAAATTAATGACGTGTGTTATAAGATCAACGATAACATACGGTGCGCTGGAGATACTAGATCCAACACCATGGCTGCTTGGGAATAGCAGACTCTCCCAGAAGTACCTGAATGAGCATAAAGAAATCCTAATCCAGGCAGGCAACTTGGGCAGATTAATGGCTAAAGGAGGCGCTGTAAAATACGACCGACTCCGAAAACAGGGTGCACATCAAGCCACGAGGCCCCTAGCCCCCTTCAATACAGCAAAAACAAAATATTAAATCACATTTGACTTGACTTAACCAGGGAGGACCATGCTTTCAACTCGTAATGTGAGAAAGCATGCGAATTTCTTGAAAAGCTGATTAGCATGATTAAGCATTTTCTTACATTATGTTTGAGATTGTTTTTTATGCACCATGTCCCGGAATGGTTCAGGTCTTGTTATAATAAATTATAATCTCGAATGGAAGTTATAGATTTACTCATTTTGATATTCTTAACAAAACTACGAAGAGTAGAGTAGAATAGTAATAAAGGAATATCATAATTCTAACACATTAAAATTAAGGGTCCTAAATGACCGCGTTATTGGATACCTGAGTTTGCAATATAAGATGTGGGAATGGTTGACCTAAACAAAACTTAATTCGAGCTAATGACGGATAAAACGATATTCAGTTTAAACTATTTCTTAAAAACCCTAGAACCTAATATTTTTCAAGTATAATTGGAAAAAATTATATCGAATAATGCTACTGATATCCGTAAATAATACTTTCACTTTTTTTTTTAGATTCCATTCCAGTGTATTGATAATATTAGAAGCGAATTAGTTTCCATGTACCTTGCTTTTTGGAATCCATGTTGATGTACATGGATGAATGGTTGACAATAATCAACAAAATTTTTTATTTCTTTCTGAAATCAACAAAATATGTATTCGTAAATAATTTTTTAAAAAATTTTGGGGGAACTTGCAATTTTAATTGTCTATTTCGCCGCGAATCCTTTTTTTGAAAACTAAATTAAAAAAGGAGCTTTTGTTCGGATTTAGAAAGATACCACCTTGAATTGACAAATTAAATTATTTTGTAGGAGGTCTTAAGCATTATTAGCCACAATTAATTAAGGGTTAAATTCCATCAGGACCGTGGGTTAAAATAATTGCTCTTAGGTTAAAATTAGAAGATTTTTGAATTACATTCACAATGTATGATTCCTCCGAAATGAATCACCATTATTATTATTATTCCTTCAGGGTTACGTTTACTAATTACAAAATCATAAAAACTTCGCAGATTAAATAAAATATAACTTCAAAGATAGGTCTTTGAAAAAGTTTTTTTAGGCAATCATATAAGGAAATTATGGATTGAATTCGATTCTAAGTCTTTTTTTCAAGGTATTTAACTATGTTCTTTTCTCAACAATCGCAATTCATTGTTTGACCAAGGTTTAAACTTTAGAGTATTTACAACTTACTTGACTTGAAATAAATTATAATTCTTTCAAAAAACAAAAATATAAAGTCTGAAAAGCAAAACTTTTTACTACGAATAAATTTTATTTATGACGCTAAAAAAACACGTTACGAACGTTACGTGCTGCCAAAGTTGAAAAACCAATTTTTTAAAATAAATTAAAAATTAACCTAAATTGCATGCTACCGATTTTTTAAAAGTTGCGTAACAACATCAGTTACAAGTTACATACTACCACTTTTCTATCATCCTGACTCTTGAAGGCTTATCACTTCATACGAAGCGCTTCTCAGCTCGTCTTGTATAAAAAAAATATCACGTCTGCCTAACTTTTTTTTTTGAGGTGATGTCATTTTTGTAAAGTTGGTATAGACATTACTTATTTTTGTTTTTACTTTTGAGTTTTTGTTGTTATCAAAATTTATGAACATAAATATGTATTTTTATTTTATTTTTTATTTATTTCCAAAAATCTCAAAAAGAGAGCTCATTCGCTCGTATAGAGTGTTACAAACTTATTACTAATATGTCGTTCAAAATGAATCAAAAAAAAAACATAACAACATAACAAAAATACAAAAAGAAAAGAAACTAAAAACTATTAAAAAAAACGAGGAAGAGTGTAGTAGAGTAGACTGCGTCAACTCTGGGATACCCGTATGACCGTAACATATACATTATATCATCCGGTTAATTACTTTTGGCAAAATTTCAAACATTCAGTTTTATTAGGTGTAGAGTAATGCTCATATAAAAGAAGGAGTTGTATGCCAGCTACTCGAACCCTTTGCAGTAGACCAACCAAATTTTGCAGTAACTTTGGCTATTACACTAAACTATTTTTGGTAAAATTTCAGACACCCAGCTTCATCAGGTGTAGTGTAAAGCTCATATAAAAGAAGGAGTTGTATGGCAGCTACTCGAACCCTCTGCAGTAGACCAACCAAATTTTGCAGTAACTTTGGCCATTATACTAAACTACTTTTGGAAAAATTTCAGACACGCAGCTTCCATAGATATAGAGTAATGCTCATATAAAATTAGAAGTTGTATGGCAGGTACTCGAACCCGTGGACCAAAATGGCTGAATTTAAAACTCGATTCGTTTTTTGCATAAAAACGAATTTGTGAAATTTTCATAATCCTAGCTCCTTTACTTTTTGAGTTATCGTGATGACGGACGGACAGACGGACAGACAGACGGACGGACATACATAGCTAAATCGATTTATTTTTCGATTCTGATCCGATCCATACGCTTGAGTCTATATCTACCCCCCCTCCTTCTTTGCGTCACAAACGTAATGGCAAATTTATTATACCCTTGGACTATGTAGTCATACGGGTATAATAACAGCTAAAAATGTATATAAGCTAATTTAAAATTAAAAAGTTTTTGTATAAATTCAAGTTAAATTCAAGTTTATCATTTATCATGTAGTAATTGAAAGATCATATCACTAAGAAATATAATTATCATTAAAAAATATAAGAATTATAAAATTTTACATTTTTCCTATATAATGAAGTTCTTATATACTCTTTTTTAGCAATATACAACAATTTTTCATAAATATTCAACATTTTTTCATCCAAATTAAACATTTCATCATATTTATTATATTAAAAAATATTTAATTTGGATGAAAAAATGTTAAATGTTTATGAAAAATTGTTGTATATTGCTGTAAAAGAGTATATATAGTGAAGTTAATCCCTGATTATTATTTTACAACTCAGGTTTATAATATATATTTTTAATTATTAAATTTCATCTACCAACATATTTTTTATTTTTCTTTTAAATTCATCTTCATTCTTTATTTTTTTAAATTCCGAGTACAACTCGTTGTACATTTTGTATGCAGTATTATAAACAGCATCCTTACCACAGAATCTTTTTTTAGATGACATCACCCTGATGTTTCCCGCTCTTCCAGTATTGTATCCATGTTGTTGATTGTTAAGTGTAGGAATAGTGTTGGAGTGTATTTTATTAATCCTGATCATATGTATTTGTGTTATTAATTAACATTTTATTAAAAGCTCTTGTGGTAAAATACTTTGTTCTCTATGTATATACTTAGAGGAAGAAGTTCTATTGTGATATCCGTAGAGGTTTTTTATGGCTTTATTTTGCAGTCTCTGCACAGCATTTAGTTCCTTATTATATGTATTGCCCCAAATTTGTATTGCAAATGAAATCGAGCTGTGAAACATGCTATAATATATTGCGTTTTTGAAGTTGTTTGGCACTCTTTTGTTTATATGCTTAAATACTCCTGCAGTTCTTCTTGCTTTCTTTGTAATTTCTTTTATTTGCGGAATCCAACACAGTTCACTGTCTATAATGACTCCCAAGTATTTATATTGTAGCACTTTTTCTATTTTGTAGCTGTTATATTGTACACTGATATTATCTGTTGGTTTCGCCATGAACAGGGTATATTTTATTTTTTGTAAATTAAGTGACAATTTATGCTTTTCCATCCATTCACCAACAATTTTTAAATCCTGATTGATACTTACTTCTAAACTTTCAAAAGTTTTTTCTGTGTACACTATTGCAAGATCATCCGCAAATATGAAAGGCATTCCAGAAATATTAATGTTAGATAGACTACTTATATAACATGAGAATAAAGTCGGTCCTAGAAAGCTTCCTTGTATAACTCCAGATCTATTTATCATAACGCTACTCTTTGTTCCTTCGCATTCAGCATACTGCAGCCTATTTGATAAGTAGTTTTTAAACCAGTTTAGCTCTGAACCCATATTCCCATGCTCATCAAGTATTCTCAATAGGGTCTTTCTGTCCAATAAGTCAAAGTTTTTTTGGACGTCGAAGTACATAATGTCTCTTGCTCATTAATTCTTCTTGTTGTAGGATTTCAGTAAGTTGTTCATTTACATATGTTTCCATAATTTTGCTTAATGCTGTATGTAGAGAAGAAGTATAAGAAATAATTTAAAAAAAAATCCTTTTGAATTACCTACACTTTTTAAGTAAAAAATGGATGTTGAACTACTTAAACTTTTATATGTACCTTTAATTTTGCAAATTAATAAGTTTATCAACGTATAGCTTTTCAGCAATAAACCTTAATTTTTTCACTTTTTTTTCATTATCTAAATATATTAAATATTATTAACTTCACAAATGACAGATAGTTTTAAAATGTCAAATATTATGTAGGATAATTAATATGACAATTATATACTCTTGAAACAAAAATTAGCATTCCATTTACAAACAACTTCTACCTACTCTTCATCAACAATTTTTGGTAAAAGGAACGCATACATTACATAAAATTCGTGCCATATGTCAAAGTGAAACTAAAAAGAGTTTTTTATTATAAAAAAAACATATGTTTAAAATGTAGAATAAACTTTTCGTTTAATAGGGCCTAAGTTAACCCAAATTTGTTAACGGCGGTACGTCAAAATATCTATCTACATATCCGTAAATCGATACGCGCGTATACACAAAAATATTTATTTGAATGTTTTAATTTAGTACAAAAAATATTTTTAATTTCATATAATAGGTATATTTTGAATTTTTTTCAATATAAATTATTTTTAAGAACATTTTCTTAGAAATATAAGAAAAACCAAAAACAATATTTTTATACATTAGGTCAATTTGTAAATTTTAAAAATACGAGTTACAGTACATCGCGTTGTGCGTATTTTGGTTGCTCTCATGTAAATTCATGTACCTATTTATTTGTAAATTTTTTGACAGACATTATACGCCGAACGCTTTTATTTAAGTTGAAAATTATTTTTTCGAACATAATACATATAGGTATTTTCAATTATTTTGAATGTAGGAATTTTTAAAAAAAATATATTATTTTAAAATATTTTATTTTGAAAACTTAATCGTAGCAACATAAGAAAATTACAATATTTTTATACGCTTTGTCAATTTTAAAATTTAAAATTCCGAAGTACGGTATGTATACCTATTTATTTCAAATACATACCTACTTATTTCAAAATTTTTTGACAGAAACTGCACGCTGTACTCGTTTATTCTGGTTGATCCCTAAAGAACACATCATTTTTTTTTAAGAAATGTTATTTTCTTTTATAGTTTCTGCAAACATATTATAGTTATTTCAATTATTTTGAATAGATATGTATTTTTTTTAAAAAATATAGGTATTTTTAAAAACAATATTATTTTATAATATTTTATTTTTAGAACAATAACAACATAAGAAAAAACAATAACATTTTTATATGCTTTGTCAATGTTTAAATTTTAAAAATTCGGGGTACACCTCGAGATACACCAATTATACATCATAAGTGTTGATTTTGGTTAGGCCCTAAGGAACAAATAATGAATGGGCAAAAAATATGCGTCGTAATAAACGAATGTCGTTTTAAAAGAATGCTGTGAATTTTGAAAAATTAGTATAAGATTTAAACATTACAGAATATGCTTAATTTTGAGCGGATGCTTCGAACACATTTGCTAGAATTTTTTATGATGTTCCAGTTTCAAGCTTATGTACAGTCCTTTTTCTTCTAATGAAATTTGTTTTTGTATTTTTGATGCGTTATTATGTGTTTTTTTTATATTAAAACATAAATAAAAAAATACTAAATTGATCACCAAGCAACATTATTAGATATAATAAGTTTAAATAAAAGAAATATGAATGTAATAAAAAACTTACATTTTTAGGTAAAATTTAATTCATTGGCAAAAATTGTAAAGTTTATTATAGTTAAAGTTGAACCGAGATCGTTATTTATTTATTTATTTATTTATTCCGAGCTTAATTCAAGCAAGTTACAAAATTTACATTAAATTAATAAACTAAAATTAAACATTAAAAAACAAAAAAGAAAGTAAAGATTATAGAAATTAATAATTTATTAATTCATTTTACATAAAAAAAAATTTTTAAGAAAAAAAAAGTGTGAAAAAAAAGTTAAAAATTATACTAGTTATATTTAAAAAAAAAAAAAACAAAAAAGCTTCAATTAAGAAGACAAAGGTCAAAGAATGTAAGTCCAAAAATTTCAAGAACACAAATACAAGTTATTTTTTAATGATTGTTTAGTTTGGGAAAAGTTAATAAGGGATTTATATATATTACAGAGAGACATCATTCTATTAATTGGTTCATATTTACCATAGTTAGTTCGGTGAAACTGTAAATTGAACAAATTAGCAGATCTTAATCTAGAATGCGAAGAAAAATTGAGTTTAGCGAGTAGTTGAGAAGAAGAAATGTTGCCTTTAATTAATTCAATTAGAAATACAATATCTGCAACTTTACAGCGCATTTCAAGTGTATTGAGATGTATTAAATTTATTCTATGTTCGTAAGGAGGTAATCTAAAAGGGTCCTCCCAAGGAAGAAGACGTAAAGCATACCTGAGAAATTTTTTCTGAACCGATTCAATTCTATTTAAATGGACACCATAAAATGGACACCAAACTTGACTGGCATATTCCAAATTAGGTCTAACCAGGCAGGTATAAAGAGATTTCAATACATAAGGGTCTTCAAATTCTCTTGCCCAACGTTTAATAAAACCGAGCATAGAATTGGCTTTATTTAATATATCAGAATAATGAAGTTGAAATGAAAGTTTACTATCAAAGAGTACCCCTAAATCTTTAATTGAAGTGACTTTTGAAATGATTTGATTATTAAAAGAATATACATAAGAAATTGAACTTAAGCGGCGTGTAAAACTGATTGAAGCACATTTGGTAACATTGAGTTGAAGATTATTGTTGGAACACCAATTGTAAAAACGATTAAGATCAGCTTGTAGGGCTAATGCATCCTCCAAATTTACAATTTTTTTGAAAAGTTTCATATCATCGGCATAAATTTTAATGTGACTATTAATTATTAAAGAAGAAACATCATTAATAGAAATAATGAAAAGTAAAGGCCCAAGATGGCTTGAGGCACCCCTGTGGGAGCTGCAAACTCAGAAGATATCGAGGATCTAAAAGAAACACTATATCTACGATCAGAGAGGTAGGAATTAATCCAATCTATAAAATAAGTCGGAAATCCTAATTTATTTAGCTTAAAAATAATAACATTATGTGGAAGAAGATCAAAGGCTTTGCTAAAATCTGTATATATTACATCTGTTTGGAAGCCATCTTCCATATTATTAATAAATGTAGATGTAGATTCAACAAGATTAGTAACGGTTGATTTAAGCTTTACAAAGCCATGTTGGAAAGGCGATAAAAAACAAGTACAATGATCATAAATAGAATCAAATACAATTAGTTCAAAAAGCTTAGGTATAGAAGAAAGTTTAGCAATTAGACGATAGTTAGTAACATCGTTTTTAAGATTTTTTTATGAACTGGCTTAATTATGGCAGTTTTCCAAATAGAAGGGAAGATACCGGAAGCTAAAGAAGAATTAAATAAAGAAGAAAGAGGACCAGATAATGAAGATGAGCATTTATTTAAAAATATGTTAGGGATGCCGTCAATCCCAGGACTATTGTTAAAATCAAATTTTGTCAAATAGTTAAATACCAAATTAGAGTCAATATGAATATTACCCAGTGTAGTATTAGGAAAGTTTGATAAATGCAAAAAATTATCTTCATTTAACGAGAAAGCGGGCAAAGAATAACTACTTGAGAAGAAATCACGGAAAAATTCTGAAATAACATTAGAATCAATACTACTAGAATTTTTATAATTCATACACATTGGATATTGATCACTTTTAGTTTTGGATTATTTTTAATATTTAAAGACATGTTTTGCACATAATTAGAATATAAATTATCAGACATTGTTTTAAATTCATTAAATAAATTTATGAAAACATTAAAGTCATAATTGTTATTGCTTTTAATAAATTTACGCCAGGCTTTATTTTTTCTATTTTTTAATTTTTTAAGACTTTTAGTAAACCATGGCGGACTGGATTTATAACTATTGTCTACAACTAACGGAACATATTGTGAAATAATAGAATGAACAATTTTATAGAAATGATTAACTGCATCATTTAAATTAAAAGAGGTTAAAAATGAGAAATCATAACAACTTAAATAGTTATTAATAGCATCAAAATTGGCTTTATGAAAGTTAAAACGATAAGAAAGTTCAGAATCAATAATTGGAGGTATGAGAAAACAGAGAGACAAACAAATTGGAGGATGATGCTCATCAATTTCAACTAGTTCAAATGGACAGTTAATAATAGCAAAATTCATCCAATTTGTCGTAAATAAAAGATCTAACTGTCTACCACGATTATTACAGATTGAAGATACTTGTTGAAAATTAAAAGAATTAAAAGAGTCAATTACAAAGCACTCCGTATTACTAACTAATTCGTATGGAATGAAGTAGGAATCCTCATCGTGCGGAACCCATTTAATGTTAGGAAGATTAAAGTCGCCACAGAGAATTACATCATCATTAACATTAAGTTTACTGACTAGTTAATCAATTTCTAAAATATATTTAGTATACACTTCGATACTAGATCCTGGAGGAATATAACAATTTATAATAATAACATTTTTTAGTTGTAGTTCAATTTTAACAGCAATTACTTCGATAATATCGGTAGGATCAAATTGAGAAAGTAACAATTGCGATGAACAAAAAGTATTTTTAACAGCTATCAATACACCACCACCTTTAGGAACATTATTAGATAAACGACAATCATATCTATCTTTCCTATAAACAGTGTAAGAAAAAGAGAAAATTTCAAGATTATTTATTGAAGAAGTTAGCCAGGTTTCTGTTAAAACGAATAGATCAAAATCTAAAGCAGTAGAATTTAAGAAAACTTTTTTAGTTTTTGTGCGTAGACCTCTTTCATTTTGATAATAAATAGTTAATTTAAAAGATTTATTATTAGGATGAGTGGGTTCCGCAAGACTAATATTAACTAGACTTTTTCTCGCTTGGAAGGGGACGAAAGTACTTATCATGATTTTCTCTCACACGTTGAAGATAGTTAATTCTATTAGATGAGATATGTGAGGCAAAAGATTTCAAGTCAGTTAGAGCATTTTCAGCTGAAATATTATATGTTTCATGATATTTTACAAAAATATTACGTAAAGTCCTTAATATCAGTAGGAAGTCCTTCCTGTTGAATAGCTATCTTAAGCGATGTGTTTGTTTTACCACCAATACAAACATCATTTGATTTATCGTGAAGATATGCAAGGTAAAGTCTAACATTATCATAAATTTTACTGTCCTTTAATCTAGCTAAAACGTACCTACTGTTATTTTTACTTTCATGAAGAGCTTTTTGAGTAAGTTTTACAACAGGCGGTAAAAGAGGATCTAAAATTGGTGGAGTTGTATTTGAGTTAGATAATAAAATATCCTCAGAATTAGCTAATAAGGGATTAGCTTGTGATTCAGGATGTAAAGATAAAGAAGTTGATCTATTAATTTTATTAGAAGAAGATTTTGGTACAGTTAAGCTAGAAGGTTTACTTTGGGGCATAATAGTTTCACCTTGAACAAAATTTTGGTATTTATTAAATTTATTTGATACAGACTTTTTGAATTTTGAAAATTTATTTTTTAGATAAGAATCGCTAATTTGTTTGTTATAACCTGATTTGGTAAGATCATTTGAATTACTAGAAATGATGTTTTTAGAATTATTTTTTATATTAATATTCGAAATAGGAATAGTATTAGTATCAGTTTGTGCAATAATATCAGATTTGTTAGGATTAATTAGTGTTTTAGTATTTGAAATATCAATTGATTTAGAAAAATTAGTAGGAGGTATAGGAAAAGATAAATCAAGTAAATTTGTTAAATTAGATTTAGTGTTTAAAGAGGATTTGTAATTTAATTTAGAATTTCTTATTGTATAACCTATATTAGTGTCTTGTAAAACTGTTTCCATATTTTTATTTAAGTTACCTTCGACCTGAGGCTGACTTAATTCAATAGCTGCACCAATTTTATTCCATATATTGACGTTGCTTGGATGTTGTAAAATTCTCATAGAATAAACAGAACCAGTGATAAGAAAGCATAAATATTTCTTTTTGTTCTTCTTTATACGGTTAGGTGTTAAATTAGTACACACTACCGAACCAATGTTAAATTCTTCTTTTATAAATTGAGTGAACTTATTTTCATCAAACGAGCAAGGAACGCCCTTTACAAAAGTAGACGAATAGTTACTATCTTTGACGATTGATGATTTATTACAATCCATTAGCTTGGTGATTCTTCCACTCTATTCATCATTAGTCCATTGGGTCCCAAATTTATGTAAAATTGCAAAATCTGTTTGCACGCTTTTAACGCAATTTGTAGGAGAATCAAGTAGTGTATCAACTTGAATTGCCTTATCAAAAGTTTGTATTTTACTGCTATATTCGGAATTTTGAGCTTGTGATCTAGAATTATGCAGTTCGGTACAAAAATTATGTAACATTTCAACATTAGTGCTGGCATAGTCCTGGTGAACTGTATTAATATGCTTAATAACAGCTGCTTCCATACGTTCAAAATTTTTAGGAACTGCAAAAATTGATGAAGCACTGCTGGAACCAGCTTCTAACGACTTGGAAATATTCTCAAAATTTTTAGTAAATTGAGCAGAAATTTCAGTTAATAGCTCAGTTTTTAAGTCGTTAAACTCATTATTTAATGTGTGATTAGAACCGGTAGATTTCTCCGCCATTGTGTTGCATAATAAATCAAATGATTTAGCCATATCATTGAATGAATTGCGATTTGAATCAATTACCAAAATAGCTTTATTTAATAAGCCGGTATTCCTATCGTTCATATCAGCTATGGACTTACTAAGGTTGTCGAACATATGTCTTAAAACCAATTCATGATGCTGACAGTCATCACATATAAACCAATTTTGTAAAGAAGGGTGGTACCAATCCCTACTGGCTCCAATACAAACACCATGTAACTTACGTTTGCAGAACGCTTTACAAACCACAAAATTAGATTTGTTATCAGAAATTGTACAATTAGCAAGATTACATTTGAATTCCATAATAAAGTTTATTTTTAAATTTAACTTAACTTAAAATTCTTGTTCAACCAAAAGTTGAAACGAAAACTCATACACATGCCAAAGAATAGCAAGTCCTTTTGGACTTTTGCAAAAAATCTAAAAGAGGACAATAGCGGGTCTTCTTTTCCTCCACTTGTTGATATAAACAACCACATCGTATCAGATTCAAAAGAAAAAGCGAATTTGTTTGGCAAACAGTTCGCTTCTAACTCATCACTGCCTCAGTCAACTCAAAGACCTCCATCTATTCCAGAAGTTGGCTGCTCCTTTGGTAGAATATACTTTAGGACGCGAGCAGTGATGAAAATCTTGAAGAATCTTGATACAAGAAAATCAGCCGGTTCGGACGGTATTACAACTACCGTCCTCAAAAACACATATACTTCCATTTCAAAACCTCTGCGCAACCTTTTCCATCTTTCCTTCACTTCAGGTATTCATCCTACCCAATGGAAGGTTGCTCATGTTTTTCCAATTCCTAAAAAAGGCGATAAAAGCGATCCCTCTAACTACCGACCTATTGCTATTACTTCGGTCCTATCCAAAGTAATGGAAAAAGTTATAAATTATAAGCTTTTGAAATATCTAGATCGTAAAGGTTTGCTTCATGATCGACAATACGGGTTCAGAGCCCGTCGTTCAACTGGTGATCTCATGACTTACCTGTGCGAAAAGCTCAATATCAGTCTTCACCATTCTGGTGAGTCTGATGTTGTGGCTTTGGATATTTCTAAAGCTTTCGATCGAGTTTGGCATGATGCTTTATTGGCAAAATGCAAGGCTTTAGGTCTAGGTAGGGTTTTCGTTAAATGGATTGGAGATTTCCTTTCGAATCGCACGATTCGTGTTCTTATCGATGGATATTCATCCAAAGATTTTAAAATAAATGCTGGTGTCCCTCAGGGATCTGTTTTATCCCCCAGCCTTTTTCTAATATTTATAAATGACCTACTATCAATAACCTCCAATCCAATCCATAGCTTCGCAGACGACAGTACCCTTGTTGCTTCCTATGAATTTCATAGCCGCTGTAACATTAATCATCAGATTAATTCAACAGCAAAAAATTTCACTATAAGTGAATTAAACAAAGATTTAATTAAAATCCAAAAATGGGGTGAAATCAACAGAGTTGATTTCAACACCAAAAAAACCCAATGCTGTCTAGTCTCGCGAAAAATAGCAACAACTATTCCAAACCTTTCTTTTCAAGGAGAGGCTTTGCAGCATACGGAAGACCTAAACATTTTGGGGATTGAGCTAAACCAAAAATTGACTTGGTCAAATCATATTTTTGGAGTAGCTAAGGACGCTGCTAAATGTTTGGGTTTCTTGTATCGATGCAAAACTTACTTCTCATCCTCTGATCTCCTCAATATCTATAAAACTTATATTAGGCCGAAAATGGAGTATAATGCACATATTTGGGCTGGTGCTCCCATTACGGCGCTGGGATATCTCGATAAAGTGCAAAACAGAGCTATTCGTCTTATAAATGATCCCAGTGTTACCTCAACGCTCACTCCACTCAGCCATCGTCGCACTGTTGGGTCACTGACCTTGTTTTATAGATATCTTGTAGGGACTAACACCTGTTCTAAAGAAATCAAACAACTTATGCCTCCATTCAAGATTTTCCAAAGGGAAACAAGGAGGGCAACAGATGCTCATCCCTACACAGTTGAACTAGCTAGATGGCGTAACACGGCTTATGGAAATTCGTTTGTCATGCGCTCTTCTCGTTTATGGAACCATATTCCATCAAATGTGTTCCCCAAAGTTGATAATGTATATATGTACGATTTGAACAAATTTAAGAAGAACATTAACATCTTTCTTCTAAATATCCCATCCAATTTTCCCCATCCCCCATAATCCAAATATTCCAAATAACTTCCACCATAATCCTAAATCCTTCCATATCCTCATCCCTGTAACCAAACTGTACATTTGTATTACAGGTTCCCTCCTAAAGTTTGGTTCAAAAAGGGTGTGGTTTTGGTGTGTTAAAATCATACACTACCCAAAGAAACACCGCATAGTTTCAATGGGTGGCTTTCGAGCGTTCCATTCCCTCGTAAAAAAAAAAAAAAAAAAAAACAAAAAACCAAAAAGTTATGAATTCAGCAGAAATAAACGAAAAAAATGTTCAAAAAAGTTTTTAAAATGTTTAAAAATTAAATTAAATGCCTTTAAAATTAAGTATCACTTAATAAAAAAAATAATTTCAATAATGTAATATGATACAGTTGGCAAAAAAAAGTTTGGAAATATTATCAATATAAAAAAAAAAAATACAAGGCAAATTAAATTAAATGCTTTTAAAATTTAAGTATCACTTTTAATAAAAAAATTCAATAATGTAATGACACAGTTTAAAAGAAAGAATTTGTTAACTTAATTTTTATTTATATTTTTTTTTTTTTTTTTTTGTGATTTTATTTATTATATTAACGAAAATATAATTGCACTGCGGAAATTAATAATTAATAAGTAATAAACTATTAAAATAAAATTAATTAAAGCGCGTGCAGTGTATAGGTCAACAAATAAGTTAAGACTGAAATGAAAACTACTTAATAAACCAAATGTGTTGATTTCATTTCAAACAGAACTCATTTTTTTTTTACCGGAATTTTAGAGAGATAAAGAAAATAAACAAAAAGAAAACAAAAATTTTAAAAAAATGCAATCTCCTTGTTCAATTTAAACTAAATAAAAAAAGAAAGACATCATAAGTCGGCGCATATAATATTTTGATTAAGCTGCGAGTTACAACCGAAAATGAATTACATTTACACAGAAAGTCTACGCATAATATTAGAGTCATAAACCTCGACTTTTATCCGCGTGGCCGTTAAATTCAAATTTACGTTAAATTAATGCTGAGTTTTCACCTGAAAAAACGCAATATTCTAAAAAAAAAATATCCTTCTAATATGAAAACAAAAAAAACCTTTCTTTTGGTTGCTATTTTGTGTGAATTTGTAACATGTAATTAAATTACACAGGGTGATTCACGAGTAAACGGTAAAGAAAAAACCTAGTATTAAATGAGGTCTATTCCCAACAGTTTTCGAGATAACAAGATTTATAAATTTTCTCTTCTCTAAAGTTCTTTGATTAAGTTTTTTATTTATAATTTAGGAACTAACAAACGTAAGATGAACCTTAAAACCATTTTTTTTTCATGCGCTAACTGTTCAACTGTTAGGCTAATAAGCCTGTTTATACCTTAGGTACATGTTGGAACAGGGAGTCATATTATATTCGTGTTAGAATTGATATTAATGAAATCTACAAACAATTTAAACATGAAGTCTTAGATTTTCAGTAGATACAATTCTATTTTTTGCTTATATTGTAATATTTTGTATTTAAATTATATGGTATATTCTATATCTGTGATTTATATTATTCAATTAAATTATTTGTTTACATTTTGTATTTGCTTATATTGATGTATTTTTTATTAAAGATATATAATTATTAATTATTGATTAAGCCATTGATTTGAACCCAATGACGAATGCGGTAGCTGAGTCCAGTCGAAAACCAGAAAAGTTTTTTTCACTTTCACTGGGATTCAAACCCAGGCCTTTTGCATGAAAGTTCTACACTCTAACACTTCGGAAGATTTCAAAATTAGCTATTTAACGCAAAATGAAAAAAGTTATACAGCTTTCAATTTAAATATTTTTGAATTTTCTATTCAAAAAATGTCATTTAAACCGTTTTTCTAAAAAAAAAAGTACCAATCTAACGGTTTTATGACAAAATATGAGCGAAAAGAAAGAAAAGCGATAAGACCCATGTAGGTAAAACTTAGGGTTCATCGCCGATAATTAATGACGTGTGTTATAAGATCAACGATAACATACGGTGCGCTAGTTTGGAGACACTAGATCCAACACCATGGCTGCTTGGGAATAGCAGACTCTCCCAGAAGTACCTGAATGAGCATAAAGAAATCCTAATCCAGGCAGGCAACTTGGGCAGATTAATGGCTAAAGGAGGTGCTGTAAAATACGACCGACTCCGAAAGCAGGAGTGCAAATCAAGCCACGAGGCCCCTAGCCCCCTTCAATACAGCAAAAGCAAAATATTATGTCACATTTGACTTAACCAATAGGAGGACCATGCTTTCAACTCGTAATGTGAGAAAGCATGCGAATTTCTTGAAAAGCTGATTAGCATGATTAAGCATTTTCTTACATTATGTTTGAGATTGTTTTTTATGCACCATATCCCGGAATGGTTCAGGTCTTGTTATAGTAAATTATAATCTCGAATGGAAGTTATAGATTTACTCATTTTGATATCCTTAACAAAACTACGAAGAGTAGAGTAGAATAGTAATAAAGGAATATCATAATTCTAACACATTAAAATTAAGGATCCTAAGTGACCGCGTTATGGGATACCTGAGTTTGCAATATAAGATGTGGGAATGGTTGACCTAAACGAAACTTAATTCGAGCTAATGACGGATAAAACGATATTCAGTTTAAACTATTTCTTAAAAACCCTAGAACCTAATATTTTTCAAGTATAATTGGAAAAAATTATATCGAATAATGCTACTGATATCCGTAAATAATGCTTTCACTTTTTTTTTTGGATTCCATTCCAGTGTATTGATAATATTAGAAGCGAATTAGTTTCCATGTACCTTACTTTTTGGAATCCATGTTGATGTACATGGATGAATGGTTGACAATAATCAACAAAATTTATTAGTTTAGTTTATTCTTTCTGAAACCAACAAAATATGTATTCGTGAATAATTTTTTAAAAAATTTTGGGGGAACTTGCAATTTTAATTGTCTATTTCACCGCGAACCCTTTTTTTAAAACTAAATTAAACAAGTAAAGAAACAGTCAGTCGGTTCAAATTTTGGGACATATCCTATTTGGTTCAAATTTAAGGACATATCCATAAGTCATTTTAACACCATAAAAGCTGTTATTAATTTGATCGTAAGACATAGCTAACCAAATTAACTTTATAATACTAAAAACATTTTCTAATTACACTATCTATAACTCTGAAATAAATGAAAATATATTTATTCCAATTCAATTACAAAATGAAAAAATTCTAATTATTAAATTTTGTGATAAAAAGATAATCAAAGCATAATATATTTAATAATCCAAATTTTTCAAAATTGCAATTATTTTAAATGGTTAGTTTATATACCTAATAGAAAAGCTTATAAACGCAAAATATGCAATAAATGTATTTCTAAAATACAATTACAAATTTAGACCTTTTCATATAATTCATTTAAATATTCAAATAAATTTTACATAAATGCAGCAAGTACCTTCGAACATAGCTGAACCACTACAATTAAGTCTAGATTTCGGAGACACATAGGACATAGGAAATATATTCTTTGGCTTTGAAATTAAACTCGACCAGAACCAATTCCCATATTTCGCCCATATGCAGTCCCGTCATACTTTCAATACTAGTTAACCCTTGTATACTATTGGAACGTTCTATCTTAATTTTAAGTTACTAGTTTTATTAATTTCGATGATAAGCTTTTACACATTTGGGGGGTCTAAGAGAGGTCCAAATGATCCCAAATTAGGGGGGCACCGAAGAAATAGTAAAGAACACCCTGGGCCAAATTTGAAGCTTCTACATTTGTTTCAAGTTACTATTTTTATTAATTTCGAAAATATGCTTTAAGATCCTCGGAACTGAGTGGCTGGTCCCCGACCCACTAGTCCAATGGGGCCCAAATTTCAAAGACACTTACGCAATAGGAAGGGACACCCTGATACCAAATTTGGAGGTTATATCTTCATTGGTTTCGGAATTACGCTAGTTTGGCCTAAATTCGATCAATAAGTTCTCAGTTCCGAACCCATTGTCCAATCCTCACCGTACGTAATCACCGCCGTAATTCTACTACCAAGAACCTACAGCACAAATTTCATGAAGATAGCCTCATTACTTGTTGAGTTATCGTGATTTTTAATATATGTTCGTTATCCCTGACACCGACTAAAAGGTCCAGAATCCGAACCCATGGGCTGATTTCGCCCTTATACAGCCCGCGCTTTACTCATAGTACTAGTTAACCCTTGTACACAATTTGAACGGTCTATCTTAATTTTAAGTAACTATTTTTAGTAATTTCGATTATAAGCTTTTAAAACTTGGGAGGTCTGAGAGGGGTACTGAACCACCTCTCCAATTGATC
The DNA here is from genome assembly GCA_963082915.1 of Dolichopus griseipennis. Taxonomy (NCBI): domain Eukaryota; kingdom Metazoa; phylum Arthropoda; class Insecta; order Diptera; family Dolichopodidae; genus Dolichopus; species Dolichopus griseipennis. The sequence goes on along the minus strand of OY720445.1, from coordinate 49,921,105 downwards.
CCAAATTAAGGGAACACGCAAGAGATAGTAAAGAACACCCTTGTGGCAAATTGGAAGCTTCTACATTTTTTCAAATTGTTATCTTTATTAATTTTAAAGATATGCTTTAAGGTCTTCGGAAATGTGTGGCTGCCAGTACTCCAATGGGACACTAATTCCCAAGACACTTAGGAAATAGGAAGGGACACCCTGATACCAAATTTGGAGGTTCTATCTTCATTGGTTTCGGAATTATGCTCGTTTGGCGTAAATTCGATCAAAAAGTTCTAGGTTCCGAACCCATGGTCTAATCCCGACCTTACGCAATCCCCGAAGTAGTTTCATTACTAGTAACCTACAGCACAAATTTGATGAAGATAGCGTCATTAGTTGTTGAGTTATCGTGATTTTTTATATATGTTCGTTAGCACTTCGATCGATTAAAAGGTCCAGAATCTGAACCCATGGGCCGATTTCGCCCATATGCAATCCCCGCCGTACTTTCAGTCCTAGTAATCTACAGTTAAAATTTCATCAAGATAGCTCCATTATTTTTTGAGTTATCGTGCCTACGGACGGACGGACGGACGGACGGGCAGACGGACATGGCTATATCGACTCAGGCGGTCACGCTGATCACAAATATATATACTTTTCCATATCTAGCTCGCTTCCTTTAGGTGGTTACAAACACCATACCAAAGTTAATATACCCCTTTACCTATTCTATAGATGTAGGGTATAAAAAGGAGCTTTTGTCCGGATTTAGAAAGATACCACCTTGAATTGACAAATTAAATAATTTGTAGCAAATTAAATAAAGCATTATTAGCCACAATTAATGGTTAAATTCTATCAGGATCGTGGGTTAAAATAATTGCTCTTAGGTTAAAATTAGAAGATTTTTGAATTACATTCACAATGTGTGATTCATCCGAAATGAATCACCATTATTATTATTATTCCTTCAGGGTTACGTTTACTAATTACAAAATCATAAAAACTTCGCAGATTAAATAAAATATAACTTCAAAGATAGGTCTTTGAAAAAGTTTTTTTAGGCAATCATATAAGGAAATTATGGATTGAATTCGATTCTAAGTCTTTTTTTCAAGGTATTTAACTATGTTCTTTTCTCAACAATCGCAATTCATTGTTTGACCATGGTTTAAACTTTAGAGTATTTACAACTTACTTGACTTGAAATAAATTATAATTCTTTCAAAAAACAAAAATATAAAGTCTGAAAAGCAAAACTTTTTACTACGAATAAATTTTATTTATGACGCTAAAAAAACACGTTACGAACGTTACGTGCTGCCAAAGTTGAAAAACCAATTTTTTAAAATAAATTAAAAATTAACCTAAATTGCATGCTACCGATTTTTTAAAAGTTGCGTAACAACATCAGTTACAAGTTACATACTACCACTTTTCTATCATCCTGACTCTTGAAGGCTTATCACTTCATACGAAGCGCTTCTCAGCTCGTCTTGTATAAAAAAAATATCACGTCTGTCTATTCTTGAAAACTTTTTTTTTTGAGGTGATGTCATTTTTGTAAAGTTGGTATAGACATTTTTTTTTTTTTTTGTTTTTACTTTTGAGTTTTTGTTGTTGTCAAAATTTATGAACATAAATATGTATTTTTATTTTATTTTTTATTTATTTCCAAAAATCTCAAAAAGAGAGCTCATTCGCTCGTATAGAGTGTTACAAACTTATTACTAATATGTCATTCAAAATGAATCAAAAAAAAAACATAACAACATAACAACAATACAAAAAGAAACTAAAAACTATTAAAAAAAATAACAGCTAAAAATGTATATAAGCTAATTTAAAATTAAAAAGTTTTTGTATAAATTCAAGTTAAATTCAAGTTTATCCTTTATCATGTAGTAAGAATTATAAAATATTACATTTTTCTTATATAGTGAAGTTCTTATATATAGTGAAGTTAATCCCTGATTATTATTTTACAACTCAGGTTCATAATATATATTTTTAATTATTAAATTTCATCTAACAACATATTTTTTATTTTTCTTTTAAATTCATCTTCATTCTTTATTTTTTTAAATTCCGAGTCCAACTCGTTGTACATTTTGTATGCAGTATTATAAACAGCATCCTTACCATAGAATCTTTTTTTAGATGACATCACCCTGATGTTTCCCGCTCTTCTAGTATTGTATCCATGTTGTTGATTGTTAAGTGTAGGAATAGTTAAGTTGTAGTGTATTTTATTAATCCTGATCATATGTATTTGTGTAATTAATTTACATTTATTTTTTTTTTTTTTTTATTTTTATTTTATTTTATTTTGAACCAAAACAAGGTTTTTACAAAAAAAATTCTTATTGCTAAAACTTAAAATTAACATGAGATTTGATTACAAAACATAAATTAAATACATAAAAATGAAAAGTTTATTTATTTTTTTATTTATTTTTTTTTTTGTAGATTGTAAAAAATGCATACATAGCGAAAACACAGTTAAAATGCAATTTATAAAGTAAAAAAAAAACAAAGATAACTAAATTATAGAATTATAAAATTATGTGAACTTGAAGTGTAATATGAGTATAATATATTGAAGGTTAAAATTATTGTCGTAGGTCATTAAGAAATTTTAATTTTAATTTACATTTAAAAGTGTATCTAGAAATTTGTGTTGAAAAAAGATGACTGTGTTTATTGAATGTAATGCAACATCTGTTTATTGGTTCATTTTTTCCATATTCAGTTCTATGAGTATTTTCAACTAAATATTTAGTGCTTCTGGTATTTCTGCCCCCATTATTTATTTTAAAATTATCTGCTAAAAACTGAACGTAAATGTTTTTTCTTAAGACGCCAAAAGTAAAGCAAGAAGAAAAAATTTGCCTGCGTGAGGATAAAGTTAAGATATTTAATGATTTAAGTCTTACGAGATAGCTAAGCAGAATTGAATAATCTCTAGGATTATATTGATTTCTCAAAGCAAATAAAAGAAATTGCTTTTGCACGGATTCTATTCTATCAGATTGTATTTGAAATGCGGGATCCCACATAATGTTACCATATTCAAAAATAGATCGTACTAAGGAACAATAAAGAGCTTTAGTTACAGCGATGTTGCTGAATTCTTTAGCTCTTGTTTTTATGAACCCGAGCATTTTGTTTGCCTTAGAAATTGTATATATATTGAGAAATTGATTATATGAAAAATAATGGTAGATCTATTACGTGTAAAACTTATAACCTTGCATTTTTCAATGTTTAGTTCTAACTTATTAGAGAAGCACCATTCTTGCAGACTATTGAGATTTGTCTGAAGTAGTGCAACATCGGAACTCTTTTTAATTACATGATAAATCTTGAGATCATCAGCAAATGCAACATGTGACACACCGGAAAGTTTACTAGAAAGATCGGAAATGAATATATTAAACAAGAATGGACCCAAGTGGCTACCTTGCGGTACTCCTGATGTAACATTGATTGAGTCCTAGAAAAATCCTTGAAATTTGATATTTTACGTCCTTTTTGTGATCAACACGATCAAATGCTTTGCTGAAGTCCGTGTAAATAGCATCAACTTGGTGCCGATTTTCCATTTCATTAAGGATTTCAGAAGTGTAAACTAAAACGTTTGTTGTATTGGAACGACCTTTTCTGAATCCATGCTGTTGTTCGTTTAGTTTTGTATTTATGATGGGTGTAATTTTGTCTACAATAATTTTTTCAAACAACTTTGGAATAGTTGATAGAATAGCTATACCACGGTAATTTTCGACGTATGATTTATCTCCCTTTTTGTAGATAGGGGTTAGATAAGAGGATTTACAGAAAAGAGGAAAAATACCTGAGGAAAGAGATTTATTAAAGATAAAATGAAGCGGATAAGTGAGATAACTGACACAGTTGAATAAAAAAGTAGGTGGAATCAGGTCAGGTCCTATACCTTTTTTGGTATCAAGTTTTGTAATTGCTTCAAATATTTCTTCGGAAATAGAACTTCGGAAAGGTATAAACCCGTAATAATAATCGAAATTAATTGGAGACTCGTGTGGACGATAAACTTTTTGAAAAGATTTAGCAAAGAAATTGCAGATCGTTTTAGGACAATTAGAAAACGTATTGTTTTTTGACATTAAGCTTGGATAACCGTAAGTTTTACGTTTTGTATTAACGAAGTCAAAAAACTTTTTAGGATCTGTAATTAATTTGTTGCCTACGTTAGTGAGATATCTATCATAAGCCAAATTAGATTTTTGTTTAAATTCAAAAGCAAGATCCTTGTACTTGTTTAGTAAGTCATTATTAGATTCTTTTGAATTTTTAATTATTTTGTATAGTTTATTGCGTTGGTTACGCAATGTCCTAAGTACACTGTTCAGCCAAGGTTCGGTTGTCTTGTCCTTTTTGCGAATTTTAGGAACAAAAGAGTTAATTATCTCAAATAGCTTTGCATAGAATTGAGAAATAATCACATCAATATCCTGTTCGGTTAACAGGTCGTCCCAACTGATGACTGATAAAGCATTATTAATGCTTTGATAATTAGCATTAAGAAAGTCATATACAAAAATATTGTTGTAAGATTTGGTAAAAAAAGTTATAGCAGTGGAAAATTCGAAGATGATTGCGTTATGATGCGGAGTGTTTGTAAAAAGGTTTTCTAAATCATCAGCGAGCTTTACCACCACTTTATCATATGCATTCGTGAATGCAAGATCTAATCATTTGTAATAATTATTCGGAAAGCTGATAATTTGTTGTAAATCATTACCATAAAATACATTAATGAGATCGAAATCTATTTCGTCCTAAAAGTTGATTGGTAGTAACAAATTACAAATGGTAAAGTAAACAATACCAAGGTATAAAAAATTATTACCTAAGTTAACTTTAATAAATTGGTGATCAAAAGAGTGGTAAGTCCTAGTGATTAATGCCACACTAGATAAGGTATTGTTTACTGCAAGTAGTACACCACCACCGCGGGAACAATTTGTAGCAAGATAATCCCCATCTTTTCTATAAATCGACCAAGTACTGTCCAAAATTTCTTCATTTACAAAGGAATCGTTTAACCATATTTCAGTGATAGCAATAATATAAAATTCACATTACTTAGCATCAATATATAATTTCTTAAGCTTTCCCCTCATACCACTGCAATTGTGGTAGAATAATTTCAGTTTATTAGAGGAACTAACGCTATTTTTATTTTTGATACTATGGTTAGACAGTGTGACTAAATTGGAATTAGTGTAAGAATCGATATAGAATTTTGAATTTAAATTGTTATTTGCTACTCGGCGAAAAAACTTATTATAATTTTCACGAGATTGATACAAGTGATTGCAGTAATTGCTATTGCAATGACTACGAAAAGCATTAAGATCTTCTTCTACCTGTTTGGAAGTGAAGCCAATTTTAATGTGATACTTAAAATTAAGGTCATATAATTCCTTGTAATTAGATGGTAACTGGTATCCCTTCATTATGTATCAACACAAGTAAATTTGTTCTTGTTTTACCTTCAATTAACCTATTATTTTTGTCATCGTGTAAAAATGCAAGAAAAAGCCTCGTATAATTTAGAATTTTTTCATCTCTAAATCTGGAAAGTCCGTAGGTACAGTCTTCCGTTAGAGATTTCTGAGTCATTCTTACAATTGGAGGTAAAAGAGGGTTAAACGAGATAATATTAAAAGCTCTAGTGGTAAAATACTTTGTTCTCTATGTATATACTTGGTAGAAGTTCTATTGTGATATCCGTAGAGGTTTTTTATGGCTTTGTTTTGCAGTCTCTGCTCAGCATTTAGTTCCTTATTATATGTATTGCCCCAAATTTGTATTGCATATGAAATCGAGCTGTGAAACATGCTATAATATATTGCGTTTTTCAAGTTGTTTGGCACTCTTTTTTTTATATGCTTAAATACTCCTGCAGTTCTTCTTTCTTTCTTTGTAATATCTTTTATTTGCGGACTCCAACACAATTCACTGTCTATAATGAGCCCCCAGTATTTATATTGTAGCACTTTTTGTATTTTGTAGCTGTTATATTGTATACTGATATTATCTGTTGGTTTCGCCATGAACAGGGTATATTTTGTTTTTCGTAAATTAAGTGACAATTTATGCTTTTCCATCCATTCACCAACAATTTTGTAAATCCTGATTGATACTTACTTCTAAACTTTCAAAAGTTTTTTCTGTGTACACTATTGCAAGATCATCCGAAAATATGAAAGGCATTCCAGAAATATTATTGTTAGATAGACTACTTATATAACATGAGAATAAAGTCGGTCCTAGAGAGCTTCCTTGTATAACTCCAGATCTATTTATCATAACGCTACTCTTTGTTCCTTCCAATTCAGCATACTGCAGCCTATTTGATAAGTAGTTTTTAAACCAGTTTAGCTCTGAACCCATAATCCCATGCTCATCAAGTATTCTCAATAGGGTCTTTCTGTCCACTGAGTCAAAGTCTTTTTGGACGTCGAAGTACATAATTGCACACTTTATCATCGATATTTTTATGTACTGTGGATATTAAGTCAAATAGAGCTGTTTGCATGTTAGATTTCCTTTTAAAGCCATATTGTCTCTTGCTCATTAATTCTTCTTGTTGTAGGTATTCAGTAAGTTGTTCATTTACATATGTTTCCATAATTTTGCTTAATGCTGTATGTATATGTAAGCTTTGTTTATTTGTATGATTCTTTTGAATATGAAAAAAAATTAATACAGAATTTTAGAAGAAGTATAAGAAATAATTTAAAAAAAAATCCTTTTGAATTACCTACACTTTTTAAGTAAAAAATGGATGTTGAACTACTTAAACTTTTATATGTACCTTTAATTTTGCAAATTAATAAGTTTATCAACGTATAGTTTTAAATAAATTTTTCATAATAGATGAATTTTCTCTTGAATAGGTTATGTTAAATCATATTTTTTATTTGATTACCAATAAGCACTTAACTCTTCCATTTTAAAAAATAGTCTTTATATATTTCAGCAATACATCTTAATTTTTTCACTTATTTTTCATTATCTAAATATATTAAATATTATTAACTTCACAAATGACAGATAGTTTTAAAATGTCAAATATTATGTAGGATAATTAATCTGACAATTATATACTCCTGAAACAAAAATTAGCATTCCATTTACAAACAACTTCTACCTACTCTTCATCAACAATTTTTGGTAAAAGGAACGCATACATTACATAAAATTCGTGCCATAAGTCAAAGTGAAACTAAAAGAGTTTTTTATTATAAAAAAAACATATGTTTAAAATGTAGAATAAACTTTTCGTTTAATAGGGCCTAAGTTAACCCAAATTTGTTAACGGCGGTACGTCAAAATATCTATCTACATATCCGTAAATCGATACGCGCGTATACACAAAAATATTTATTTGAATGTTTTAATTTAGTACAAAAAATTTTTTGAATTTCATATAATAGGTATATTTTGAATTTTTTTCAATATAAGCTATTTTTAAGAACATATTCTTAGAAATATAAGAAAAACCAAAAACAATATTTTTATACATTAGGTCAATTTGTAAATTTTAAAAATCCGAGTTACAGTACATCGCGTTGTGCGTATTTTGATTATTCTCATGTAAATTCATGTACCTATTTATTTGTAAATTTTTTGACAGACATTATACGCCGAACGCTTTTATTTAAGTTGAAGATTATTTTTTCGAACATAATATAGGTATTTTCAATTATTTTGAATGTAGGTTTTTTTAAAAAAAATATATTATTTTAAAATATTTTATTTTGAAAACTTAATCGTAGCAACATAAGAAAAAACAATTACAATAAAATTCCGATACGGTATGTAACATACCTACTTATCTCAAAATTTTTTGACAGAAACTGCACGCTGTACTCGTTTATTCTGGTTGATCCCTAAAGAACACATCATTTTTTTTAAGAAATGTTATATTATTATTTATGCTTTTATATGCTCGAGGTACACCATAAGTGTTGATTTTGGTTAGGCCCTAAGGAACAAATAATGAATGGACAGAAAATATGCGTCGTAATAAACGAATGTCGTTTTAAAAGAATGCTGTGAATTTTGAAAAATTAGTATAAGATTTAAACATTATAGAATATGCTAAATTTTGAGTGGACGCTTCGAACACTTTTGCTAGAATTTTACATGATGTTCCAGTTTCAAGCCGTTGTACAGTGCTTTTTCTTCTAGTGAAATTTGTTTTTGTATTTTTGATGCGTTATTATGATTTATTTTTATATTAAAACATAAATAAAAAAATACTAAATTAATCACCAAACAACATTATTAGATATAATAAGTTTAAATAAAAGAAATATGAATGTAATAAAAAACTTACATTTTTAGGTAAAATTTAATTCATTGGCAAAAATTGTAAAGTTTATTAGAATTAAAGTTGAACCGAGTTCGTTATAAATGAAAACTACTTAATAAACCAAATGTGTAGCTTTCATTTCAAACAGAACTCATTTATGTTTTACCGCAATTTTAGAGAGATAAAGAAAATAAACAAAAAAAAAACAAAAATTTTAAAAAAATGCAATCTCCTTGTTTAATTTAAACTAAACAAAAAAAAGAAAGACATCATAAGTCGGAGCATATAATAGTTTGATTAATCTGCGAGTTACAACCGAAAATGAATTACATTTACACAGAAAGTCTACGCATAATATTAGAGTCATAAGCCTCAACTTTTACCCGCGTGACCGTTAAATTCAAATTTACGTTAAATTAATGATGGGTTTTCACCTGAAAAAACGCAATATTCTAAAAAAAAAAAATATCATTGTAATATGAAAACAAAAAAAACCTTTCTTTTGGTTGTTGTTTCATTAAAATTGTTCTTATAGTTTACCCTGAAAAGGGATGTTTATATTTGTATGGGAAAAAAATAAGCCGATTAATACATAGAATTACTAGTACTAGAATGGCAAAAGGATGTTCCCGACTCTTTTCTTCTAATGTGATTTCCTATCCTGAGGTATTCAAACAAAAAAGTACATGCAATTTCGTATGCGTATACAAATGGTACGGCTACTTCATTTGTCATTGCTTAAATTTGAGAAAATGAGAATGTTTATTAGGCAGTTTCTCATTAGTTTTTATACCCGTGCATACATATATGAACATCGGGTATATTAAAATTACTCCTCCGTTTGTAACGCATCGAAATATAAGAGCTAGATATAGTGTCAAGGGTACGTATCGAATCAGCATCGAAAAGTGAATCGATCTAGCTATGTGTGTCCGTCCGTCCGTCCGTCCGTCCGTCAGCACGATAACTCAAAAACTATAAGAGCTAGAGTTCTGAAACTTTCACAAAGTAATTTTTAGACAATTTCTAGGTTCCCTATTGTTTTTGGTTAAAATCGGACCAAGTCTTCGGGGAGCTGCCATACAACTTTTTTTTCACCAATATGAATTTCTTCAAAAGTAATTATACTACGAGAATGAAAATTACACACGGTTAGTTTTATAATGACTCCGGCACTTATATGAAGTTTCAAAATGTTAGGGCCCCATTTTCGGGGGGCTGCCATATAACTTCTTTGCAGCAATATGAATTTCTTCAAAACTAATTATACTACGAGGCTGAAAATTACACACGGTTAGTTATATAATGAATCGAGCACTTATATGAAGTTTCAAAATGTTAGGGCCCCATTTTCGGGGAGCTGCCATACAACTTTTTTGCACCAATATGAATTTCTTCAAAACTATTTATACTACGGGGATGAAAATTACACACGGTTAGTTTTATAATGACTCCGGCACTTATATGAAGTTTCAAAATGTTAGGGCCCCATTTTCGGGGGACTGCCATACAACTTCCTTGCACCAATATGAATTTGTTCAAAACTATTTATACTACGCGGATGAAAATTACACACGGTTAGTTATATAATGAATCGAGCACTTATATGAAGTTTCAAAATGTTAGGGCCCCATTTTCGGGGGGCTGCCATACAACTTCTTTGCACCAATATGAATTTCTTCAAAACTAATTATACTACGAGGCTGAAAATTACACACGGTTAGTTATATAATGAATCGAGCACTTATATGAAGTTTCAAAATTTTAGGGCCCCATTTTCGCGGGGCTGCCATACAAAGTTTTCGATTCAATAACTTTGAATCTAATGAAGCTACAAGGTTAAAATTAGGCAGATCAATTAATAGGGCAAGTTACTTGGCAAAGTTGGACATCACTCGGACCTTCGGACTTTTTTTTTATTTTTATTTTTTTTTTTTTAAGCTAAAGTTATGGGACAATGAATGAAAATTTTGTTTATTTTTTTGTGATTATTTTTTTTTTGTTAATTTTTTTTTTTTTTTAAGCTAAAGTTATGGGACAATGAATGAAAATTTTGTTTTTTGTTTTGTGATTTTTTTTTTTTTTTTGTTAATTTTTTTTTTTTTTTTTACGTCAAAATTATGGGGTAATGAGTTAAATGTATAAGGGAAGTAAATTACGGTTTATTTTATACACCATAGTGGGTATGCACGGGTATCTAAAAGTTGACAAGGGCAACTATAATCTTCCTCGTTTTGTTTACATTTTGACATAGAAATCATTTGGATTGGGCAGTTCGTATATTCTAAGTTATTTCGAATAAAGATATTTACTATTTGATTTAATTTATTTTTATATATATAATTGAACAAAACATCAAGAAAAAAATTTGAATAATATTTGAAGAAATTGCAGTAGTCAATTATTTTTAAAAATAATGGAATCTCCAACAAGTATATTTTTAGTTTAATTTTAATTAACTTACATATCTATTTTGATTTATCTTAAGGTTTATCGTATGTTTATTTATTCATCGTGGAAATGAAAATAAGTAAATCAAAAACAAATCATAATTTTTTGAAAAAAGCAAAAAGTATTTATAGTCTTGTGAATATATAAACATTTTTAGCCATTTTTAAATATGAACGAACCTTTTGCAAATATGAAATCTACATTTATGCTAACCGTAAGGAGGGTTTTGATTTCTGTTTCAAATAACTTAACGTTTCCGAATAAAGAATTAAAAGGTTTTTTCTTTACCCTTTTTTTATTCAATCAAAATTTTACTTATTATTTAAAAATTTTAGCATTACAATATGATTTTCAAATTGATTCTATTTGAAAATAGACAATGTTTTGGTAAATTTACAGAACGTTCATTTAATAATAATGAAAAATGGAAAGCAAAAACCAAAAGGAAAATATCTTTAAAATAGTTTTAAAAAAATCGGCTGAAATTTGTAACCTCAAGAAATAAAAAAAAAATTTTTAATCAACACCTTCTTCCTATCTTAATAATCCTTTATTTAATTTAATGTTTTTTAAAAATCTTCAAAAAGCACAACAACACACAAATTTTTTGAATATAATATTTTCTAATTTTGTTTTCATTTACTTTTAAGTTTGAAATCTTACTTAAATCGTACTTAAAAGTTTGTTTTATATTTCACTTTCAAAATGAAATAAATCGCGGAGAAACTAGTAAATACATATAAACGGTACACGTACCAAATTTTGAAATTTGTCTGAAAATTTTTTCTCTATTGCCATTCTAGTACTAGTAATTCTATGATTAAATATTATGTATGATTAAGTTAGTAAGGTAATTTTTTCTAGTAATTTGAAATTTGACGTTAAATAAATATTCTTTCTCTTGTCTATACGACATTACAGCTTAGGCTAGAGTCTCAATTAAGCTATTGTACAACTTATTTTTTCATTTGAATTTGTAACATGTAATTAAATTACGCAGGGTGATTCACGAGTAAACGGTAAAGAAAAAACTTAGTATTAAATGAGGTCTATTCCCAACAGTTTTCGAGATAACAAAATTTATAAATTTTCTCTTCTCTAAAGTTCTTTGATTAAGTTTTTTATTTATAATTTAGGAACTAACAAACGTAAGATCAACCTTAAAACCATTTTTTTTTATGCGCTTGCTGTTCAACTGTTAGGCTAATAAGCCTGTTTATACCTTAGGTACATGTTGGAACAGGGAGTCATATATATTCGTGTTAGAATTATATTAATGAAATCTACATACAATTTAAACATGAAGTCTTAGATTTTCAGTAGATACAATTCTATTTTTTGCTTATATTGTAATATTTTGTATTTAAATTATATGGTATATTCTATATCTGTGATTTATATTATTCAATTAAATTATTTGTTTACATTTTGTATTTGCTTATATTGATGTATTTTTTATTAAAGATATATAATTATTAATTATTGATTAAGCCATTAATTTGAACCCAATGACGAATGGTAGCTGAGTAGAGTCGAAAACCAGAAAAGTTTTTTTCACTGGGATTCAAACCCAGGCCTTTTGCATGAAAGGTCTACACTCTAACACTTCGGAAGATTTCAAAATTAGCTATTTAACGCAACATGAAAAAAGTTATACAGCTTTCAATTTAAATATTTTTGAATTTTCTATTCAAAAAATGTCATTTAAACCGTTTTTCTAAAAACAATAGTACCAATCTAACGGTTTTATGACAAAATATGAGCGAAAAGAAAGAAAAAGCGATAAGACCCATGTAGGTAAAACTTAGGGTTCATCGCCGATAATTAATGACGTGTGTTATAAGATCAACGATAACATACGGTGCGCTAGTTTGGAGACACTAGATCCAACACCATGGCTGCTTGGGAATAGCAGACTCTCCCAGAACAGAACTACCTGTATGAGCATAAAGAAATCCTAATCCAGGCAGGCAACTTGGGCAGATTAATAGCTAAAGGAAGCGCTGTAAAATACGACCGACTCCGAAAGCAGGAGTGCAAATCAAGCCACGAGGCCCCTAGCCCCCTTCAATACAGCAAAAGCAAAATATTATGTCACATTTGACTTGACTTAACCAGGGAGGACCATGCTTTCAACTCGTAATATGAGAAAGCATGCGAATTTCTTGAAAAGCTGATTAGCATGATTAAGCATTTTCTTACATTATGTTTGAGATTGTTTTTTATGCACCATGTCCCGGAATGGTTCAGGTCTTGTTATAGTAAATTACAATCTCGAATGGAAGTTATAGATTTACTCATTTTCATATCCTTAACAAAACTACGAAGAGTAGAGTAGAATAGTAATAAAGGAATATCATAATTCTAACACATTAAAATTAAGGGTCCCAAGTGACCGCGTATTGGGATACCTGAGTTTGCAATATAAGATGTGGGAATGGTTGACCTAAACAAAACTTAGTTCGAGCTAATGACAGATAAAACGATATTCAGTTTAAACTATTGCTAACAAAATGTAGTATAATTGAAAGTTGTGGCTAAAAAAAATAACTTTTTTTATATTTCATATTCCTGTAACTGTAACCAACATTCAAATGTTGTGCACTATATTGTACAAAACTAACGAAGGGATTCTATATTGTACAAAACTAACGAAGGATTAAAGCAATAATAGTTGTCAATGTGCTATATAAAATATATTCATTGTTATATTCTTTAGTCTGTAATAATTAGCTCTATTATGTAATGCTTATAAGGTTATTTGTTGGATTTTGTAATGGCTATATGCCTTTTTGAAACTTAATATGGTGAAATTAAAATTGTTTCAATTTTTTTTTTGTCTCATTTTTTATATTAATTATTTAAAAATAATAAATAGTGATGACTGATGATGAATAAAGAGGAGTATTTTACTCATTTTATTTCACCATATATTGCAAAATATGATTTTAAACCAGAAAAAATTTTCTTTAAAATAATTTTATTTAATGTAAAACTTTTCGTATTTTTGAATTTATATAATATATATAGCTTTACAAATGGTATTTTATTGAAATTTTAATTGATGTTTCCAAAACAAAAAAAAATATATATTGATATAATTAACTAAAATAAAAAATTTAATAAAAAAATTAAATTATGAAAGCATAAAATAAACACTTATTTTTTCTTATACAATCCTTTCTGTCCGAATTTTTTATTTATACCTTTATTTATTAAGAATATGTTTTTATTTAGATTCTTGGAAATCTTTTCAATTCAACCTTTGAGTAATAGGAATTTTTTTGCGTCTTCGCCTATGCATTTGTTGCCTTTCCCAGAACTCATAATAACGCTCTTGTTTTAACCATTCTTGATACCTATACCACCATTCCTCCCATTTAATGTAATCCTAGAAAATTTATTTTTGGTACAGAAAATTAATCTAATCATGAATATAACATTCTTACTTTTAAATCCAAATCTCGTAAATATCCACGACTTTTATAATACTCGAAACGTACTCTAACATCATCCCACGATAACATACCCGACGGTGCGGTTGTTGCAAGTTCTTCTGGGAAATGACCTACTGGAGCTGGTGAAAAGTTTCTTGGTGATTCAAGACCCTCTTCAATCATAACTTTAAGAGCTCCTCCAGCTGAATCTTTTGTAATTCTCATATTTTCCATATTACTTCTATCCATACTCCACTGTGCCATTTTACCGAAACGTTCTGATAACGTTAAACGAGTAGTAGCTGTAAAAGTTGGTAATGAACTTTCACTATCAGATTCTGAATCATCTGAATCAGAAGAACTATGATGTTTTTTAGTTTTCTTTTCTCCTTCAATCTTAATTCTGGTTCGAATCTAAAACAGAAATTAAGAAAATTTTATATTAATGATTTGTTAATCTTATTACCCTTACTTTTTCCGTTTTTTCCTTTTTCTTTTTTGGTACCGGAGCTGGACTGGGTGGTTCTGGTGGTCTATGTTTTAAACGAGGATCAACAGGTGCTGGTGAATGTCTATTTGCCCTTGATTTTACTTCAGGGTGGGGACGTTCTATTACCATTTCACGACTTGTTTCCCGACTTGCACGTACAACCTAATATTTTGAATACAATGTTTCAGAGATTTAGCATTTTTTATATTTAATACAAAATTACTTTAGTTTCCGGACGATATTTCTCTGCACGCATTGGTGGAGAAACAGGACGCATGCGCGACGATGATAAACTTGCATTTGATATTGGACGCTTATTACTTGCTACACCAAGCGCGACTCGAGAATTTGAAGGACCGGCGCGCCCGTGGTGGCTTCCACTTAACGATTTTGGTGGCGGAGAGCGAGGACCAGGTCTAGAACGCGACGGAATTGAAGGTGACCTAAACATTTAAAACATTATTTTTATTAGTAAGAAATTTTTACTTTAAAAATACTTACCGAGAATGTGGATGATGTTTCAGTGAACACACTAAACAAGAGTCATCCGAACAGCTACTCGAACTATTGGAACGTGACCGACAGGTCTGATTATAATATGAAGTAAATAATAAAAGAAAATCAAATATATTTTAAAGTTTAAACTTACACGTCCTTTAGGTGGCGGTGATGGGGGCCTTTTTGATCTCGGTAAAATTTGACCACCAGGTCCACGTTTACCTGAAGGTGCTATACCACTTGGACCACTAATTGGTGAACGACGTCTAACTCCAACCGGTGGAGAGGATGGTGACCGACGTCGAGCATCCATTGGCGAACGCGGCGATATATTCCGACGCATATTAGAATTACCAGACATTGGCGGTTCTGGTGGCGATCTTGGTCTAGGAGGCACGCGCGCTACTCCTCTTGGTGGTCCATAATCTGGTGACCTTGGTGGTCTCCGTACCGGCGATCTTTCCAAGGGTGATCTTGGTCGACGCGATTCTTGTGGTCCTGGAGAAATCCGGCGCATATGTTCAGGCGGCGATCTTCTACGCATACCCATTGGCGAAGGTGATGGTGGAGTTTTACGTAAACGTGATCGGCTACGACTTCTACTATGGCTTCTACTTCGCGACATTGTTCGTCTAACTATATTTCCGGCACCCGGCCCCCCACCATTTCCACCGCGGAAAGCATTAGCTCCCGTATTACTAACATTACCACGATTATATCGAAAATTTCCTTCCCGTTCGGATTCGGAGCTACTTTCTCCTTCAATGTACATTTTCTTGTAACCTGTATGACGCCAACGATTAGGATCCTTTTCTTCTACTTCCAATAATTTTTTATCCCAATACTCATTAGTAGGACCACCGGAACGTGCCTTTTTCATTACGTTGTCAATTTCTTTACGTTTCCCTGCAGGTAAACTTGGATCTAGTAAAAAAGAAATATGTATACAAAAATGGTGTGGCATATACAATACAGTATTTAATACAGCAAACTTCTATTTTTTTCTACACGTTTTTTTTAAAGAATAATTTATTTTATAGTTATCGTTAAATAAAATACAAGATTCGATAATGGGATACCTGTAATTCTTGTAACAACAGGCTGTCTATCCATCCGAAGTTTACCAGGACGCGGTTGAGGACTAATGTCACGTCTACGAGACATAGACATTACACTAAAAGTATTTTATTTAAACTGCTTTTCAACTTTTTTTAATTCTAATTAAATCCTTCTATATTGTTAATTGGCTTTTTTTGTTTTATTTTTTTTAAGGAATGCGTTAGGAATTCTTTAAGAATTATATGAACTGGCCGATCTGAAAAATTATGGAATAAAAGAATTCAACCGTTGAAAATTAAAATTCTACGATTATTTTGATATCGTTTGTTTCGACGCGAATCCAAATAAGGGTGAAAACTTTTAGCTAATTGAAATGCTGTAATTGAATTATGGAAATACATTTTTAATATATTGAACAAAAAAAGAAATTACAATATTTTTAAAATTAAATTAAATAAAAATCACATTAAATTAAAGTAAGACTACACTTTTCAATATAATGAAACAGGGTATTTTTATAAAAATATTTTCAAAATATTACATTAAAGTAAATTTTGAATTATTAACACAAAACATTATGATTAATTTATTCAAGAAAATATACTATTTATTATTTATAGAATAAATTTTAATTTTAATTACAGAATAGATATATTTTGTCTAAAATTAGTATATATTAAGAAATATATTCAATTATTATATTAAATCCAATTGAATTCTTAGATTAACTTTTATCATTAATATTTGCATATAGAAAATTTGAACCGTTCTGGTCTTACTAATACCATATCCGCTTTAAACATTTATTCATAAAAAATAAATGCATCTATTGACCGAACCCGACGTTTCACATGAGAAATAAGAGAAAAAACCGACCGAATATCCGACTTTGCATAAAGTAAAAGATCACGCAAATGTTATATACCACTTAATTTTATACAAGAATTTATTACAAAATTAATTTAAACAAATTATAAAAATTTATATAATTCTAAGCCAAAAAAATTTTATATTTTCACTTTTCACAATCGATCCGTTTATTCGACTACTGATTCATTTTATACACTACTAGTTTTTCAATCACGAAATACGGAATACGTACTTAAAGTAATACTTTTTATTTTATAATTAAATTGTTTTTTCAAATAGATTTTCTAACTTTCTTTGGAATTCAACACGACTTCATCAACGCCATTTTAAATTTTGCTTTTTTTGTTAAAAAAAAATTAGTGAAAATTGACATTTAATGTTGAGTGTTGACTAGCTAATTTTAATTCAAATTAATGTTGAATTGACTTTTAGAAGTACGGCTTCTAGCGTATAGTTTAATATTTTTCACGTTTCAATAATAATTCTGTATAACAATAACAACTAAAATTGTTATACGGATAAAAATTGAAAATGAAAATTAAAAAAAGGCATCATGAAGAGATGAAAAGAAGCTAAATTTTGTGAATTGCCTAAAAGCAAAAATAATCAAATACTGGGGTGATAAAAAAAAGAGCTATTATGATAGAAAACTGCTTTAAAAATATAGAAACCTTTCCTAAAAAACTTCTTTCTCTAAGGGACAAAATATCAAGACGCGGTTATCCAATAAGGCGTTCTCAATAGTAAATTTACTATAATTGAAATAAAAAACAAGAACTTTCAAATTTCGGTTACAACCATTCCGACAGCCTCTAATGACATTTCCTAATAATGAAATAAATGGAAATTTTTTTTTTTTAATTTTGATCGAATTTAAACTAAAATAAATATTTAAGCTTTTTAAAGAGCAATTTAAAAGGGTTTAAATAAATTGCAATTAAATATAAAGTAATATTATGTCATTGGACTTTTTTTTATGTTGTATAATTTAATAAAATACACTTATGTATTTGATTGAATGTAACATATTTCAAACATATAATTTCGTTAATATTCAGTTAATATATTAAACCATTAAAAACTTAAATATTTGAAACAATTTATTAAGAAATTAATTTTGATTGTAGACAAAAAACATATATTTACTAAAAATTTAAAACGGCAGCACTAGTTTTAAGAATACAAATTATCGGGACAAAAAAAATGAAATGCATGTATGTAACTGTCGCCATTTTCCCTTAAATTTGTCGATAGTTAGATGTGATCTTTTTCGCAAATTTATTATTCTTTGTATTCTAATTGAAAAATTTAAATATTTAGTGGAAATATTATTATTAAACATAAATTTTAATTAGTGAATATTATGTTTTAAAAATGGAGAACGTTGTAGCTTTCAATAATGAGGTAAGATATAATGAAAGTTTAAGCGAGTGAATAATGTAAGTTAAATGCAAATGCCCCGTAAAATTTAAAAATAATGAGAAAAAACAACAATATATAATAATTGATTATATAAAATTTTAGTAAAATATGTTATTTTTCATATTTCTTTTTTCAATAGTAACAAATATTAAAAACTTCAAACCAAGTATTAATTTTTAATGCCAGGGGCGTTAGCGTTTCTTTCCTACAATTAATGACTATAAGTTGACAATGCATATATGACTAATTTTTCTCCTCTTATTTTAGCTTACTGGCTTATATAGTGCTAGTCCGCCGATTTCTAAGGCGAAGATGGCTGCAATAACTCGTGGAGCAATGAAAGCAATAAAATTTTATAAGCATGTCGTGCAAAGTGTTGAAAAATTTATTTTAAAATGCAAACCAGAATATAAAATTCCCGGTTTGTATGTTATCGATTCCATAGTACGTCAATCCAGACATCAATATGGACCAGAAAAGGATGTTTTCGCTCCAAGATTTGCACGAAATATTAAACAAACCTTTGCTAATTTATTTCGTTGTGCCTCAGAAGATAAAAGTAAAATAATACGTGTTTTAAATTTATGGCAAAAAAATAGTGTTTTTGCTCCTGAAGTTATTCAGCCATTGTTCGATTTGGCAGACCCAAATCATCCTATTTATCATCAATTACCACAAAATACTAGTGTGCAAGATTCAAATTTAAGTGGAACAAATGGTTTAAATTCTTCAATTCAAGAAAGTGGTACACCAGTTTTAAATGTACAAGATGAAGGTCACGGGATTCCAGAATTAAATGTTAGTATATTAAAAATTTATATAAAATTTACTAAAAATTTTTTTTTTTGATTTTTTAACAAAATATAATCAAACAAAATACTAAACTCAAAATAAATTAAACTTAATATTAAAAGTCAAGAGTTCACATATTTTTCAAAATGTTTAAAATAATTTACCTTAAATACACATTTAAGTATTTTTAAGTATTTTTAAGTAAACATTTACTTTTACTTTTTATAATATAATAATTCTTAACTTAAACTCTTGTTAAAGTCATTTTAGTCCTTTTAAAAGGATATTTTCAATATTTTTTTTTTTTTTCAAATTAAAATTCTTAAGTTTGTAAGATATGTTTTTGATTTCCTTTTTCGAAAAAGAAAATAAATGCGTTTTTCTGTTTATTCCTCTGTAATAAAAACTTCAATTTTCCTTAATAAAACTTTTTTTACTAGAATTAGTTTTTAAAAAGTTATTTGAACTGGTTGTAAGAATTATTTTTCTGTTTATTAAAATTATTTGTAATTTTATTATATTTTTTAATAAATTAGGAGATCTTGTAATTTTTGCTTCTCTCTAATTTAAAAAATAATCGAACTATGTGAACTAATACAATAAATTTTTCTATACTTACTCCTCTATATTCCCACTTAAAAAAATAGTCATCGTAATATTAATTAGTCTCTTTTCATATGTTTCTTCCATATAATACGATACGTTAAATATAAATTACTATTTAATATTTATTCTTTTAAACTAATCCGTATGCTTAAAAATATTTTATTTAAGTAGTTATTCTAATAATTAATGTTAAGATTTCAATCATTCACAATTGAACTACAGATATGTGGAATGGAATATAAAGTAATTTTTCTTTCCAATATCTAATTTTTGTAAATGATAATCTGTATTTTTTGAAGAAAAAATAAGTATTAGTATTAATTTCCAATAATGCTCTTTTAATTTTATTTATTAATTAATTTTTTTTTTGTCAAAATATTTTGAAAGTAATTAAAATTATTATTTTTTGTTACATAGAGTAATAATTTGTCGCAGTTATTGAAAGATCCAAATGTTTTAAGACAACTTCAAACTTTACAACAATTCAAAAAACAGCAAGAAGAACAACAAAATAAATTAAATGAAATGAGATTACAAGAAGAAGCTTTTGAAAAACATCTACAAAATGTTTTAAAGGTATAAAAAAAAAACATTAAATTTTGTAAAAAATTATTTGGTGCTGATGCAAAACTTTGCCATATTTCATATTAATAAATATTGAATATAATATTTTGTCAGGCTCAATCTGTTGGCTCTAATTTAATGGGATTAACTGGTGCAAATACAACTGATCATATCGATGACGAAGTTAAATTTCTAGGAGCAGAAACAGTAAACTCTAAAGTAGTAGAGGTATTTTATTATTTTTATTATTTATTTATACTGATCAAAATACTCACATAAAAATTTAAATCTAAAAAAAATAAATGTAAGAATAGTTTCTTGTTTAAATAGTTCTTAAAAATCTTTAACGAAGTGTTTTAAGACAGTTCTGATATATAAGTTTTATAAATTGTTTTGGTTTTTGTAAAAAAAAGGGATTATAAATAAAAAAGTTTATAAATCATAATTTTTGTTAATTATTAAACAATTATTGATTTTATATTGGTAATTTTCCAAAATTTTTAATCATAAATATTTATTTGTATATGTTTCTAAATATATCGAAAACAATTTATAAACATTTGTATTGCACAACTTGACTTAAATAAATTTTTTAAAGTCAGTTTTACATATAAGGGAGGATTATGCTAGACTGTATATTAAATTAACATTTTAAATTTGAAATAAATATTAAAAATAATCCATAAATGAAAGTGAATTTAAAAATTTTATGCAAAATATAATATTATTAAAATATGTAATATATTGGGGTAATTCAATAAATGTTTAACAACTTTTTGTTATTTATATTTAGAATATTGAATTTAAATATTTCTGTAAATAAATTTGCAAAGAGTAAAAAGCAAAAAATTTTTAACGGGAGAAAAATTATTAGAATGGTAAAGAAGGGTTCGTGGAAAGATTTTTTTAATTTCATTTTCAAATAATATTTGCTTTTAATTTTTTTTTCAAATATTATATTTAAATATAACATTTAAAAATTAAAAAAAAACAAATTCTCGTTCATCAATCGGAATTTAAAGGTAAGATATTTTAATCACTATTATCAAAAAAATTACACACAAAAGAATTAAATTCCGATCAAAAACATTAAATTATGCGGTCCAGTCTGGTAAGTTTTATTTAATTTTTTCTGTTTAACACTGTAAAACTGTTTTTTTTTTTAAATTATTTATTATTCAACAAAATCCCTTAAATGAAATTTCCGAATAATTAAAAAAAATAATTTGCATATATGCAAGCTGTAAAAAAAAAACAATCGTTCGTTTTTTATGATAGTTCGCGTTCACATTAAAAATAGGTTATGAATGATGATGATGATTAAAATTATATAAAGCAAAAGTAAATCTACTACGTTAAAGTACTGCAAACTTTTAAACAAAAGCTACGAACAATGTTCAAATATTTTCAATTATTTTATTTTCATTTTTTTTTGTATTTTTTTTATTTAAATCAAAAAAACCAACAAACATAAAAAAAATTTCAAACAACCTACTATCTAGGTAATCAATTTGGATGCTGGAGATTCAAGAAGTCCTACACCAGCTGAACATGATCGTTATAAACGTCGTCGTAGTAGAAGTCGTAGCCGTTCAAGGGCTCGAGGAACTGGTCGAACTGGGCGAAGTGGCCGTAGTTCAAGATCTCGGTCACCACACAGTCATTCAAGAAGTTTGTCGCCTAAAACATCAAGACGTCGTTCATCGCGTGAGCGCGAACGCATATCAACTAAAGAAAAAGAACGGGATAAAGAAAGAGATAGGGAATATGAACGTGAAAGACGCAAAAAAGGAATACCAGAAGCTAAACCAGAACATTTGAGTGGTAATTTTTCTTTAATTCACAATTAAACGAAATAATAACTAATAGTATGTTTAAATTAATTTTTGTTTATTTTAGCGAAAAAAATTATTTTCAAAAAAAAAAAAAAAAGAATTTAAAAATTATAAAAAAATATTAATTTATTTAATTGTAAAAAAAAAAATTTTTTAATTTTTTACACTTTTTCTTTTGAAGTGTTGAATTTAATCTTGAAAAATTTTGTAAATTTAAAAGTATTTACAAAATATTTATTTTTTAATTTTTTTTGTATTTTGAAAGTAAATTTTTTTAATCTGTCTTATCTTTTTTGCAGTATATAACATTATTTTGGTGGAGCTATTTTTCTTGATACATCATTAAAGAAGAAAATTTGTAAATATAAATTATTTTTATATTGAACAAATTTTCTGTCGTAATAATATCATTTTTATTTTTGCAAATGAAAAAGCATACTCAATTAGACATATGCAATTTAATAAAGATTAAATCAGAATCGTTATTTGCAAATAATAAAAAAAGATGGATGGAACTTGACATTTAACATTATTCATATTATTATTAAACATTGTTCTTAAAATAAATAAAAATTTGCGTCAACGTCCAACATTCTCGTCTTGACATTTTAATAAATGAATCGTCAGTTCTTCATCATCATTCTTAATTTATTATCCTTAAACCAAAGCATAAAAAGCAATATAAAATTTTTGAATTTAAGGGATTTTGTGTGTATAATAATCTTAATTTTTTATAGATATTAAAAAATTTATTATAAATTATAAGTATTATTCTTATAGTAAATTATAAGAAGCATTTATAATATTACTTATAAATAATTATACTTATGAATTATAAGTTATTTTAAATAAAAACTCTATAGGAGTATCATATGATAATTTCCAAAGTGTTAGTGAATAAATTTTAAAATCAAAAGCTATTTTAAATAATGTATGTATAATGTACAAACATTAAGTTACTCTTTTAATCTTTAATATATTTTATTTTAAACTGCTAGTAATTTTAACAAATGCTAATTTGTTTTTCAATCATTTAGAAAAATATTTTTTTAATAATATGCGAGTAGGTGCGTGCAGATAAATTAAATGTAGAAAAAGTACAATAATAGTAATTGGGTAAATGCTATAAGCGTTTATTCGTTAATTTAATTAAAAAATGTTTGTAATATAAAAATGCGGAAATAGAACTTGATTAAAGCAATGCTAAAAAATATTGAGATTGGAATCAATTAGTTCAATATTTTAGTTTTGAAATTTAATTAATTTTTGTATCAGACAATTGCTTAAATGAAGCATTTTAATGTGGCTCACTTAATAAACCATCAAAATAAACTGAAAAGTCATAATTTGAAAGGTTAGTTTGTTAGTAAAATTATGCTCTTCTACTATTAAGAAAACTACAAAACAAAATTATTGCTATTAGTAGTAGAATGATTAAAATGTTTTAAAGTTATATATGTAAAAAAAAAAAAAATCAAAAGACCCATTCCAACACCACTGAACTAAGCATTGCAAACATTAAATTCAATAAAAAAAATTAATAAACAAAAACAATTTTAATGCTTTTCATTATTTAAAAACTAAACTTATCATACTTGAAAATTTTGCTAAAAAAAAGTAAAGTATTTTGCTATAATTATTTAATATTAAATACATATAATTAAAAATTGTAATTTGATTAAAACATTATTGTTTACAATAAAATTAAAAAAAAATTAAATTTTTTAAGTCAAGTTCCAACTTAGTTGAGTTAAATGAAAATGATAATAATTTTGATGCAATCAGTTAAGATATCTCAATATATTATTTTGTTATATAAAAAATATGTCTTCCAAATAAACTGAATATCTTCCTTATTTTTCTTTTATAGTATGCACTACTACTCTTTGGGTGGGACATTTATCAAAACTTGTACATCAAGAAGAATTGTCAGATACTTTTGGAAAGTTTGGTGACATTGTTAGTATCGATATGATTTATCCGCGAGGATGTGCATTTATTGTCATGAATAGACGTCAAGATGCCCACAAAGCTATGACTAATTTAAAGAATCATAAATTACAAGGTCGGGTAATCACAATATCATGGGCTGCTGGTAAAGGTGTAAAAAGCAAGGAATGGAAAGATTTTTGGGATTTGGATTTAGGTGTTACGTTTATACCATGGAGTAAGTTAAACAAGGAAACTGATTTAGATACACTTGAAGAAGGTGGAATGTTTGACGAAGAAACAATGCCAGGTTGGATGAAAGATAAAATAAATCATGCAAAAAATAATAAAGACAAAGTAATATCTGCAACAACGTCTGTAACTAGTACAGGTGGATTATATGGAAGTGTTCCAGAAGGTCTACCAAAAATTGATACTTCTCAACCTCCACCTACATTACTGCAAAGTGGTCCGCCGCCCACTTTATTAGCACCTCCGCCAGCCGTCCCAATGGTACCCCCTTTCCAAATGGGTCCACCACCTAGGTTAATGGGACCTATGGGTGTTCCTCTTCCAGGTATTCCACCCGGGATGCCTCCAAACATGATGGCTGGTATGCCACCAATGATGCTGCCAGGTGGCATGATTCCACCACCTGGATTTGGTGCTATTCCACCGACTTTAGATAAAAGTGGTGCAGGAAACGCTACATTGCAAGCCCCTCCACCAGGGTTTCTAAGTAATATTCATATGTTAGGACTACCTCCACAATTTCCACAACAGTTGGAACAACCACCACCAATAACTACACAAACTCAACCTCAAAATAATAAACAAAACTCACCTGCCGATGATCAAATGGACATTGAAATGGAAGATGATCTCCCTAACAATACTTCTAGTGGTATTTCAAAATCAAATGACACAATAAGTCAGATACCTGATTTTAATAAACCGCCACCATTATTTTCCGACTTATCTAATCTATCTAATGCTCCACCTGGAGAAGAATTAGATGAAAATATAGCAGAAGAATTGAGAAATGATGAAGAGTTCGGAAGAAGAAATATTGAAAATATTTTCGATAAGCGAAGAAACGATTTCGGAGGAAACCGTAGTGGGGAACGTTCCCGCTGGGAAAGAGATGGTAATGGAACAAATAGAAGCGAAAATCGTCGTGGACGTAATGAACAAGGCAGTTCTGTTTGGTCGGAAAATGAAGCTCCTTTCGGCGAAGCCTTTTCAGCAGATTCAAATGATAAAAAGCAAACTAACCCATTTTTTGATCGCCGAGGTGGTGGTGGTAAGTTGATGTTTTCTTATAATTTTTATAATGTTTTCTTATAACTATTTAATAAGCTATTTAATTTTTATGAATTATTATTATTTGCTTAGTTTCCTTTAACTTAGGAATTATCATTAATTTTCATAATTTGGTGGTTAGGAATAAGTCTGGCTCCCAATGTTAATTTGTTAACGTTAGTATCAGAAAGCTTAGAACTTAAGTTAGTCTCTCTTAATATACCGTATTCCGTAGAATGGCGTGAAATGTTAAAAAGCTCGACCGATTTTAAATTCAAATTTTTTTTGTACTGATTCAATACGTGAAATGTCTATATCAAGATAGGGACACCATACTTGGCTTACAAGTATATTTTTACATAAGGAGCGAATAGATTTTTTTGTGATATAGGAATCGAAAAAGTGTTTTGACGAACGCTTTGAAAGTTGTAGTTGATTCTTGAAATTCAAACTATGTTTAACATTCATCCCGGGTCCCTTTCTTAATTATGTTGATAAAGGATATATGTGATCTTTATTGTGTTGATAAAAGAAGTTACCAGGACTCGGAGAAGTAGTAACATTGGATGGACAGTTTAAATAGTCTACAAAAGGGTTTAACCAAGTGTTTGGTACACTGTTTTAATATTATTGGTGGAACCCCGTTGGGGTATGTATGAAAAGTCATGTTTTAAAGCCAAGAGGTGAGGCATTAAGATGTCTTCAATTATAAGAATACTCTTAATGTCAAAAGTTGAATGAAATGGAGGAACTAAATTATTTAAACATGACCTCAAATTAAACATGGGTTCGAATACCCCATTTTGATAGGTTTTGGAAAAAATTTTGTTAAAAAAGTAGAAACGATCCGCGAGTTATTTAAGGTTTGCATTTTCGTATCAAAAAATTTCATAGTCTGAAGAAAAAAGAAGGTCTAGTTGTCTGCCTAACTTATTTGTAATAGAACTGATTTGTTGCAGATCTAGGCTTTTTAGGTCATCAATAAAAATTGACTGTTAACATTATCTGTAATTAAGAAATTATTTGAATCAAACCATAAATATTTCAAAATTAAAAGATAAAAATCATCTAAAATTAAAAGACTATCAAAAGTTGTGAGTTTGCAATGGATGTTGTTAATGCCAATAATTAGCTCGCTATAACAGTAAACTTTATTTAGATTACTACACGATAGACTAAATAATCTTTGGAAAATAGTTCTTCGTTACTGAAATTAGAGTTGAGCCTAGTGTCCGACAAAGCTAGTATGTTTTGTGGCAGAATGCGTTTTAGTGCGAAGGCCTCTAACGTTTTGTTAGAAGATCGAAAGGTTCTCAAGTTTTTTTTGTGTAGTATTTTTTACGCAATTCGAATTCCTTAATTAGTATTCCAGGTTGCCAACTATTGTGATTTATTATGAATTAAAATTAGCTATCTGGAATACTCATTTTAAAAGAGGAGCACCGTTTAGTTGGTATCTTAAAGAACGAAACACCACCTCGAAAACAATTAATTTTGACCATGTTAGATATGTGGTGATTAATATAACAAGGTTCTGTATTCGGATGGAAACGTGAGATAAATATGAACTTTTTATGGTTAGCTGGAAAAATACCTTTACTTTCACGTAGACTAACACTATTGTTATTATTATTGTTATTAGTGTTAGTATACTTATACTTTCTACCTTTATTATAATTGGTCCTACCGATATTATAATAATAACAAGTAAAGAAACAGTAAGTTGGTGAAACGATATATATTAAAAAATAAAAAGATATATATATAGATAAAGAATAAAAGTTTAAAAACTTGGTCAACAAAATTTGAAAAATTTATTCAAAATAAGTACAGTATTTATAGATCAAACCTTCGTCAATCGTTCAAACAAGAATTTTGTAAAATTTTAGTTCAATTGAAAAATTTTCGACCTACAGTCTCTATGTCATAAAACGAGTCCATGCCAAATCTCATCTTTAATTTTTAACTTAGAAAATTTTTTAATTTTAAAAAAATAAGCTAATAAATTAATGTGTCAATCATTTACTAACAACCATTACCTGTAGATCAGTTTCCGTAATAATTTCACTTAAAGTTTGTATTTAGCTAAGTGTGTGATTTATTAACCTTATAATATGAATTTAATTTTTTCTAGAATTTGGTGGTGAACGGAGAAATGATGTTGGCTTCTTCTCAAATAATATGTCAGGAAATAGATTTGGTGGAAGGGGGACGGTTACAATGAGAGGAGGACCACAATTTGGCCCAAGAATCGGAAATGCTTTTAATCAGAGACAAAATACAAGAGGAGGACAAGGCGCATTATCAGGACAAGATGGTAAAATATATTATTAAATATTGATGCTTATTAAATATTGATGATTCCATTTTTTGATCTTAGGTCTATTTTCTAATTATATGGAAAGAACTTTCGAAAGGGAAGAAAGAGGTGGTAATCGTGGAAGCAATAGAGGTAGTAATCGGCGTGCAGGATTTGATGGAGCTTTTGATAGTCTTCATAGAGGTGGTGGTTTCGGTGCCCAACAAAGGGGAAATTGGTGGGATGAAGAAAATGCAAACGGTTCACGTAGCAGAGATGGAAGCAACAATAGATTATTTGAAAGAAGAAATGAAAGAGAACGTGATAGAGAAAGAGATCGCGATCGTGATCGTGATCGTAATCGAGAAAGAGATCGTGATCGTGATAGAGACCGAGATTTTGAAAACCGTGATCGTCGTGGTGGAGGTGGTAACGATACACGCAATTCTAGAAATTCACGAGAACAAAGAATATCTTTTGATAGAAATCGTGATAGGAGTGTTGAAAATAATGAACGAGATGATTATAATAATTTGAATAGTAGAAGAAATAGCGAAAATAAAAGTGAAAACGAAAATACCGTTAACAATTTAAATGAAAAATCTGAAAAACAAATACAAGATACAGAAGAAGATTGGGATAATGAATTAGAAGATTTCGATGAAATTCAAAGAAAATCGCTAGTTAGTGATATTGAAGATTTAAGACCTCCAGGGGAAGAAGATAACTCTGTTAGAGAAGAGCAGGAAGAGATGGAATTTACAGCACCAACGAACAAAACTAGAAAATTGTCATTCAGTCAACATCAATCTAATATAGCGAATACAAAATCTGATATTGGTAACGAAATATTTAACAACACGCCATTGTACGACGAGCCTGCAGATAGTGTTACAAATAATTGTTTAGAAACTAGAAATGTAACAATTAGTGACGACATTCAAAACGAAAATAATCATAACTTTTATGAAAAACATTTTGAGCCAGAAGATCACCAAGAAATTATTGATACGCAATCACCAACAGATCTAAATATAAAAGAATATGAACAACAAGATGAACTACATGAAAGTACTAAAAAACATGAAGAAAAAATTCATGACGAAATAAATGAAGAAATTGAATTAACAAATGAATCAATGGAAAAAGGTAATACAGAAAATGCTTGAAACATTCGTATTAATATAACAAAAATGTATTTACTCTAAAACAAATTTATTGTTCAGTTAATTTAAAACTTAATTTTCAATTTGTACAAAGCAAATAATTAAATTAAACTATTCAATACTTTAATTATAACATTGAATTTCTTAAAAACTATATTTAAAAAATAAAAACATTTTATTTAAAAAAAAAAATTAAAAATTTTCAAAAAACCTTATTCCGAAAATAGTTAACTCATATCATAAGATTTATGATTTTTTATTTATGAACATTTGACTTTTAATAAAAGTAATTAAAAATTTTGTATATAAGATTTAGAAGAAAAATAATATCGATATCTTCATCAGATCAGAAGAAAAACATAAATAGATAAATTGAAGAAACAAAATTTCAATATTTATAGAAAAAATAAACTATTTTAATGGAATTAATTCTAACATTATAATTTAAAAATTATAGAAAACATTTTCATAAAAAAATATAAAAAAAATTGAGATGGTAAAAGATAGATTTTACAGCATATTTTTATTTAATTTTTTTGTTTAATAAAGCAATAAAAATTCTGTTGAAACAATTAGTTTTTATTTTATTTCGTTACATAATTTCAGATTGAAATAGTAAAAAAAGCGGATTATATGTTTTTGTTTATATCATGCGTTTTATGGCCTGAAAAACAAAAATACCTAGATAAATTGAGAAAACAGAATTTAATATTTATAGAAGAAACTGAAATACGTGAAATTTCTGGATTCATACTTTGTAATTGTTGATTTAATAAATATCTAAATTAGTTTTTGTTTTTCTGATTAAAATGCATTTACATTCAATGCTCCTCAGTTTTCATTTACGATTTCTTTAAGCAAAATTATAAAATTAAAATTTAATTCCAACCCATTTAAGTCTTTTTATAAAAATTTCGTTGGCTTTTAATTTCCAGTAATGTCTGATTTATTTTTTGTAATTGTTCCATAATTTCTTTATGTCTATATTGTTCAATTTTTTCCTTTTTTTCTTTAACTTCAATATACTGCTTCATCAGTTCATTATCGCTAAATTTTTGAAATTTTTGGTCGAATGAATTTGTATGTGGAGGTCTATTATTTTGACAATATTCATTGTGAACACGATTATAAATATCGCCTTCATCCATTTCAATTTTTAAAAAATTACATTTATTATCTTTGCATAATTGATTATTTGATGTTCCGTATAATTCTTTTTGACTACTTGCTTTATAACTAATGTTCCTTCCATTAATATCTTTTGTTAACTCTTTAGACCTTTCTTTTGCTTTTAATTGTAATTCTCCACGCAGTAA
Source organism: Dolichopus griseipennis (assembly GCA_963082915.1). Classification (NCBI taxonomy): domain Eukaryota; kingdom Metazoa; phylum Arthropoda; class Insecta; order Diptera; family Dolichopodidae; genus Dolichopus; species Dolichopus griseipennis. The sequence continues at coordinate 49,890,728 of OY720445.1, read as the reverse complement.
TAGGCGCTTTGCTTTTTTTTTAATTGTTTTATAACGTGAATCACATTGCAAAGATGAATATTTTATTCCAAATTCATGAAACAATTCTTCACTTATGGCTTCCCAAACGTCTTTTTTTGTTTTAAATTGGTGATTTAATCCAATGTTGGGCATAAACATATTATAAAGTCGTAATAATTTCCTCGATTGTTTATTTGTAAAATTTGCTTTTGATGGATACGCTACTGATTCATTATCTTCGTACTCTATAAAATTGATTTCTAGGCATAATGCAATTAATGAAACTAAAAAAAATATATTACCTGTTTGAAAATCTTCACTATTATCATCGTCATACATGCTTTCAAGATTGTAATTGAAAATATTTAATTCGCATGATTTGTTTTCTGTTACAGACGTTTTTGGGATATTTTGGACTTGTACATTCTTCATATAACTAGTTTTTCCTCTTAAAACATTTTTAGTTCTACTTGCCACTTGTTGTCCAGTAAATCTTTCGCCAAACTCTTCATAGAGTTTTTTAGCAATATACTCATACATTTGCTTTTTCTTAGTGAAGTGTCCGCTCCTTCCTATTTTTGGATTTAAATCGTTATATAATTCAAGTAATCTTTTTGTACATTCTTGATTTGTCCATATTCTAATATTTTTTAGATTTTTCGCATTAGAATAAGAATCACAATACTCTTCAACGTCTTCAGAATCTTCATTTTCATTTTTAATATCACTCATATCTTCACTTTTCCCAATACTTTCATCAACTTCATCTTCATCTTCAACCATGTATTCCGCATCATCACAGTCTGGAGTATAACTATGTTCAATATTAAGTGTATTATACTCCATATTTAAGATTTGCTTGTTAATCCGTATTTGATGTTCAAATTTATCTAACTAAAAATGTCAGTTGCGGTAGCAGTTGGTTTATATACTTTTTTATATTTTTAATCGAAGTATATATATTATTTATTGGTAGGGTATACCAATAAAGCAGATCCAACATTTGACGTTTTATTAAATGACAAACAATCATATGATATATTGTTGTGAACTAGTATTATTCTATGTGTAGGACTATATCGTACCAATGTAAATTTAAATGAAATTGTATTTTTGTCTTACCCATATAAAAATAATGACATCTAGTGGAACTACAGATATATCGTCAAAATTTGGAACTGCACTATACACAAGCGGGGCACAAAACGTTGAGAAATCTCTGGTTTATTAGTTTAGTCTGACATCAATTTCATTTTAGTATATTAAAAAACTAAATATAGAAGATTGTATTAATATGTATATATCAAAATTTATTTTAACAAAAAGGTGAATTTATTTAATAAGAGAACATATGATTCCATTTCTCTAAGCACGACTTTATTTATACTCTTTTGTACCACCTTCTACGCTTTGAACAATTTCGTTCTTTAACTTTATTAATAGCAAATTCCCAAGGCGTTTCCTAATTGTTAATAATTTATAGGTTTAGCAAGAACTAAGAAGTTTAACTAAATTATATTTATTTAAATCGGTTAAATTATTACTTACATAATTTATTTTATTCTTAATTTTCTGTTATACTACCAGAATTACAATATATCACACAATTCGCTTGTACACTTTCTACAAAAAATTGGCTACGCTACAAACAAAAAGTTTTACGATTCTTAATTCTCTAAATACCAATTATACATATTTAGATAAAACAAGTAGAACAAAAAATTTCAATAAAAATTCTCGTAATTTTTTCTTAAAACCATTGCCCCATATGCTATCTCTTTCTCACTAATGCTTCTTCCACTATTCATAGAGTTTGCCTTTATAGTTTTTCTAGATATCAAAAAATATGTGGAATATGTATCAAATATAAAAATAATACGATTATTGAACTTTAATGACAAAATACAAGCTTATATAGAAAAATTTTAAAAATAACCGAATTTTCTTTTATTTTTTATTACGTTTTTCAAATAAAACTAATTTACTAGTTATAATTTCTTATACCTAATATAGAAGTTTGAGTTTGCCCACTGTATCAAACCATTTAAACAAGTATCAAACTATTAATATCCTCTCCTCGTACGATATTTGAGTTAATTTTTTTTTTTTAATGAAGATGTGTATGTGAATCCATGCGTTTAGACGTGGCAGCTGTTGTTGTCAACATAATCTTCTTTCTCTTTCCCACTTACTCAGTTCTTCTACAAAAAAGCTTTAACACGAAAAAAAACGACGAAAACACGGTTAACACCCGAAAATCTTGTATACATTTTTGTACATTTTTGTTAACCAAAATTTAGGTGCCTTACGTGTTGACAGTCACCAATACATCTAAAAAAGCAATAAAAAATTTTTCAGGTCAAAAATTTTTTTATGATATACTACACATCATTCTTATATTAAACATTAAAGAGTGATATACTATTGGAAAAAAATCTGATAATATTAACTCACACATATAAAGTTGCGGCAGAACTCTATGTATACATGACATCAACGTGTAAACGGAAAGAGCTTTTAAGCTGATATAACAACAAGATGTGAATACTACAACGTTGACACCGTCTAAATTAGCTCAATGAATACGCCATATCATTTGCATGATTAAAAAATTTATTTATTTTGTAATTTAAGTTTTCGTTTTCTAAAACTTTCATATTTAAGTTTTAAAAACTTCAATATTTAAAAAAAAAATTAATTTATAATTTTTTAGAAATGTAAAACTCATTAGTACTTCCAACTGATTAGTTATTCGAGTACAAATACTGAAGAAGTCTGCAAGTAGTAGACGAAATCAGAAATTATAACGAAATACGCGTATCTGTTAAGTTAAGCTAGTTTGGTTAAATTAAAAGGAAACTACTCGATTTTTTAAAAATAAAAATTTAAAATATTTTACCAAAACGCTGTATTAGTAGTTTTAAGAATTTTAACAAATAATTGTTGTTGTTGTATTAATATTTTATATTTTAAATTATATATTTATATAATATAAGTTATATTATATAATATTATAAGTTATATTTTAAATATTTTATATATTCAAAAAATAATTTCCAAATCTTACATAACTTTTAGAAAAACTAATTCTTAAAAGTTTTAATATGTAAGTTTTTAAAATTTTATATGTTGAAAACTGAGGGTAAATTACATTAGTCTTTCAATATGGTAACACCAAAAACCATATAAGCTTTTAATATACAATATGATCAATAGACGTGTTGATCAAGTCAAGTGTATTGAAATGTACCAATGTTTATGTTTATTTACATAGTTTATATTTTAATATGATTTTATGTAACAACATTACCTACACTATTAAATAAAAAAAAAAAAAAAAAAACAATTTATGTAAAAAACAAACATTCATAAAATAATAAAAAAAAGAAAAAAAAATTCATTATGTAAAAAAAAACATTCATAAAATAACAAAAAAAAAACAACAATTCAATTATGTACAAAAACATTCATAAAATAAAAAAATAAAAAAAAAACGATGTACCTAATATCACAAAATTATCACAAAATTTAAAATATTGCCTTTTTTAATTAAATTTACCTAATTCTTAAAACGTCATTTTTATTTTTAACGAAATTATTAAGTAATATATTTGCAAAATTTTACCAATTTTGAAAAATATATCGCGACTACGCGTACCTCATACACAAGTCGATTGCAAATCTATGTCATACTTACCTATTACAAAACTTATAAATGTCTCAGTTTAATTAATAATCCTTTTTTGAATTAACTTTGTTAAATTTCAAATATAATGTTTTAGAAAGTTAATTCAATTAAAAATCTTAAATTAGAAATTTGATAACTAAACTACAAGTACCTTTGTATTTAGTATTTAGTAATATTTATAATGAATAAAAAAATATATTTATATGAAAAATATAAATAAATATCGCCCTGTCCCAATATACCCAATACTTATATATATTTATTTTTTTTTTTTATTAGATGAATAAATACTCAATAACAATTTAACAAATTTAATAATTTAAAAAAAAAAACAAGTAAAGAAACAGTCAGTCGCAACCGACTTAGAAATACCCTACACCTATTTGGTTCAAATCTAATGACATATCCATAAGTCATTTTAACACCATAGAAGCTGTTATTAATTTGATCGTAAAACATAACTAACCAAATTAACTGTATAATACTAAAAACATTTTCTAATTACCCTATCTATTAAAAAATACTACAAATTCTTACTAATTTATCTATTTAAAAATATTAAAAAACAAACAAACTTGAAATAAATAAAAATATATTTATTCCAATTCAATTACAAAATGAAAAAATTCTAATTATTAAATTTTGTGATAAAAAGATAATCAAAGCATAATATATTTAAGAATACAAATTTTTAAAAATTGCAATTATTTTAAATGGTTAGTTTATATACCTAATAGAAAAGCTTATAAACGCAAAATATGCAATAAATGTATTTCTAAAATACAATTAAAAAGTTACACCTTTTCATATAATTCATTTAAATATAAAAATAAATTTTACATAAATGCAGCAAGTACCTTTGAACATAGCTGAACCACTACAATTAAGTCTAGATTTCGGAGACACATAGGACATAGGAAATATATTCTTTGGCTTCGAAATTAAACTCGACCACAACCAATTCCCATGGTACTTTCATTACTAGTAACCTACTGTTAAATTTTATCAAAATACCGTCATTATTTTTTGTAGTTATGGTGTTTGTAAGATATATGTTTGTTAGTCCTTGAACTTTTCAAGGGTTCCAGGACCCGAAATTATGGTACGATTTCGCCCATATGCAGTCCCGTCATACTTTCAATACTAGTTAACCCTTGTACACAATTGGAACGCTCTATCTTAATTTTAAGTTACTAGTTTTATTAATTTCGATGATAAGCTTTTACACATTGGGGGGTCTAAGAGAGGTTCTGAACCACCACTCCAATTGATCCTAAATTAGGGGGGCACGCAAGAAATAGTAAAGAACACCCTTGTGGCAAATTGGAAGCTTCTACATTTGTTTCAAGTTACTATCTTTATTAATTTCAAAAATATGCTTTAAGGGCCTAAGAACTGAGTGGCTGGTCCCCGATCCACTACTCCAATGGGGCCCAAATTTCAAAGACACTTACGAAATAGGAAGGGACACCCTGATATCAAATTTGGAGGTTCTATCTTCATTGGTTTCGGAATTATGCTCGTTTGGCCTAAATTCGATCAAAAAGTTCTAAGTTCCGAAACCATTGTCCAATCCTCACCGTACGTAATCACCGCCGTAGTTTCGCTGCCAATAACCGACAGCACAAATTTCATGAAGATAGCCTCATTAGTTGTTGAGTTATCGTGATTTTTTATATATGTTCCTTAGCCCTGACATCGATTAAAAGGTTCGGAATCCGAACCGTTGGGCTGATTTCGCCCTTATATAGTCCGCGCTGTACTTATAGTACTAGTTAACCCTTGTATACAATTTGAACGGTCTATCCTAATTTTAAGTAACTATTTTTAGTAATTTCGATTATAAGCCTTTAAAACTTGGGAGGTCTGAGAGGGGTACAGAACCACCACCCCAATTGATCCCAAATTAGGGGAACACGCAAGAGATAGTAAAGAACACCCTTGTGGCAAATTGGAAGCTTCTACATTTTTTCAAGTTGTTATCTTTATTAATTTTAAAGATATGCTTTAAGGTCTTCGGAAATGTGTGGCTGGTCCCCGACCCACTACTCCAATGGGACCCAAATTCACAAGACACTTAGGAAATAGGAAGGGACACCCTGATACTAAATTTGGAGGTTCTATCTTCATTGGTTTCGGAATTATGCTCGTTTGGCCTAAATTCGATCAAAAAGTTCTAGGTTCCGAACCCATAGTCCAATCCCGACCTCTCGCAATTCCCGAAGTAGTTTCATTACTAGTAACCTACAGCACAAATTTGATGAAGATAGCGTCATTAGTTGTTGAGTTATCGTGATTTTTTATATTTGTTCGTTAGCCCTGAAACCGATTAAAAGGTCCAGAATCCGAACCCATGGGCCGATTTCGCCCATATGCAATCCCCGCCGTACTTTCAGTCCTAGTAACCTACAGTTAAAATTTCATCAAGATAGCTCCATTATTTTTTGAGTTATCGTGCCTACGGACGGACGGACGGACGGATGGACGGACATGGCTATATCGACTAAGGCGGTCACGCTGATCACAAATATATATACTTTTCCATATCTAGCTCGCTTCCTTTAGGTGGTTACAAACACCATACCAAAGTTAATATACCCCTTTACCTATTCTATAGGTGTAGGGTATAAAAAAGAATAACAATAAAGAAAAAAAATTCAAAATATTTAACAAGTATAGCATATTATTTACAAAAGAAACAGAAAATTCTAATTAAGTGTATGTATATTATTTATTTGATGTAATTTATTAATTATCGCCTGCATCATTCAGCTATGCTGGTACGATGACAGGAGTGTTGAAGAACAAAACAAGCTAATTTTATATTATCTTGAGTGTTGTTTTTATTTTTGAAATAAAATGACGGTGTACTTTTGGTTGAGTTATATAAGAATTTTTATGTTTTTAAATAATTTTTTATTTTTTTTTATTTTACGTGGATTGGTGGGAATCTTCGAAAGATACAAAGTGCCCCGTAGGAGAAGTGTATGCTGGATTCTTACCGAGCTAAACCATACCGTTCCCTTATTAAAACTAGTCGAACTGACAAACCATTAATTTTTTGCTATCTTTGGTTTGAGTATATGTTTTGTGTACTTTCCCTTAGGAAATCTGTACTTTATAATATATTATCTAAAGATCTTTTTCTTTTAAGCCTTACTGTAATAATCTGATTATTTATTAACTGAGCAGCTTCAATATTTATATGCCCTTCTAGACGAGCTTTATGCTATATGGCATATCTACTTATTTCATCTAAAACTTTGGGAATTTTCACTATAACGTATGCGTTTTCTTTGTTTTTAAATAATGATGTTTTTTTTTTTTGTTTTTACTAATGTTTTTTACCATGATGAATTTTTTGATGAAGTTGATGAGATGTTTACTGAATAACTTTGGTGTTAGCCGGTAATAAATTATAGAGTCTAAGTGCTGTTGCCAATAAAGAATTGTTATGCTGCTGAGTTCTGGATCTTATCGTATGCACATGATTAATGAATCTCGTATTGTATGTGGGAATATCACTTCTAATTCTGATTACTATATTCCATTTGTATCTGTTATTAATTATTTTATATACGAGTATATATTTGCATTTTTCCAATTTGATTAATTGGTTAAAAGCAACCACGTTACATTTCAATGACTTCGTCATTAGAGTGCTTATGGTATTTAGATTGTATTGACTGCACGTCGACCAACATGTTAAATTGTATCTGATATGAGAGAGGATATGAGCATAATATATTAGATTGGCGCATTTCTTTGACAACATGACATTTGACCTTTTTATGGCACCAAGTAAAGGTACAATATTGTTTTTCATTTTATTTAGATGTGGTGTCCAAGTAAGTTTGTCATCAATTATAATGCCTAGATACTTATATTCCTCGACTCCTTCAAATTGCTTATTGGTAATATGTAGGTACGGATTCACAACAGGTTTATTTTTGTTTTTGAATAACAAATATTTAGTTTTCTCAATATTGATCGTCAATTTGTTACAAATTAGATAGTTATTAAATCTATTTATATCCTTATTAATATTATTTTCTAGAAAATTTATATTATCACCAAAGTAGAACAAACACGTATCCTCTGCAAAAATAGTGTAGTCATCTTTAAGGTTAATATGCATCAAATTATTAACAAATAACAGGTATAAAGTTGGGCCCAGAATAGAACCTTGTGGAACACCAACACTAGTAAATAGATCGCTGCTAGTGGCCCTTTTTAATTTGATGCATGTCGATCTGTTAGATAAGTAGCTTTTATTAAACTATGACAATTACCTCTAATTCCAAGCTCATGCACCCTGTTAAGTAGCAGCTCATGATTGACAGTATCAAAAGTCTTTTTAAGGTCAATGAAGACCGTACAGGCATAATTCCCAGCATCAAGGGAATCATATATTGACCTCATTACTTTAGTAGCAGCTGCATCAGTATCACAACCTTCCTGAAAACCAAACTGATTTTGATACAGCACCTTAAATTGTACGATATTATTCATAATTCTTTTGTTTATTATTTTCTCATAAATTTTAGCGAAGACATTTAACAAAGCAATAGGTCTATAGTTATTGACATCACATTTGGAACCTCCTTTATGGACAGACAAAATAACGAATTTTTTTAAAATATCTGGAAAATGTCCCACATTGAGCGAGGTTTTAATTAAATTAACAAGAATCGGACTAATTTTATTTTTCAGCTCTTTCACATCACGAGACAATATACCATCCAGACCAGTGGAAGACACAGCTTTAAGCTTATTGATGACATTCATTACTTCTTAAACATTAACAGGATACAAAAACAAAGTTTGATTGATGTGTGGGTTACAGGTAGTGAGGCTGCTGTTATAACGTATTTTGGCTTCAAAGGCAGGTCCGATATTATTGAAGTATCTATTAAAAATATTAGCCATTAGTTTATTAACTGTTACACTAGAATTATTAATTATTATCTAAGATTGACTGAATACTGTAAACTTTTCTTTCATTGACATCAGTGTTTTTAATCACAGCATTTAGTATCGACCAAAGTTTCCTGTTGCCATTACCCGTTTTAGAAATTTGATAATCAAGCGCCTTTTGCTTGGCAGCTCTAATTAGAGTAGTTACTTCATTCTTTATTTTTTGTAATTAGATATCAATTGCACATTATTCAGATAGTTTTTGGTTTTGGCATAGAAGTGATTACGTTGCTTCATTTTATTAAATAATTCATAGTTGTACCATGTAGGATTTTTGGTCTTGATTGTTTTAGAGCTCATATTTTAATTTTTTTTTGTAATAATTAATTGCATCAATTCTTCGATTGTATTGGGAGATCTAAAACTAAATTTATTGTCAAGATGGATTTCAGTGCTGTATAATTAACTACAGATACAGTGTGACATATATTTGCTTTGGTAAGTTTAATGCTTTTAAAAACAGATACTAACAAAATCTTACGATCTAGATCGTTGATGTCGTCAAGTTTAATTGTACACTTACTAATATTAATATTGCTTATAACATGGACCATGGTCTATTAATGTGCTCGAAGTAAATGAGACTGTCGTGGCATAAGCCTTGTGCACAGCTTTCCAGCATCATCTTATATTTTATAGCAACTGTATCATTAACTATAAAAGATCAATATTTGTATCACCCGCAAAAATTACATTTTTACTACTACAGAATATTTGCTCCAAGTAATCAATATACTTATTAACAATTTTTTTTAAAGTATTTTTACTAGTTTCTAAATTCTAATATATAAGTAAAATTATTATTTATCGGAGAGATATGTATAATTTTGAGCGTATCTAAGTCGTCAATATGCTAATTTAGCTCCTTCAAATCTTTCAAAAGTTCTGTATCACCTGCCTCACCTTTCCATATTTTTTTTCAACATTTTTTATTTTTACTCTGGGAGCCAACAGGTAACTTGTTTTAACTTCGTATTTATCATCAATTCCATTTCCCGCCGCATTTAACAGTTTGTCACTATTCTCACATCTAGCCAGGCCACCATTAGCAATTTTTCTAACATTACGTACGCCCAGCTTCATGACATTATTAATTTTGGCTTTTATGAAATTCAAGGTCTCATCCGGTTCCTGATTTTGATCCTTAGGCCTAAATACTACAGCCGCAGCATTATTAGGAGGACACTCGAGTTTATCACCTCAGCATACAAGATTTTCTTTTTTAGCTCATTCAATAGTTCAGTACCCGTATCAATCTGATGCTTAGTCCATGGCTCATATATGGTATCTGGAATCCTCACGCAAGTAGTATGGTGCAAGGCCTATCACATATCACAGCTTTGTCGGTCGGTGTATTGCACTCGCCACACAGACATTTTGGATCAGCATTTTTTTTTTATTTAGATTTTTTTGTGCCCGCCATTAATTCCCGTTTATTTTATTATGTTAACAAAGAATGAGTAGTTGTTTGAATTCTAATAGTGAATATTTAGCAGTTTGTTAAATTAACAGCTAAACAGCTTCTATGTTAAATTATTTTTGAAGTTAAAGTTAGATATTTAAAAATTTAAAAAAAAAAAGAGAAATTAAATTAAAAAAATAAGAATTTAAATTACTAGTTTTAAACGATTTTATTTATTTTAAAGCTTGTTTACACTTCGACACTTAGATTAAGAATGAATTAAATTTTAATTTTAAAATCGAAATTGCAGAACTCAATTGCAGTGTTATGTAAACGAAACATCTCGTACACAAATGCATCGTATAGTTCGCCAGTGCTGCCGTTTGTTTCATTAAGAAATAGCTAAAACTACTTTAATAATGAAAAAACAATAGCTATATTTCAAGGTATTTAAAAAATCCAAAATTTATTTAATTTTCATATAACCTCCGTATAAAATAAAATTTTTTTGTCTTTTGATTTGGGAAAAAAATATTGAAATTAGAAAAATTTTAATTATTTTTTTAACATTTTGTTTTCTTGGGATGATTTGCTTAAGCATGATGGAAATGATCGAAAGATACTGTGCAACTTTTGTATTTTCTTTTGCAATACTATAAAAAAATAAATAAAAAAAATTTAATTGAAAAACCACAATTTATTTAAGTTGAAAAAATTAATCTTATTACGACGGTTATTGTTTTTTTTAAGACTTAATCGAGACTTATTCTGATTAGAAATTTTACAGGTATTTATATTAAAATAATTGCTACTTCGGCAAATTTATATAATTTTATTTTGATAACTTTAATTAATAATTTTTGTGTAACTTGCGTAATTTTCTTTTTTTGGGAAAATAATTAATTTTATTTTCGCATTATGAAATATGAAACTATTTTAATTTATTTATTCAAAATAACGGGAATTACTAAAATATTGTTTGGTATTTTCTTGGGAATAGAGTTTGATGAATATGTAACTTCTTCTGTTTAATGGGTAATAAAATAAATCTTTTTTTTAACTATTTATTTTATATTCGAAAAATTATGATCTAACATTTTTAATTGGCAATTCTTGAAATGGATAAAAGCATGATCTGTTATAATAATATTTTTTTTGCAACAAGATTGATTTAATTTTATAATATTAGCATCTTTAATTACAATAGTTTCTACATTTTTTTGTATTATTTCAATTAATTTACAGTTTATTAGTTTACAAATATTTTTAGAGATACAATTTTTACTTAAAGATTCATTTAATGTTTTTTGTTTTTCGTACTTATATGTTTTATTATTATATGTAAAAATAACTTCATTTGGGTAATTAATTTCTTTATGATTTTTGTTAGGAACTGGAAATATTATTTATAATTGAATTGTTTTAATTTTTCTTGAAAGTTTGATCGCAAGTAATAATGAATCTTTTTTGAATTTAGCCAAACCTAGTTTCATATATTGTAATTTATAAAAATGAACTACATAATACTCTATTTCCTCTTTTGTTAAAATATTAACTATGCCTAATAGAAGCTAAATTATATTATATTAAATTATTTTATTTTTTTCTTTTATGAATTGTATAAAGAGTAAGTCTAAATATAAATTTTGTTGAATTAACAAGTTCTGTAAGTTATTGATTCATTTATATTTCTGTCACCTTCAATAATTGACTTCAGTTGCTTAATTTGTGAAGCTGATTGATTGCATTGAATTTGTTCATTTTAATTTGTTATAAGTAATAAGTGATTGTTTTGATCTACAGTCTGTAAATGTTTTTCTAAGTGCCTAAACTTTTCTATAATAGTAATTTGATTTCTATCGTTAAGATGATATGCTGTACCAAACTTAGAGAACTTTTCAATGATTATTAAAAAGACATGCCTAATGATGACGTAAATGTCAATGTGGTTTAATTCATTTATTTCAGATGGAGTTTCGCTAATTACAAATTTGAAAATAATTTTGAACTTAATTTGATTATATGTTTGGTAAATGCTGAAGTGAAAACTTTCTCTTATATGGTATCATAAAGTAACTAAATATGTACATAGAATGAAAAGTTATTATTTAAATGTTTGATGGGAATCCATCTATTAAGGGAACTAAAATGGGGCAAATAAGCTTTACTCTTTTTTATAACCTTTAGGCAAAAATTATACATATGTAGATAAAGCAAGAAGAACAAAAAATGTCAATAAAAATTCTTTTAATTTTTTCTTAAAACCATTGCCCCATATGCTATCTCTTTCTCACTAATGCTTTCTTCCATTTGCTATTTGCTAATGCTTTCTTAGAGTAGCCTTTATAGTTTTTCTGGGTATCACAAAATATGTGGAATATGTATCAAATATAAAAATAATACGATTATTAAACTTTAATGACAAAATACAAGCTTATATAGAAAAATTTTAAAAATAACCTCTGTTTTCTTTTAATTTTTATTACTTTTATCAAATGAAACTTATTTATTACTATTTATAATTTCTTATACCTAATATAGAATTTTGAATTTGCCGACTGTATCAAACCATTTAACCAAGATCAAACTATTAATATTCTCGTACAAATTTTTTTTTAATTTGTTTTTTTTTGTAATAACGATGTGTATGTGAATGAATACAATATTGCCATATCATTTGCATAATTAAAAAATTTATTTTTTTTTTAATTTAAGTTTAAAAACTTCAATATTTAAAAAAAAATTAAATTATAATTTGTTTTTGAAATTTAAAACTGATTATTATAACTGATTAGGCATTTGAGTACAAACACTGAAGAAGTCTGCAAGTAGTAGATGAAATCAGAAATTATAACGAAATACGCGTATCTCTTAAGTTAAGCTAATTTGGTTAAATTAAAAGGAAACTACTCGATTTTTTAAAAATAACAATTAATATTTTACCAAAACACTCTAAATCATAAAATAAAATTAAAAATATATTTTATAAATTTATAACTGATTATTTAACAAACAATTTTTGTTGTTGTATTAATATTTCATATATATATAATATAAGTTATATTATAATATGATTTATAATTAAATTATAATAGGTATATAAAAAGTTATATTTTAAATATTTTATATATTTAAAAAATAATTTCCAAATCTTACATAACTTTTAGAAAAACTAATTCTTTAAAGTTTTAATATGTAAGTTTTTAAAATCCGATATAGTTTTTAATATCCGATAGGATCAATAGACGTGTTGATCAAATCAAGTGTATTGAAATCATAGAATTACTAGTACTAGAATGGCAGTAGAGAATAAATTTTCAGACAAATTTCAAAATTTGGTACGTGTACCGTTTATATGTATTTACTAGTTTCTCCGCGATTCATTTCATTTTGAAAGTGAAATATAAAAGAAACTTTTAAGTACGATTTAAGTAAGATTTCAAAGTTAAAAGTAAATGAAAACAAATTAGAAAATATTATATTCAAAAAATTTGTGTGTTGTTGTGCTTTTTGAAGTTTTTTAAAAAACATTAAATTAAATAAAGGATTATTAAGATGGGAAGAAAGTGTTGCTTAAAGATTTTTTTTTATTTCTTGAGCCGATAATATACGATACAAATATCAGCGAATTTTTTTAAAATTATTTTAAAGGTATTTTCCTTTTGGTTTTTGCTTTCCATTTTTCATTATTATTAAGTGACCGTTCTGTAAATTTACCAAAACATAGTATATTTTCGAATAGAATCAATTTGAAAATCATATTGCAATGCTAAATTTTTTAAATAATAAGTAAAATTTTGATTGAATAAAAAAAGGGTAAATAAAAAACCGTTTAATTTTTTATTCGGAAACGTTAAGTTATTTGAAACAGAAATCAAAACTCTCCTTACGGTTAACATATATGTAGATTTCATATTTGCAAAAGATTCGTTCATATTTAAAAATAGCTAAAAATGTTTATATATTCACAAGATTATAAATACTTTTTGTTTTGTTCAAAAAATTATGATTTGTTTTTGATTTACTTATTTTCATTTCCACGATGAATAAATACCTTAAGATAAATCAAAATAGATATGTAAGTTAATTAAAATTAAACTAAAAATATACTTATAGAGATTCCATTATTTTTAAAAATAATTGACTGCAATTTCTTCTAATATTATTCAAATTTTTTTCTTGATGTTTTGTTCAATTATATATTCAATATTAAAAAGTAAATATTTAAAATAAAAGTAAATTAAATTAAATAGTTAAAATCTTTATTCGAAATAACTTACAATATACAAACTGCCCAATCCTAATGAGAAACTGCCTAACAAACATTCTCATTTACCCAAATTTAAGCAATGACAAATGAAGTAGCCGTACCATTTGTACACGCATACGAAATTGCATATGCATTTTTTTGTCTGAATACCTCAGGATAGGAAATCACATTAGAAGAAAAGAGTCGGGAACATTCTTTTGCCATTCTAGTACTAGTAATTCTATGGTGTAGGTAATTTTTTCATAGTATTATTTTCAATGGCTGGGATTTTATATTTTAACCCTTGGTGGCTTGTCGTTTCATTGGGAAATTGCCTATTAAATTGCGGTTTCTAGTTTTAAGGGGTTAAAAAGCCAAAAAGTTATAAAAGAAAAATTTAAATTATTATTAAGTCATAAATTATTAATTTCCCAACAAATTTTTAGTAGATTAGGTTTTCAAGACTTTATACAGAGACATAAAATTAAAATTTTACTCTAATTTATCTTTTTATTTATTTAAAATTTTTAAAAATATCTAATTTATCTTTTTTTTTTCACACTCTTCAATTTGTCACCGGAGCATTGAATCTTGAAGTGGAACAGGTCAGGTGGATCAGCTTTTGTTAAACAATGAAAAATATTAAATAATTTATTTTTGTTTATTTTATTACATATTTAATTTTGTTATTTTTTAGTAGAATTATAGTTTTACGTTTCTTTTGTTTTTATAGTTTTATGTTATAGTTTGTACATAGACTCTTAGTTTTAAGAACCTATCCAATATTCATACATATATACCTATCCAACATATCCAATATTCATTTTGTTAAAATTCCTAAATTTAGTCTATTCTTAAAATTCATTTGATAGGAAAAAACAAATTCGGTTGTCTGCTCTTCGCTATGATGCTATATTGTTCAATAACTAAAGAGTAAAATGAATATTTTAAAAAGAAAAATTTGATTGAATATTTAAAAAGAAAATATTTATACATACATAAATACATACATACCTACATATTGTATTGTATTATTTATATTTGATTAAGTTAATCTAGTTAAATACGAGTATATATTTACATTGCTATTTGGTATTATCATTATTATATTGAACACACAAACTCATTAAAAAATAAAATTAATGTACCATTTCTATAACTTTTTTTTACTTCTTTTTTAAGAAAATAATAATAAAATAAAACAATGTGCAGGATGAGAAAGGTATATGTTTTTTCTAAAGTAATATCGTTTTTTCTCTTTCGTGGGGTATTGGATTTCACAAAGTGAGAGATTTTTTGTTCTACTTGCTTTATCTATATATGCATAATTTTTGCTTTAGGTGAATTGCAATGAATATTTAAAGAAAAAATCTTCTTCGGACCATTTACTAACACTTTTAAAATTCTTTTTTAAAAATGATTTGGCTTCGTTATTCAATTGAAACTGCCTATTTATAATGCTAAAAAAAGATAAATCCTGTTTTTAATTTTTTAATTTTTGCCTTAACTTTTTATTTTGATTTTTTAAGTAAATAATTTTTTTTTTTTAAATTTTGTTTCTTAAAGAAAGCTAACCTTTTATGAACTGTCGAATACGTTTTTTAAAAAAAATTTGCATTCTTCTGAAATTTGAAACAATACCTGCAAAAACAACTTTTTTCGTCTGACGAGACAGTTTGAAAATTTCCAAAAAGTACATTAAAATTTCTTACATTTTTGATAGAATAGCATTTAGTGCTTGAATAATTATTATTTATTTTCAAAGGTTCTCTGTTTTCTAAAAAAAAATAATTCGTCCAAATAGTATAAACAAATACATAAATACAAAATACACAAATGTACATACATATTACATACATCGATTAACATACAAATAAAAAAAACTACAATCAGTGTTGCCATTTTGACAGAATTCCGGTCAAATTTGACCGGAAAAAATATTCTTTGACTGGAAAAAGACTCGAAATATTTTGACTGGATTTTTGACTGATTTATTTTTTTATTTGACCGATTTTGACAGAATTTCGATTCAACGAATATTTTTAAAAATTTAAAATATTTTTAAAAAATACTCGTTGACGCTGAACGAATTTTTTCGCACAACTACAAATTGTAGTTAACGAACAACAATTGAGAAATACTGGAATGACAAATCATTTAATATTCATACATGTACATATAAAATTATCACAGAAATCGAATGCAGCTTAAACTCACTAATGCTGTTTTGATTAAAAGAAAACATTTGCCAAAAGAAAATTGGTACAATATGAATATACCACCAGAAGTGATTAATAAAATCGGTAAAAAAGATATATACGAAAACGATAGTGAAGAAGATTTGGATTTGGAAGAAGATTTCCTTTATGGATGAAATTTTTTAATAAGTTTATTTTTAGAACATATATTTTTTTGGTGCAATAAGTTTTACATATGTATACCGTCCAGTTACATAGAATTTCTTTTGTTTAATTTATGAAATAATTTTTGTTTTTGTTTAATGTACGAAATAAGTTTTTGATTAATGTTAGTATAATTTTTTTTGTTTGTGATAATCTTTATTTTATATTTTGAAATAAATATTTTACTGCTTTATTTGAAATAATAAATAAATAAATCTTCGACATGGTCACATTATATCATTAGTTAAATTAGATATTGCGAATTTATAAAAAGCAACGCTCCATAAATCAATCTAAACAAAGAAATTATGTACATATTTCATTATACATACTTAATTTTAAGTTTTTCTTAATTAAATTTTTATTTTGACCGATTTTTTGACAGAATTTTACTCTAAAAACTTTTGACTGGATTTTTTGACAGAATTTTTTAAAAAGTTTTCCAGTCAGACTGTCAAATTTGACCGGATTGAAAATTTTGAAGTGGCAACACTGACTACAATAAAAATATTAAATAAAATTTTTTAAAAAGAAATCGTCCAACTTGATAAAAAAATATAAACAATTGTACATACATCGAATATCATACAAACAAAATAAAAATGAAAAATAAAGCAAAGAAATAATCTCAATTTGATTTTACTATGTATAAGTTAAAGATTTTAATACTCCAAGTCACCCAAAAATGTATTTATTTCTATAATTTAATAAAAGATTTATATAAAAAAATGATAACGCTTTTTATTTCTTTTTTTTAAATCAACTTTATTATTCGAAGCTAAAATTTGAATTAAAGTTTTACAGTTTTAATTTTACATTAATAGCATTGTTCTACCTGCATTAAGCTGACTCAAACATATGTTGATTACGCGTGATTTATTTAGGGAAATAATGTTGAACTAATTTCACAGGTTAATTTGCTGATTCGACAGGTAAATGTTTTAGAAAAAAATTTATAAATTAAAATTTATAAAATTGTAATATGATGCGTTGGAATTCTGGATTACAATTTTAGCTGTTGTTAACTTATACTAAAAATACGGTAATCTTTTTACGAAATATGCCAAATACGATATTGAGGTGATTTCAAACCAACAAAATTGACTAATATTTTTTGTTCAAGCTAATTTGCTAAAAAATCCCTTTAACACTTGAAAAATTCCCTAGAATTCCCTAGTCAAATTATTTTTAGTTCGTGGTGGTTCTCATTAGGAAAAAATTTAAAACAAACTCAATCAAAATATATTTTATTTTATTAATAATATTAATAAATACATATATGCACATAAGAAAATTATTATTACTATAACAATATTTATGAATTAAATAAAAAAAATAAATTATAATTTTAAACTTCAATAATAAATTATAATCAAAAAGGAACATATGTAAGTAAATAAATAAATAAATATCGTTAGACATTTTATTGACGTACTATTATTGACGATGCTACAAAACTAAATATAAAAAAAATATTACAAAATAAATATATATCTAATAAGAAATATTAAATAAATAAAATATTTACCTTTTTTTTTATAAATCAAACTGATTTTTCAAATGACTGTCATTTAATCAATAGAAAATTACATGACAATTCACAATAGACAATATGGAGTGGGTGAATGCAAAATGCTGGATTTGGAATGATAAAAGTGATGCCAACGCTAAAAAGTAGATTGGGTTTGATTTCAAACTAATTTAAAATATTTTGTGAAATTTTTCAAACTAATTTAAAATATTTTGTGAAAGTTTTTCCCATAAATTTAATTCTTAATTAAATTTTTTTCTCTTAATTTAATGCTTAATTTTTCCCTGGACTAGGGAGAAATCCCTAGGTCTGGCAACACTGGTTCACGTTGAATTCTTTATAATTTTAAGTATAATTTCCTTCATTTTTCTATTTCTCTTCCCTCATTCTTTTCGTAACTGAATTTCCCTTAAAATAGGAAATTTCCTTACAGTTTTCATCACTGCTTGGAACTACGGGTAGTGAAAAAAAAAATTTGAAAAAGTGAAAATTTTTTTGTTCTAAATTTTTCGAAATAAATTAACTTGACAATTCCATTCAAAATGTCAAATTTAAATTTGATTTAAATGGCCGGCGCCTAATTCATAATTACAAAAAAGTCGTTTGTTGAAGTAAAATTGTTTAAATTGAAATCATTAATTAATTATGAAACGCAATAAATATTTATTATACGTTTTATAAAAGCTTCAGCATTATGGAAGACCTCACTGATAAGGATATAGTAGAAAAATTAAGAAGCGAAAATTACGAGCAGTATAAACAATTGGTTCGTATGCATCTTTCTTTTGAATTAGATTTAAATACAGATGAATTTGATTTGCCGAGCCATGAAGTAATATATTATGAAAAGGGAAAATTAAAAAAATGGAATCGATTAACAAAGAAAATAAAAAGTTGTACTTCATCTAAAACAGGATCTGGAAGTCCATTGGAAAGCGGATTTATTCAATTAACTCTAGACTTAATTGAACAATTAACGCAATTAAAAGAATTTTTATTAAAAGAAGAAAATTTGAAACAAGAAGGTATCTTCCGAAGGACAGGGGCTGTTTCTCGTCAAAATGAACTTCGCAATTTAATTAATCAACATAAAGATTTTATTATAAATGAAAATTATACTGTACATGATTGTGCTACAGTCTATAAAAGTTTTTTAGCTGATTTACCAGAGCCATTATTAACAGATGCTCATTATCCAGCACATTGCCAAATTGCAGACTTATGCAATGGTGTTGAAAGCAAGGTAAAGGAAGGAAAACACTTAGGATATTGTAATAAAGAAAATCACCTTCTAAATTCAATGCAACTATTAGTTCTTTTATTGCCGTATGAAAATCGTGTTCTATTGGAAGACATAATCAATATGCTTAACGAAACATCGAAATATCACTTGTTTAATAAAATGTCACCTGAAACATTAGCAACTTTATTTTCACCTCACTTAATTTGTCCTCGAAACATACCACCAGAAGCCCTGCACTATGTATCGCAAAGGATGTCTAGTGTGATAAGTTATATGATATTTAAAGGAAATGTTATATTTGAAATTCCTTCAAAACTAGCAACTGATATAAGGGCTTATTTCCACGAAATTAAAAGAAAAAAGACAATGTCACCAGAACATACATTAGATGAATCTATTTCTGATGTATCGACAGTAAATACAGGTAAGAAATTAATATATTACTTAATTCATAATTAATAAAAAAAAATAAAACACCACATATTTTAGTTTACACATTCGTCGATCGCGAAAAAACTGCAGCAGAACATAATTCGAATCCAACGGATACTGCCCTCGCTCAACTTTATGCACACATACAAAGCTTACCTGAGTCTTCTAAAAAAAGAAAACTTATAAAGCAATTTAACAAAGAAAATGGACAGGGTAAATATTAGCAAAAAATTATATGTTCATAATATTAAATTAAATATTATAATATTGTAGGTACTCCTTTGCAATTGTTAATGGTTAATAGAATTAAAAACAACGATTTGCCGCGAAGTGGAAGTAAATCATTCAGTGAAGCTATCAAGAAGCATATATTTCACAAAGGATTAATATCACGCACACCAAAACGTTTGAACTCTTCTAGCAATACTTCTAATAATCCCTCTGTGAGTATGAATCGCCAAAACATAATCAAAATTGTATTTTTTATTATTTTCATTGTTATTTATATTTCATTTATTTTTTTTTATTAAAAAACTTTTCTAAATCTTGTTTCATATAATCTTTCGATCGGCTATGGCATGTTATTTCATTCATTTACATACCAATTTTTATTATTGACTTTCTAGACTCCTAATGGTGCTGTTAAAACACCAAGATCTCGTGTTCTATTTCCAAGTCAAATTATGCCAAACACAAACTTTCAAAGTTCGCGACAACAGCAACATTTAAATACTTTTACAAATCGTGTAACATCAACTTTTAACCTAGAAAGCTCGGCACCTAAAAACAGAAATACAGAAAATTCATCCTTGATGCAACATCATCCGTTACAAAAATCGATATCTGCTTCGTCAATTTTATCATCAACATCAACAATAAGCTCAGATTCTACAAATTCTTTAAATATAATTAACAACTCTGTTACCTTTTCCAAAAAGAAAATATCAGCTCCAATTAGTAGATTTTGTTCAAATGAAAATAATGAAAAAAAATCAAACATTGGCAGTGATACATTTAATGAAATTAATAATCAATTAATAAGTACAAATTATTCCGAAAGAAATGGGGAAACAATTCAATGGTTAAAAAAGAACTTAATTGATGATATTGATTATAATAGTGATGATAGTATTGAAGAAAATCCGACGAATTCAAGTTTAGATAAATATTTGACACCCATTAGAAGTTATAATAAAATGAATAATCTTAAGAAAATTAATATTAAAATAAAATCAAAATATAAATCTGAACCCAATTTATTCAATTTAATTCAAAAAGATGAACAATTAGAACTAAAGGATCATAATTCTGATTCTATAACAAAAAATACTGAACAAGTAATAATAAATGATGGTACATTTATGGACTATATACCGAAAACAATCAAAAATAGTTTAATAAAAGCTGTAAGTTTAGGTTCATTAATTGGAAATTTTTCATCGACATCAAACATTTGTTCACGTTCCGAAAAATTTAAATTTACAAAACGATCAACATCCAATAAAACAGTTTATTTCAATAAAAATTTAAGCTCAAATAAATTTAGTGAAGAAACAATAGATTCATTTAAGGATTGTTTGTCAACAATTCAATCGGAAAGTGAAATAGATCAAGAGCCAGACCATGCAGTAAACTATAATACTGATTTAACGGATGGTATTATATCAGCATATAAATATATCAATTCTGAATTTAATATTAAAAATAAAAATTACAAAAATGATCTAGATGAAGAGGAAATTTTACATGAAGATACTAATTCACAATTAACGTCTAATCAAAATATAATTGGGAGTTATCAAAATTTGAATATTTATAGAAATATTGATATAATTACAAGTACACCTTCGCAATTTTTCAGAAGACGTTCAATGTCACCAATAACAAAATCAACTCAACGAATGCCTAAAGCTATGCAGGTGAATTTAATATTTAGAGAATTTAAGAGTTTTTTTTAAGCATTTTAAATCATTAGAAACAACGATTGTTGAAATCAATTAGTTCTTAACAATTTTTAACAATTTTTAGGTACATTACAATGCTTGCATAATTTTATTTAAAACTTTTATCATTTTCTATAATAATTGCTGATTTAGCTTAGAAAAACTTCAATCTAAAAACATTAAAAATTTATTAAAAATTTAATTATACTTGCTAGGAATCTATAATGACTCCAAGATCACGTAAACCCGTGATGTTAATGACAACAACTACTGGTTCAACATCTCATGATCAAAGTCAAAATGTTTTACAAAGTGATTTATCAAATGAAAATATTAATAACGAAAATGAATCTTCTTATATTAGTGAATATAATTTATCTAATCACGAAACTAAATCAACAATGCCAAATACAAAAACATTTTTGCAACATTCGATAATTGCAGCTACTCAACATATTTACTCTCAGGAAAGTCCTTTAGTGCAAAGTAATTATTTTGTGGACTGTAGTGAAATGGAACCCAAATCTATTGCTGAAGCTGCAAACATTAAAAGTAGAGAGGTATTACAGGAACAGCATTTAAAATCAAAAAAATTAAATAGCAGAACTCTATCTAACACATTTAGGTATAATAATTTATAGTTTACAATATTTTTTTCCAATAATTTTTTTTTCTTTAGACAATATTTATTAAGTCGAAGTGTTTTAACTGGAAGTCCAGTTGATTCATCCTTTTCAAGTCAACCAGATGATTTTGGTTCAGCAGCAGATTTTCAAGATTTAAATGAATCGCAAATGAGTTCTAGTTTGCTATATTGTTTAAATGGTAATAAACCACTTATGTATAATAATAGAAAAATTACTGAATCTAATATTTTTGACACTAATTACCATGAGTTAGGAATAGAGGTTTCCAACTGTGATAATAAAAAAAAACTTGCTGCTGAAAGAGACAACAGAAATAATAACAGTAGTTGTAGTACCGAAATAAAAGAAATTTTACTTAATAATCAACAAAGAAAGCGTAATTGCAATACTTTAATGGTTAATAATAATGATAACATTTCAACATATTCAGATGATATTTTCAATACAAAAAAGTTATTAATAATAGAAGAAAATCCAGATGAAACTTCACTTTAATTTTAGAAAATACAACATATTTATGTTAAAAAATTTGTATTTATATATCTGAATTCATTTAATTTAATTTTAATTAAAAGATTATAAATTTTATTTTAACAAAGTTTTTTTTTTAAATAAAATTAAATTAATTTTATATATTTCATGTTGAAAAAAAAAAACAATATTTTAAGGATCTAGTATGTTTGATATTAAGTTTTTTTTTTCTATTATAAACATTTGTATTTATCAATAATAAAAGAATTTAAAATAATTATTGGAAATGGATGAAATAAATTAAAAATACTTTTATTTTAGAAAAAAGTATATAAATAGAAATTTGGATACCAAAAATTAGTAGATATAATAATCTAAAATATCTCATTGAAAAGAGTATTGTGTTTCAATAATTATGAACATAATTTAACCCTTATTATATAAAATTAAAGACTAATACATTTATATACTAAAAACTTTAATTGTAAACTTTTTAATATCTATTTTGTCTCATATTTTTTTTTCATTTAAATTTTAAAATTTTGTTTTAACATATTAAGTAAAGAATTTTGTTTTTGTTTTTATTAAAAGCAATCTTCGTTAATAATATCAGAATTTACAGCTAAACCACGTTCTTTTAAAGCTTTCGCTATTAATCTTTGCTTCTCTTGCCGTTGCTCTTGTTCCCTTCGTTGAGCATCTAATATACTTTCTATTGAAATTTGTTTTAAAGGTAGTTTCATTTCTTTTTCTTTATCCTAAAATTTTTATTTAAATTTTGTATGAATATTAATAAAATTCCTTATTAATTACAATTTCTCCTAGTAAAACTACATTTTCACCACGTATAATGAAAACTCCTCTGGGAATGTCGCCGTATTCATTACCAACGTGAATTCTTTCAATCGTTCTATGTAGAACTAGATTGGCAAATTGATCTACGGATCGTAAATAACCAATAAGTGTACGGCCATCTCGGAGAAGTACCATCAGCTTTTCTAAAAATGAAAAATGTTTTTCGTAAGAATCTACTACTTTTTTATCTTACAATTTAGCTTTATTAATATGTAGTAAACTATTAGGCATAGAAAATTAAAAGTACATTTGCGACTTACTATCTACTTCTTCTAATAAGTGAGCCGTCCCAGCTAAAGGATTTAAATCATCCATTATTTTTTATTTATTTAAAAATAAAAAATTAAAAAGTTTAATCGTTGTACATCAGCCGATTGTATACATATACATCAAAATTATTTAATATTTTGTAAACAAATTTTGGTAGAGTTTCTATCATGAACAATTATACGCCACCTGAAGGAAAAATTAACTTCTATCTAGTATTCTATTTTAAACTAGAAATTCTATGTACAAAAATATATAATTATAATAAATTATTTTTAATTAAAATAAAAAACGTAAATTTTTCTAATAAGAGATATTTTTAAATGAAATACAATAATTTTTCATTCCATATTTCCATAATTACATAGTACAATGTAATTTCTTCAATTAATTGAGTGAACATGATTTTTTAACTATAGAGGCCGCACATTTTAACAATACATTTTAAACGTCATTTATACAAATTTGCCGACTTGTTTCTAAAATTTTGCCTTTGTCATTTTATAATAAAATATTACGAATTTGTAAAATACAAATCAAATCAACCAAACCAAATTTTATCATAGAATTTATAGGTATTACGTCAGTTTACGTTTTGTCTTTTAAAGACAATTTTTTTCATACTCCGATTTATTAATAAAATAAAAAATGAGTGCTTAAATTATATAAATTTTAATTATAATATTCGAAATTTATTAATTAGTTAATCAAATTATTTGGTAAAATAAATTAGCGCTTTATCAAAATAATATTATTTTTTAAAATTTGACATTTCTGTAATTAAAAAAAAATTGTGTTCTTGGAGTAAAATTTTCCTTCAAATAAGAAGCAGCAAAATAGTTAAACGAAAATATTTATGAATACAGAATAAAGTAAAAAGTGTACAAATTAAAATCTAGAGAAAAATAATTGATATACATAATGAATGCATTAATCAGTAAAAATACAAAATTATTGAAATACCGATATGATTATTTGGGTACTTCTAATTGTAAGTACAATTAATTTTTTCAAAGTTTAAATACTAGATATACATATATATATTTTTAAAAATATTACAATACATGTATGCATATAATAAAAACATAATATACAAAAAAAAAAGATCTAATTTTCCTAAATAAAACAATTTTTTTATTTTGTTTTTAAACTGACAAAAAAACAGTAATCAGCTGTTTAATTTTTAAGATGACCACACTTTTTATGTTTAGAATTCTGAGTTCACAAATTATATAGACTTAAGTATTTGTTTTAATTAATTTTAGGCAAACCAAATTTTTAAGTTTTGGTTGGAGTAGGGAAAATTTCGAGAATAATTTTAAAAATAAGAGAAATATCAAACAAATTTTTTTTAAAAAATTCAAAAGTCTTTTTAAAGTGTTGTTTTTAGAAATCAGTCTTGTCTCGAAATTTATTTTAATAAAGTATTTAAAAACGCATGGAAATGCCTTGGCCATAACATACACTAATTCAAGAGGTCTTAATACTGAGAGAAAAGCTAAAAAAATCACCGGCCATGCATGGCTATTAAAAATTCCACGTAGTCTTATTGAAAAAAGCCGTGGTCCTTCTACAAATGTAAATATATCTCAAAAACTAATAATTTTTTTAAATTGTGTGAAAAGCATAAATTAAAGTGTCATATTTTTTATTACAATTAGTAAAAGCAAAAATTTTAAATTTAATTTTTCCATAAATATTTTTATTTAAAAAAAATTAAACTTTGAGAAAGCATTCTACCCCTATATAGTTACTAACTACCAGAGCTAACGATATTCAGGCCATGTCACAAAGAGCGAAAACACTTTAGAAGGCTCAATTTAGCCTGATCTTGGAAAATATTGTTATAACTCGAGAACTATCCATCAAAATTTCCACACCACATTTGAGGTTTTTTTTTAAAGTGAAATACTCAATAAGCAGACTTTTCCACTTGTAAAAAAATATTGCGACTACAATTGCAACATTTATATTTCGATTCTAAATCAATTTCATTATTACCCAAACGAAGATTAGTAAATTTTAGTTCAATTTGTATTCTTTTTTGACTACTTGTTCAAAGAAAATTATTTTTAAATTAATATTACGTAAAATTTGGTTAACCAAAAAAATTTTAATCTGATTGTAACTCTTTATCTGTGTTAACTTTTATTTAATAAACTTTTTCGTACTATTTCTAATTTATAAAAAATTCCTAAGAACCTAAAAATCTTCCTAGCAATTGCTCTATTGTGTTACACGATTTATTTCATGAGCTTATCAATCTAAAATATTAACATAAAAACCAAAGAATATTAAATTAAATTAAGAATAGGTATTAGATTAAAAATTTTTGCTAACCGCAAAAATGAATATTCATATTTAATTAATTATTAGAGATAGATAGTTATAAGAATTCTATGTTATTAGTGATAATATATAAAAATATATATAATTTAGTGTATAAAATATTTTTGAGTTTAATAAAACTTTATGAAATTATTTATCTTAAAAAACTGTAATAAGTTAGATAAAAAAATAATTATATTTAGCCAATTAAAAATAATTTTTTATTTTGCATACCTACCAATAACACTAAATAATCTGCTTTTACATAAAATTTTTTATCAGTTTTGTTAAATTTTTATATTTATTTTTATAAAATAATAAAAAAATTAAGTCTTATTTATTACAATACATACTTGTAAAAGCATTTTTTAAATATTCATATAGATTTTATTCTAAATTTTTCTGAGTAAAAATATCAAAATTTTTTGTAAAGTTTTCTAATTTTTAAATAAAAAAAATATATATACATAAAACAAATTGATATATAAAATATATTTTTAAAATTGCAATATTATTTTTTTATACCTGCATTGTAGTGATATCAAAGAACAGAGCTAACCATATTTTTAGGCCATGAACCAAAGAACGATAAATATTTAAAATGGCTTAGTTTTGCCAAATTTTGGGAAAAATTAACACGTAATGTTTTGTTTTTTTGTGTAATCAGATTTAGAAAATATTGTTATGTTAATTGAGAATAAGTTTAAAATAAAAACTTTCATATTTTTTAATACTAAAAAAGCTATTTGATACCTATTGCTTTGATGACAGTAAAAACTTGTAGTTAAAATAAATATTTAGTGGTAATAAAAAAATCTAAAATATAAATAATGATAGTTTTTATTTAGAACTATAACAAAATTAACTCCAATATAAAATAATAATAATAAATAAATAAATAAAAAAATATAATAAATTCAAATAATTCAAATAACAAGCTAAAATATTTTTGATCTTATTTTGTTACAATGTTATTAATGAACTGTTAGAATTTATTTTATTATTTTTTCAATAAGTGTTGATAATACAATTAATTTATAATAATTTGTTTAAGTCAGCTTGTTTTTATTTAGTTTTTGTCAAATAAAATCAAAGTAATTATATCGTTTTTAAAAAGTTTCCATTGTTTTGTTAAATAGTGTATACCTATACTTGTATATTTAATAATTTTTTTAATAATATTAGATTTCAAAAATGTCAAGCAATAAAGTGCTAAATTGTTTCAATTGCAAAAAAAATTTTAATTTAAAAAAAATTGGAAAAATACACTGTAATTGAGAGTGTAAGAAATGGTTCCATGACCAATGCTCAGGGTTAGAAAATGATGAATTCGACGAATTCACATTGGATGATTCAAAACTATGGTTTTGTCTGACATGCAAAAATACTCAAAAAAAGAGATGAACTACAGTTAAATACACGCAAAGGTAGGGGTGCACCTATATTAATTCGCAATAACTTATTTTGTACAATACCGGAAAATTACTGTATTAAAGAAAGACTGTATAAATAGAAAGTATGATGAAAATGTATTTAAAAACGCGGAAGGAAATCCGAAAAATATTTAAAACGAATATAATAAAACCATAAATCAAGACGATTTCTTTTCTGAGCGAGAATTCACTAATGATAAAAAATTAGATAAATTTAATGATTATTATGCGACAATAGGTGGTAACCTTGAACAAAACTTTAATACACTGTACATAGCAAACAGTAGAACGACAGATAGATTTAGTTTCAAAACGAAAGAAATTTATGAAACAAAGAAATGAATAAATAAACTACCAAAAACAAATGCAGTTGGGAATTACGGTATCCAAAAGTCAACAAAACATAGTAAGATGAACTGACTTCAATTATAACAGATTTAATTAACGAATCATTAAAAAAAAGGGTATCTTCCCAGAAATATTAAAAATAAGCATGATCGTTCCAATCTACAAGGGTAATGGAGATAAAACAATATCAACAATTACAGGCCGATATCAGTTGCGTCTATATTCTGCAAAATCATAGAAACATACGTAAACACCCAGCTAACTCAATATTTTGAAGACAGTAGTAGATAATCGCCAATATGGGTTCAAAAAATATTCAAATACAAATGCGGCAATATTCGATTTGATCACGTATATACAAAATGGTATAAACAACCATCAAAAAGTTTAGCCCATTGTGCAAACTGGCTGAAGGCATTTCATACTGTGGATAGGAAAATTCTACTACGAATTTTATCAGAACATGGAATTGTGGGTAGAGAACATCTGTTGTTTAAAAACTATCTGAGCGAAAGGAAACAATATGCTGAGTGTGACCAATTAAAAATTAAAGCATATTCAAATCAGAACTCCCACAAAAATAAAATGTCTTTATTTATTTATTTAATTTATTTATTATATTTTGAACACAAGGTTTTTACAAAAAAATTCTTATAGCTAAAACCATTGATTAAGAATTATATATAGATAAACATTTTCATGTTAAAAATTTGTATGAAACTTTTTTCGCATATTCTTTAAAATTCTCCCAAAATCGTTGGCACGATTTAAATGTATTGTAACTATTTCTATTTTATAGTATACCATGATTCAAGAATATGAATACTATGACACTAAAGAAAAGAAAAAAATCGAATAAGAAAAAAAACGAGGAAGTGTGTAGTAGAGTAGATTGTGTCAACTCTGGGATACCCGTATGACCGTAGTATAAACATTATAATATCATCCGATTAATTACTTTTGGCAAAATTTCAAACACACACCTTTATTAGGTGTAGTGTAATGCTCATATAAAAGAAGGAGTTGTATGGCACTTACTCGAACCCTCTACAGTAGACCAACCAAATTTTCCAGTAACTTTGGCCATTATACTGAACTACTTTTGGCAAAATTTCAGATACCCAGCTTTAATAAGTACAGAGTAATGCTCATATAAAACAAGAAGTTATATGGCAGCTACCCGAGCCCGTTGTACAAACTGGCTGAATTTCAATGGCGATGACGGTTTTTTTTTAAAAATCCGATTTGTTGAAAGTTCCAGAATCCTAGCTCCTTTAATTTTTGAGTTATCGTGATTACGGATGGACAGACGCACGGACATACATAGCTAAATCGATTTATTTTTCAATTCTAATCCGATCCATACACTGAGTCTATATCTACCCCCCTACTTCTCTGCGTCATAAACGTAATGGCAAATTTAGTCCTTTTGACAAATAGTCATACTAGTATAAACAATGATTTTTTCATTCATAAATTCATAGTTCATTTTTTCGAATTGATTTCGTTTTTTCTAAAAAATTATTTAATTTTATATGTACTTGCGTACATACCTATAAAGATATGTATGCATATAAAGGTTCTAAAATAATTATTTTAAAATCTAACTTTATAGATCTCAATAACAAATAACCTTTATGAATATTTGAAGGTGACCAAATATTTTATTTTCAATTTCTTATGAGGTTTCAATTGTAACGGGAAACTTTTTGTTTTGATTTTTTCATTTTTGTTTAAATAAATAAATTTTTCTAAAACTTGCAAAGTGCATAGTTAACCTGAACCTGAAAATTAACCTGAAATTTAATTACATAGCAAAAATTTGAACTTTAAAATCAAAAGTTTATTTATTTATTTGTTGATTGTATAAAATGCATACATAGCCAAAACACACTTAAAATGCAATTTATAGAGTTAAAAAAAAATAACTAAATTATAAAATAATGTCAACTTGAAGTGTAATATAATATATTGAAGGTTAAAATTATTGTCTTAGGTCATTAAGAAATTTTAATTTACGTTTAAAGTGTACCTAGAAATTTGTGTTTTGAAAAACATCACTGTGCTTATTGAATGTAATGCAACATCTGTTTTATGGTTCATTTTTTCCATATTCATGTTCATTTTTTCTATGAATATTTTAAACCAAATATTTAGTGCTTCTCGTATTTCTGCCCCCATTGTTTATTTAAAAACTGGACGTTAATGCTTTTTCTTCAGAGGATAAAGTTAGGATATTTAATGAATTAGTCTTACGGGAAAGCTAGGCAGAATTAAATAATCTCTAGGATTATATTGATTTTTAAAAGCAAATAAGAGAAATTGCTTTTGCACGGATTCTATTCTATCAGAATGAAATGCGGGATCCCACACAAAACCTTTCAGCTTAATTTTCAAACGTAACGGGCGAGCTTTACTAGCTTTGAATTCAAACACAAACTTTAAATTTTTCAAATAAATATTATATTAAGTTAAAATCTTTCAGCTTAATTTTCAAACGTAACGGATGAACTTTATTATATTTGAATTCAAACCCAAATATTCACTAATTCTTTTTTTTTGAAATAGCCCTCATCGCTATTTAAGTCCAGCCATTTTTGTCCATGGGTTCGGGTACCTGCCGTACAACTTCTTTTTTTATATGAGCATTACTCTGTACCTATTAGAGTTGCGTGTCTGAAATTTTGCCAAAAATAGTTAAGTGTAATGACCAAAGTTACTGCAAAATTCGGTTGGTCTACTGCAGAGGGTTTGAGTAGCTGCCATACAACTCCTTCTTTTTATATGAGCTTTACACTACACCTAATAAAGTTGGTATGTTTAAGATTTTGCTAAAAGTAATTAATGTTTATAATAATAATGATATAATGTTTATATAGCGGTCATACGGGTATCCCAGAGTTGACACAGTCTACTCTACCTCAC
Source organism: Dolichopus griseipennis (assembly GCA_963082915.1). Taxonomy (NCBI): domain Eukaryota; kingdom Metazoa; phylum Arthropoda; class Insecta; order Diptera; family Dolichopodidae; genus Dolichopus; species Dolichopus griseipennis. The sequence goes on along the minus strand of OY720445.1, from coordinate 49,859,587 downwards.
TCTTCCTCATTTAAATTTAAAAACATTATTTACTTATTAAGTTTTTATATTCATTCAAAAATTTTATTTTATATGAAAATTTTTAATCATTTATTTAATAGTAATCTTTAGCTTAAGTTGTCTTGTATTGTTAAAAACATTCTTTTTTTTTTGTTGCGTGTTGATTGCCCTTGACTGATGCTTGGTTGCTGTTTTTTTAATTTTTAGAGTGCCACTTCTTTTAAGTAAGCGTTGGTGACTTCATATCATTTTAATATTGTGCTTTTTATGTTGATTCAAAATTTATTTTTATTTGTTGAGCTTTAATTTGTTGTTTTATTATTAAAAAATTTAATTAAAAAATAAAAGTTTTTATATGTCTAAGCACTATATATTAAAATAAATTTTTTTTATTTTTCTTACCAAAATGATTTTTTTTACTTTTAGAAAAAAAAAAATCTATATTTTAATTTTTAAACGTCGGGGATACCGACATTATATATTTTTATACCCGTGGATACATATATGACATCGGGTATATTAGATTTGCTCCTCCGTTTGTAACGCATCGATCTAGACGAGCTAGATATAGTGTCAAGGGTACGTATCGGCTCAGAATCGAAAAATTAGTCGATCTAGCTATGTGTGTCTGTCCGTCCGTCCGTCCGTCCGTCCGTCCGTCCGTCCGTCCGTCCGTCCCTCCGTCCGTCCGTCCGTCTGTGTGTCAGCACGATAACTCAAAAACTAAAAGAGCTACAGTTTTGAAATTTTCACAAAATATTTTTCAATCAATTTCTAGGTTCCCTATTTTTTTTGGTTAAGATCGGACCAAAACTTCGGGTAGCTCTCGAACAGCTAACTTTTTTAACTCCAATATTTTCATACAAAAATTTTAACATCAAGTATTTAACATGAAATTATATGAATTTTGTTTGTTTTTGTTTTTTTGTTTTTTTTTTGTTTTTTGTTTTTGTTACAAAAAGTAGATAAAGATTTCGAGTTAGAATTTCATATGATTTAAATGATGCGTAGTTTATTTAAGATAAGCAAAAAAAAAGAAGACAAAGATTTTTTTAAGTAAATGGCTTATTGATATTGATAGATAATTATGAATATATATGATGAATCATATATGAATATGATGAGTATTATCTATCATGATGATTATTATATGAATATGATAATATGAAGTTGATTTGGCTTAAGTTGAATATATTTTTGAATTAAAAATTAATTATAAGAGATGGAATTGAAAAATTAGAGCAAGAGTTTTGAAATTCACACAAAACATTTTTGGGACATTTTTTAGGTTCCCTATTTTTTTTGGTTAAGACCAGATCAAGGTTTCGGGGAGCTGCCACACAACCTATTTAAATCAATATGAATTTCTTCAAAAGTAATTATACCAGGAAGATGAAAATTACACACGGTTAGTTTTATAATGAATCAAGAACTTATATGAAGTTTCAAAATGTTACGACTTCATTTTCGGGGGGCTGCCATACAACTTTTTTGCACCAATATGGATTTCTTGAAAACTGATTATACTACGAGGATGAAAATTACACACTGTTAGTTATATAATGAATCGAGCACTTATATGAAGTTTCAAAATGTTACGGCCCCGTTTTCGGGCAACTGCCATACAAAGTAATCAATTCGATAACTGTGAATCTAATGAAGCTACGAGGTTAAAATCAAAACTGGGCAGATAAAGTAATAGGGCAACTTTGCCAACTAGTTGGACATCACTCGGACCAACTTTTAGGGCGGGCTATTTTTTTTTTTTTGTTTTTTTTTTTTTTTTTTGTTTTTAAGCAAAAATTATGGTAGTATAATGGAATTAAAAATTTAATTTTTTTTTTAAGCTAAAATTATGGGATAAAAAGGTAAATTTTTTTTTAACTATTTTACTTTCTTATATTTTTTTTGTAATATTTATAATAGCATAGAGGAAATAAATAACGGTTAGTGGCTATGCACGGGTATCTAAAAGTTGACAAGGGCAACTATAATCTTCCTCGTTTTCTTTTAACTTTATTGTTCGACTTCTTTTTAATTACTGATCCTAGTTTAAACTATATTCTGCTACATCTAGATTTAATAACATGCAGTTTATGTTCAAACACATATTTGACTCTGTATTCAAATTTTTTTTAACTCTGGTAAACTAAAAATGATTATTTTTTATTTATATTCGTTATTTTTTATCCAAATTATATTTATAGTGTATTTCAATTGATAGAATATAAAATATAGTGAAATAATGAATGATATAAAAGACAATTGGTGTACGAATCAGACATTGAAATTAATTTCAAAATTGCAGAAATATGGATTTACCAATTCGGCTTGGAAAAAATACCGACAATCGAATACAATCGATCATTTTCATTTTTTTTTATTACTGCCTTCAAAAACTTCGAAAACCTGTTTTTGAACTTATATATAAAAATATGTTGACAATATGAAATTACAATTCCAATCTGCGAAGTTTTTATGATTTGGTGAATAGTAACTTACTGATAGTGATCCACCAGCCTTTTGTTATGAAGAAATAACATCTAATGACCTGGCTTTTATCTGCAATTAATTTGCCACATTCTTTACAAAAATATACAATAATTGTGATTTTGTTCCGGAGGAATCATACATTGAGCAAATTACAGGTCTATGGCAACAATTGTCAACTACCTCCAATCTTTTCGAAAAAATTATTCAGCAACATGGGTTTGTCAAAAATTATGATCGACGCAAACTAATTTAACCGAATTCGATTCTGATATTATCACGACAATGGAATCCAAAAAGCAGGTGGATGTTGTATTTAAAAGCATAAGGGTCTAGGGTTTTCAAGACGTAGTTTAAACTGGCTATCGTCTTATCTGTCATATAGGTCGTATAAAGTCTTCTTTTGGTCACTTTTCCGAAAACTTATATGACAAACTCAGGTGTCTCACAAGGCAGTCACTGAGGTCCTTTATGTCTTATAGTATCAACCTATAATATTCCTTTATCACTATTCTTCTCTATACTTCGTCGTTTTGCCGATGGCACTTAAGTCAGTAAAACTATAACTTCCATTCGAGGTTATAATTTATTATAACAAGATCTGAATAATTTCGGGAAATGGTGCAGAAATAACAATATCGAATTTAATGTAAAAATTGCCAAATCATGAGCTTTTTAAGACTGCGTTCAAACTCAAGCATTAAGTATAACTATATGCTTAATAACTAATCTATTGCTAGGGTAGATTGTGTTTCGGATTTGGATGTGGTTGTGGATAGCAATGGATTTTAAAAGCTATTACAATCACATAGTTAACAAGGCCAGTTCATCTTTTTATTACCTTCGTTAGACCTTCGTGGTCTCTGTATCGTGATATTTATATTTCTCGTATTGAATCAGTCCAAATGAAATTTTTAAGATTCGTTTTGTGCAGTTTACCTCGGTTGATCCGATTTTCGATTTTTTCAATTCGAGCAATTTAAGAACTACTGTAATTGATGACTTAATCAGTTAGCGATAGTTCTCTAAATGAAAATACAACTGAAGCTTGTATTAAGCTGTCTGGTACAATAAATAAATTCAGTTTAAAAGTAAAATATTAGTTGAAGAATTATTTTTTGTAAATCCCAAAAATCCTCAAAATTAAATTAGCTTATAAGTAAAAAGGATAGTTTGGAGACCTATCACTAACTGATTAAGTAAAAAGGTGTTAAATGAATATAAAATATTCTTTAATGTATATTCTCTAACGGTATCACAGCTAACCGTTTAATTTGGCGTTTTGGTGAACTCTTGAGGGAAGATGCAGGTATTTTATCAATTTTTAATACAGTTAAGCAATGTGCTCTTTAAAAGTCAGTTACAGGTCGAAAGTAAGTCCAAGGTATTTTCTGTACAAGTAAGTTCCAAGGTTCTGGCCCAATCTATAGAATTGAAATTTATTTTGATAGAGCCTTATGGTTTAAAACAACTTTGTCGTTTGCGTGAAAAGTAAATAGCACGACACTAATCTACATTAATTACTTTTTTCCATTTATTGAAGTAATTTTGGACAATATTAAGATTAGTTTGTAGTAGTTTTTCAACTTCAGAGGCAAGGTTGGCCACATCATCAGCAAATGCGGAAAATGAAAGTTATTTAGAGTTGGAAAGTCAGCAATATATATATTGCACAAGATAGGTCCTAGGACAAACCCTTGCGGAACTCCTTCAAAAATGTTTGACAAATTAGATTTAGTTTCACCTATATAAACTTTGAAACTTCTATCATGGAAAAAATATTTAAATAATTTTATTAAATATATAGGTACATTGAATTTCATTAGTTTGCATATTAAGCCTTTATGTCAGACTTTATCAAATGCTGAATTAATATCTAAGGATATTATGTCTAAATTTTTACTTTCCTAATATTATTTTTATGGACTGATTTTTTCTTAAAAGAATATTGTAGTGTGTTATCAAATCTAAATCATTTGGCAATATTTTTTTCCTTTCAAAATGAAGTGTAAGTTTTTCTTTGATTATTTTTTCAAAAATTTTAGAGAAATTATTAAGCAATCTGATGGGCCTGTAGCTAGAATAGTTATCAGGAGGTTTGCCTGTTTTTAATATGGTTATGATTTTAGCTTCCTTTCATTCATAGAGGAAGTAACTAAATTTTAAGCAAGAATTTAATATTAAACTATATAACTTATTGCATTGTCTGGTAACATTTTTATAAATATGTTAGGAATTTTGTAAATGCCCAGTGATTTTTTAGTTTTATGCGATTTGATTATATTTTTTATTTTATTAATCGTAATTGACTGATTTGCTGATTATTTATACGGTACGTGTTATTTACTAAAGTTGTTGTGTTACCGTAGAATTATACACTCACAGTTTTTTTAGAGCAAATATTTGTGCCAATGCGTTAGCTTTGCAATTCGAATTTACATACTTGGTCACTTTCTAAACTCTCCATAAGCTTTTGGAATTTTTGTTCAACAATTTCAGAAGGTTGTTCCATTTATTATTACTGTATTTTAGTATTTCCACATTAATCAAGTAGTTAAGTTGATTTACTTGTGCCTTATAGATTAGAGTTCTTAATGTGATCCAATTCTTTCTGATATTATTTCTTTTACTGATTAGTATCAAGATATGATTCGGCAGAGGGATATTTAGGCATTTGTCTATCTTTTTTGATACTGCATGATCGATAGCTTTTAGAATTTCGTTGTTTAGAAGAGCAATCATATTGTCTATGTCATAGAAATAGTTATTTGAGCTTGAAGAATTATTATTATAGAATTTATCATTCAAATAATTTTGATATTCTTTTTATTTAGCCTTACTTCAGTCTAATTGATAGAAATCTTTACCCTGGATTTACTTTGATTACTACAGGGAAATGATCAGAGTTTAAATATATTTGTAAGAAACAAATCAAGAACAGACAGATTTAGCTTTAGATTGACCGGTATAAAGATTGGATATAAAATTTGAAACCTATCTGAAATAAGTATATCTTTTAGTAATTTTCCGTAAATATTTAATTTGGAGTAGCCGCATATTTGGTTTCTTGAATTCATTTCCCCGCCTTTTATATAGTGCCAGTTACATCTTGAGAGTTTTAATAGGTCGGATCTGTACATTTGTTTAATATGAGGGTACTTTTTTTATGCTAATTTAATTAAAATATTTAATAAATTTATTTTTAAAATTATCTAAATCAAACATAATTTTCAGTAGGTTTGAATAAAATTCAATTTTCATATTGTTTAAATTCAATAAATTGTAATTTATATTTTACAAAATAATAAAACGCGTTTTCAGCGCCAAAATCAAGAGTTTTATATCTATTTCAAGATTAAATTCATATTACTTGTAGATATTCTACATATGTAATATCTCCTCCGTAGCCTAGGTGGTTAGAGCGCAACCTTGCAATCTAAACACTGTGGCAGTCCCGGGTTCGAATCCTGGTGGGAGATACCATATCCAGTAAAATTAATAATTATAATAAATTATAATATAATAATTCTATACCTAAAAATATAATAATAAATAATTAGTAACAAATAATATAAAAATATACCTATAATCGTGTTTCCAGCTATACTCTATAATCTAATAATTAATACTGAATAAACAATAACCTATATGTAATTGAACGACAATGTAATTGCAACTGTCATATGCAATTACAATGGCAGTACGCACCTAACAACATGACACGGTTTCTCTACTTGACCGATAGATGACACTAGGGAAGAAATTAAGAAGCGACATCTTGTAGATAGATTACAGTAGACCAATCATTTACTTAATTGAAAAAGGAAAAAACGATTCGAAACACAAGGCAGAGCCTTGATAAGAAAAAGCAGATGGAGATGCCTAGTAGATATCCTATGCTCCCAAGAGGAGTAATAAGGACAAAAAAAAAAAAAAAAAAAAACTTGTAGATTATTGCCGAAATTGAAGAGCATTTCATGTATTGAGAGCATATATTTTATTTTTTTAATTTCAATTAATATTTTTTTTTTTAAGTAAGTACGTGTTTAATTTTAAAATTTTTAAAATTAAATGCAATAAATTTAGCTTGTTAATAATAGATTTTGAACTTTTTTATAAAGGTTTATCTTGTTTCAAAATGATCTATTTCAAAAATGAAGAACTTTTTGTATACGTACATATTTAAAAAAAATATTGCTAAGCTATGTATATTGTTTCATTTCACAACCGTTGTTTGTACTTTAGTTTTTAAAGATAACTTTTTAAAGATACTATTCAAACAAATAAATTTTTTTATTGTATGTACCTAATTAAGTTAAAAAAAAATATATTTTATCTAATTTCTATGGTGCATCGAACTCAGGTCTTGTACACCCAAAACCACGCTAAACTCTACGCCATACAATATTTGTAAATTTACTCTAACATTTTATATAAATGCTTTCACAAAGTGACAGACTGAAAAATATACCCTGTGTCTTTGGTAAGTTAGTATAAAAGTGTATATTATACAATTTTATTTATTTATACGTCAAAACTATTTTTTGTTTAAAATTTTTTTTCAATTTTTTACTTTTTTTAAATAGAAACAAGTAAAGAGCAGTAAGTCGGTGCAACCAACTTAGAAATACCAAATGGTTCAAATTTAATGGGAAGTTCATAAGTCATTTTAAAACCATAAAAGCTTCTATTAGTTTGATCGTAAGACATAGCTAACGAAATTAACTTTATAATACTAAAAAAAATTTCTAATTATTTTATCAATTCAAAAATATTTAAAATTCTTACTAATTTATTTATTTAAAAATATTAAACAACAAATAAACTTGAGATAAATGGATTCGTAAAATGCAACTACAAAATTGCATACTTAAAACTTTTATCCAATTCAATAATATTTTACACACATGCAATTACTTCTTTTCTGGATTTTATTTACTGTTGAATGATTTAGTATCCTTGATTAATTATTTCAATTTTAAATAATTTTTAAATTTATTCTCTTAATTTACTTATTTTTTAATGTTTAATATAATTAAACTCAAAGTTATTCGAAAGAAATATCATTTTTGAAATAATATAAATATAAAAGTTTATATAATTTGATGGTTTTTAATGTTAGGTAAAACCATTAATGCTTTCATTAGCTTTTTATCACAAAATTTAATAATCAAAATTTCTTAAATATATATTACCTAAGGTAATAATTCAATAAAATATAGATATTAATTAAAAACAAAAAAATTTCATCGTTTATTAAAAAAATATTTTGTTTCTAATTTATAAAATATAATACATAATATGATTTATAGTAAAACTCTTAGCCTTTTAAAAATGTAAAAGTGATAAATAAGAACGGAAATAGGATATAGTGTATCAAATTTGATTTTTTTTTCTTTATTAATTTCGAATATATGCTTTAAAGTCTCGGGAGTAGTGGGTGTGTTACGCAAACCGCTATTCCATTTCATCTAAAATTTCACATACACAAAACAAATAAGAAGAAACACCTGTGCCCCAAATATACGGTTATATCATTTTTGGTTTCGAAATTATACTAGTTTGGCCTCAAATCCGAAATTATTGTATGATTTCGCCCATATGCAGTCTCCGTCACACTTTCAATACTAGTTAACCCTTCTACACAATTGGAACGTTCTATCTTAATTTTAGGATACTATTCTTATTAATTTCGATGATAAGCCTTTAAACCTTTAGAGGTTTAAGAGAGTTACCTGAATTACCACTTCAATTGATCATAAATTAAGGGAACACGTAGGAAATAGTAAACACCCTTGTGCCAAATTGAAAGCTTTTACATTTGTTTGAAGTTAGTGTCTTTATTATTTTCGAAAATATGCTTTAAGGTCGAAACTATGTGCATGGTCCCCGACCCACTAATGCAGTTAGTTCCAATTTTCGAGGACAGTAAGAGAATAGAAAGGGACACCGTGATACCAAATTTGGAGGTTCTAACTTCTTCGGAATCATGCTCGTTTGGCCTAAATTCGAGGCACACTGATACAAAATTTGATGGTTTTATCTTCATTGATTTCGGAATTATGCTTGTTTGGCCTAGATTCGATCAAAAACTTCTAGGATCCGAACCCATGGTTCGACTTCGACCGCACGCAGTCCCCACCATAGTCTCATTGCTAGTAACCTACACCACAAAATTCATGATGGTAGCGCCAATAATTGTTGAGTTATCCTTTTTTTTTTATATGTTCGTTGGGCCAATTAAATGGTCCAGAATCCGAACCAATGGGCCGATTTCGCCCATATGCAAGTCCCAGTAATCTACAGTTAAAATTTCATCAAGGTAGCTCCATTAGTTTTTGAATTATCGTGCCTACGGACGGACGGACATGACTAAATCGACTCAGGAGTCCACGCTGGTCACAAATATATATACTTTTCCATGTCTAACTCGCTTCCTTTAGGTGGTTACAAACACCATACTAAAGTTAATATACCCTTTTCCTATTTCATAGGTGTAGAGTATAAAAATAATTAAAAGTGATTATTAGAGATATGTCGCAAATCTATTTCAGAGTACTTTAAAATATTTTTGATATCATTAATATATATTAAAAATAATAATGTTCCTAACACTGATCCCTGAGGTACTCCTAATTCTATTAAATTACGCTCCGAGACAATTCCATTTATTTTAGTTCTTTGATATCTATTATTCAGGTAAGATTCAAACCATTTTAGCTCGTTATTCTCAATACCATACTTTTTAACTTCAAAATTAATATATTCTTATCAACGGTTTCGAAAGCTCTTTTAAAATCTAAAATGATTATAAATACAGTGCTTATTATTAGTTCTTTCTATATAATCATTGTCCAATTCAGAGCCGTTTCACACAAGTGACTTTTACGGAAGCCAGATTGTTCTTTTATAATTAGCTCATTTTCTTCAACATATTTTTGTAGTTGCATTTGTATAACTTTTTCCAATATTTTTTCCAATGTAGGCAACATATTAATTGGTATAAATTCTTCAAAATTTTTAGTATTACTCACTTTTTGTATTGGTATTATAAGAGTTTCTTTCCATTTGTCTGGAAATTCTTCCAACTTCATTGAGTTATTAATTATTTTAACTAAGATACACCCTAATTCATTCCAACCATCCAATACCATTTTAATATTTACATTATTATAATTTCTTTTATTATTTATATTTTTACAGATTTCCTTTAATTCATTTTTCGATATTTTTTTAAACTTAAATTTCTTATCAACTTGCTCCGTCGTATTTTTATAAATTTCGCACGGATTAGATCTATTAATTTCCTTTACACTATCTATAAAATACTTATTAAAATTGTTAGCTATACTACTACTATCCTTAACCACTGTTGAACCGAATTTAACTTCTCTAATTTCAGGTTTTCTTCTTTTAATACATAATTTTTTATAGCTTTCCATATTTCTTTTTGATTCTTTGCTCTTTCAATTCTCTCTTCAATAAACTTATTTTTTGCTTTATTCACTGCATCCCTATAACCATTCCTTATTACTTTGTATCTAGTCCAGTCATCCTCTACTTTATTAGAGGAATTTCTTACACATAATCCCTTCTTATAACAATCATTAATAAACCAATTAATATTAAAATCACCAGTTATCAAAATATCTTCATTTAATTCTTCTAAATGTCCTAACCAATCCTTAAACATCCTACAAAATTGCCTTTTCTGTGACTGTTCATTAGGAGATCTATTTTTTTTTTTTTTTTGTTATTCCTTTTCCACTCTTTTAAGGAGTATAGGGCATTCACCAAGTTTATTTTAAACTAGGCTTAATTTTCTTTAATCATAATATTCACTAAGTCGTTGATAACTCGGCTGTAGCTATTGTATAAGGTTATGAAATATGAATGCTCAAACGTTAACTTTGTTCGCCATCTATAATCTTACACAAGAATTATTTATATATTTTTATTAAATCTTATTTTATATTACGATATAATTATACAATTTTACGATATTTTTTTATTAGATATGATCTGACCTGGGTTTGAACCCGAGACCTTCCACATGAAAAGCGGCGTCTTTACCACTACGCCATTGGTCAGATCATTAGGAGATCTATACACTATTATTATTATTATTATTATTATTATTAATGTACATGCTTTCTTATTACATCTTACCGCAAGCCACCAAATATTTAATCCAACTCGATAATTTTGTACCACAGTATACGACCATTCTTTTCTTAGAAATATAGCTACTCATCCCGTGCGCGCCGATTCTGAATCTAACCGAATTAAGTTATACTCCTTTAATTCAATTTCCGCATAATTAATATCCTCCTTTAAATGTGTTTCACTTAACATTATTATTTCAAAATTGTTTTGCGTAACAATAATTTCTAATTCTTTAAAATTATTTATCAAACCTTGAATATTTAAATAAATACTTTTAAAACCATTTAATTGCTAGAATTTTATCCTTTCTTGCTCTACCTTTAACTTATGCTGATATACTTTACAAGCTTTACTTAAAGTTGAGTGGTTTATTTCTAATTTCAGATTTAACCTCTTATTTGATTTTTCACATACTGCGTGACAGTCTTTCGCTTCATGATTAAAACCACAGCAATTAATTACATCTTTTTACAAATGTCGCATCATAAACCTTACACCTATCCCAATCAATGTTTATTCTTCCTTTGTGTATTGCTTTTTTATAGCTTTGACTATCTATTTCTATAATCACATTATAAATATTACCTGATTTACCCTTCATGATTTTTAGGCATTTCATTTCACTTTCTGTTAAACCATCATTTTGGTTTTTTATTTTATTTACAATGTCTATTTAACTTATATTGTTACTCAACCCATGAAGAAGCAGTTTTGGCTTACGCAACTGCGAAATTTCAATTTCGTATTCTTTCCCTATTATCTCTTCTAACACTGATTTGATATTCATACTCTGTTCGCTATTTTCACATTCAATCATCATTACTCCATTATTCCTGCTTTTAATATTTTTAAATCTAATCGTGGATGGGTCAACTTCTTCTTGTATATATTCCTTAGTATTCCCTGCTCCCAAAAGAAACTTAATTTCCTTTTCATTCTTTTTAATAGATTCCTCAAACTCATTTTTATATTCCTCTAAATAATTACTATTCTTATCTACTACCATCATAGTTTTCAATATCATATCCACATTTTGTATATACGTGTTGCAATCATCATATATAAACTTAATTTTCTTGCAAGTTTTCACTGCATTGCATTGTGATTGATCCAATCCACAGCAATTCAACGTCGTATGATATACCTTTCCACAAACTCCATCACATCTTATTCCAGATTCACCACGAATTGATTTTCGACATATTTTGCATTCTTTCACCATTTGAGCTATCTATTGCATACAACTATAATCCTAAAAGTATGCAATTTTTATTTTTCCACGTTTCCTCTAAATATTACACTTTGTCTTTGTCTTTTTGTTTTTTTTCCTATTTTTAATACTATCATAACTTTTTAATCCTGTATTATTTTAACTTTATTTTTACATTATTAGATAGCTGGGTTCTTCCACTATTTTTTGATATTTTTATTATTTATAATTATATATTTCCTACTTTTATTCACCTTTAAACAAAAAAATACTGTTAAATATGTTGTTTCTTCCAAAGAAGATTAATCAATTCCTTACTAAAAAATTAGTAATTGAAGAATTCAAAAATACGAGTTAAATTATTCTTTTTCTTTAGGTCTACCAAAAATTATACATCTATAGATAAAGTAAGTAGAACAACAAATTTCAATCTTTTCTTAAGTTTTTCTTAAAACCATTGTCCCATATGCTATCTCTTTCTCACTAATGCTTTCCTCCACTATTCATAGAGTTTGCCTTTATAGTTTTTCTATTTATCAAAAAATATGTGGAATATGTATCAAATATAAAAATAATACGATTCTTAAACTTAAATGACAAAATACAAGCTTATATAGAAAAATTTTAAAAATAACCTCTGTTTTTTTTTATTTTTTATTACTTTTTTCAAATAAAACTTATAATTTCTTATACCTAATATAGAATTTTGAATTTGCCGACTGTATCAAATCATTTAACCAAGTATCAAACTATTAATATCCTCGTACAATATTTGAGTTAATTTTTTTTTTTTTTTAATGAAGATGTTTATGTAAATGAATATAATATTGCCATATCATTTGCATAATTAAAAAATTTATTATACCCGTATGACTATATAGTCAAAGGGTATAATAAATTTGCCATTACGTTTGTGACGCAGAGAAGGAGGGGGGGTAGATATACACTCAAGTGTATGGATCGGATCAGAATCGAAAAATAAATCGATTTAGCTATGTATGTCCGTCCGTCCGTCCGTCCGTCTGTCCGTCCGTCCGTCTGTCCGTCCGTCCGTCTGTCCGTCCGTCCGTCCGCACGATAACTCAAAAACTAAAGGAGCTAGGATCTTGAAATTTTCGCAAATTCGTTTTTTAGCAATAGCCGTCATCGCTATTTAAATCCAGCCATTTTGGTCCATGGGTTCGGGTGGCTGCCATACAACTTCTTTTTTTATATGAGTATTTCTCTGTACCTATTACAGCTTCGTGTCTGAAATTTTGGCAAAAGTAGTTTAGTTTTATGGCCAAAGTTTCTGCAAAATTTGGTTGGTCTACGGCAGTGGGTTCGAGTAGCTGCCATACAACTTCTTATTTTATATGAGCATTACTCTGTACCTAATAAAGCTGGGTGCCTGAAATTTTGCTAAAAATAGTTTAGTGTAATGGCCAAAATTACTGCAAAATTTGGTTGGTCTACTGCAAAGGGTTCGAGTAGCTGCCATACAACTTCTTATTTTATATGAGCATTACTCTATACCTATTGAAGTTGGGTGTCTGAAATTTTGCCAAAAATAGTTTAGTGTAATGGCCAAAGTTACTGCAAAATTTGGTTGGTCTACTGCAGAGGGTTCGACTAGCTGCCATACAACTCCTTCTTTTATATGAGCATTACTCTACACCTAATAAAGCTGAATGTTTGAAATTTTGCCAAAAGTAATTAACCGGATGATATAATGTATATGTTACGGTCATACGGGTATCCCAGAGTTGACACAGTCTACTCTACTACACTCTTCCTCGTTTTTTTTTTAATTTAAGTTTAAAAACTCCAATATTAAAAAAAAAAAATTAAATTATATTTTTTTTTGAAATTTAAAACTGATTATTACAACTGATTAGTCATTTGAGTACAAACACTGAAGAAGTCTGCAAGTAGTAGATGAAATCAGAAATTATAACGAAATACGCGTATCTGTTAAGTTAAGCTATTTTGGTTAAATTAAAAGGAAACTACTCGATTTTTTAAAAATAAAAATTAATATTTTACCAAAACGCTCTGAATCATAAAATAAAATTAAAAATATATTTAATAAATTCATAAGTGATTATTAGTTTTAAGAATTTTAACAAATAATTTTTGTTTTTGTATTAATATTTTATATTTTAAATTATATATTTCTATAATATAAGTTATATAAAATGAATTATAATTAAATTACAATATATTAAAAGTTATATTTTAAATATTTTATGTATTCAAAAAATAATTTTCAAATCTTACATAACTTTTAGAAAAACTAATTCTTTAAAGTTTTGAAATGTAAGTTTTTTAAATCTTATATGTTGAAAAATCAGGGTAAATTGCATTAGTTTTTCAATATGGTAACGCTAGAAACTATATAGGCTTTTAATATACAATATGATCAATAGACGTGTTGATCAAATCAAGTGTATTGAAATGTATGTTTATGCTTATTTACATATATGTTTATATTTTAATATGATTTTATGTTAAAAAAAAACACTGAAAGATGGTGTAAGTATCGTCATAGAAAAAATAAATTACATATAGAAGGGACACCTCGAATAAAAATTTGCGATATAATTTTAATAAGAGAGCTTTTGACTTGCCTCCACTTGTAGAAAGCTTTTAATTTTTTCTATGATCATAGCAGCATACTATGATACTATTTATTTTGCTAATAAAATTATAATATGTAGGTATGTATTGTATGTGTATATTCATGTCAATGCAAATACAGAATAAAGTAGAGTAATATAAAAAGTAAAAACAGAAGAAAAGAACTTAGTATGGAATTCTGATTTATGATGCTGCTTAATATAATATCAAAATAATGAAATATTGTTCAATTCGTAAATTTGTTTTCTGGAAAATAAGTTAAAAAGATAATATGTAGGTACTCGTAAGTTGGTAATGAATTTAATTTTAATAACAATTTCTTGGTGAATATATTTATGGTTAAAAGAATGTATGTAGGTAAATAAATTAAAAAATAATATAGGTACAAAACAATATTATAAATATAATTTGCCTTTTCATTTAGTTTATTTCAATCAATAATTCAAATTTATAAACATTTCAATTTTCAATTCAATAAATAAGTCAAATAAAACATAAAACATTTCAATAATATAACATTTAAATCAATAAGTAAAATTAAAATACATATTTCAATCAATAAGTCAAATTTATAAAAATACTTTTCTAATTGGTAAGTACAAATGTATATATCTAAGTACCTACGTGTACAAAAAATTAATTGGTTTCATAATTAATTTAATATTACGATTTTAGTTAAAATATTATGGATCGTAAAAGGGTTTGGGGAGTAAGTTGCTTGGTTCCTTCTTGTGGGAAAAAGAAAAGAGACAATCCTTCGTTAAAATTTTACAGGTTTAGAAACGAATGGTTTTCGGTTTTGAAATTAAATAATGCACCGAAAACAAAAAATTTTTATGTTTGTAGCCATCATTTTAAAACTTCAGATATAGGAAAAAAAACATTAAAAAAGGGAGCAATACCAACTTTAAATTTAAATGAAAATAACACGGATAATACATTTGCTCACATTCCCGTTTTATTTAACGGAAAATCGTATTCAAATATTTCAAAAAAAAATGATGAGGATTTAACTTTTAGTGAATTAACTATTTACGAACCCCCACTTTTTCGCGTAAAAATGGAAGAAACATTAGAAAGATCAGATGCAAACTGTAACTTTTGTTTGAAGTCGCAAAAGAATTTAAAATTTTATACGTCAAAATATACGAAACTCTTAGAGAAATACAAGAAAATAAGAGCAAGTAACAAAATAAATACAATAAAGAAAGCGCATCTTGTATCGTCTGCAAAACGACGACAAGTGAAACAAAGGAAATGTTCATTATCATTTTTGATTGATGGTTTAAAGGGGGTAAATACTAATGCGAAAATATTCAGTAAGATGATATTACATCCAAAATCCAAGAAATTATATTGGAAAAAAGAGGAAAAAGATTTAGCGCTTGACATGAATTATAAATCACCTTCATTTTATAAATATTTAACAAATAATTTAAATTTAAATTTACCTTGTTTAAGAACTTTAAATCGGTCGCAGCCAATTAAAAACCTTACACCAGGTATCATTGATATTGACATTTTAAGATCTCTTTCATCGAATCTACCACCGGAAAAAAGGGAGGTAGTGTTAATTTTGGATGAAATTGCGATACAACAAACGCTGTTTTATTGCAAAAATCAAGATTCAATTGTAGGATATCAAGATTCTGGTGATAAAAAAATAAACCAAGTTGCTAAATACGTATGCGTGTTTATGATAAGAGCACTATTTTCAAATTGGAAATACATAATTAGTTTTTACGCTACAGAAAAACCTATTTTCGGCAAAATTTTAGTTGAGAAAATTAAAAGCGTAATTGATTATTGCAGTAACTCTGGGTTTAATATAAGGTGCATAGCAAATGACCAAGGCTCTAATAATAGAAGCTGCTTTAATTTATTAGGAGTATCTAAAGATAAACCGTACTTTTTTCACAAATCTTCTAAAATATATGCAGTTTATGATGTTCCCCATTTACTAAAAAGTGCTCGTAATGCCTTATTGGTGAAAAATATTTTTTTCGAAGGAGGTATTGTTTCTTGGAAATAAGATAATTCTACAAAAATGTGTTGCAAATTAACATTAGGACATGTAAAACCTAATAATTGGCAAAAAATGAAAGTTTCATATGCTGCACAAGTTTTTAGTAACACTATGAAGGCTGCTATTCAAACTGCACATCAAGTAGGAATGTATAGTTCAAAAACTGAAGAAAACGCAATTTCAACGGCAAATTTCTTCGAATTTATGAACAACTTGTTTGATTGTCTTAATAGTTCAAAACCATTTAGCAAAAATTTGTACAGAAATCCTCTAAAACGTATAGGAGTCACTCGTGATTTTTTGGAAAATGCTTTGGATAAGCTAAATACAATTAATTTCGAAGATATCAATAAGAGTTTTTGGTTAGACGGATTAGTGCAAACAATTAAGGCTACTTTAGCTTTGTCTGAAGACCTTTTTAATGAGTATCCGGAGCTAAATTTTTTTTTAACGAACAAAATCAACCAAGACCCAATAGAAAATTTATTTTCCGCAATTAGAGCTAAAGGTGGATTTAATAAAAACCCTTCTCTTTATAATCTTTCTAATACACTTGCCAAAATTATATGCCATAAAATATCATATTTTTCACATAATTTAAATTGCCAGCCTGATAATGAGGTTTTCTCCTTCGAAAGTATTGTTGAAACAAGTTCGAGTTTTGAATCAAATGATGATATCAATTTTAATGAAACAAATAGAAAACGGAAACAAAACGTTGAGGAAGAAAATAATAGTCCAGAAAAAGATGAAGAAATGCCAGAATATAATATTATTGAAAATGATATTTTTATTGCAGAAGAACTTTCACTTAGATATTTCGCAGGGTTTGTACTTTTTAGAATACTCCCTCAAATTAACTGTGTGAATTGTGAAAATATTATGAGAAAAACGGGTGAAACAATATCGTTACAAAGCACATCTGAAAGATTTATATTCCAAAAAAATTATTCAAAACAGACTGACTTTGGAAAAATGATAGCGCCCACAAACTATTTTTTTGAAATTTGTTCTTTCCATTTAAATATTTTTAAAGCAGTTACAAACAAAACACCGAAATTGAAAATATTAAAAAAATATCGTTGAATTATGTATTATAAAAACGTCCGCTTCTAACAAATTTTCTGATTGGTTTACAAAAAATAACCAGTGCTATCACCATCATTTAAAAATTCTAGATTATTTTATACTGGTATTGTTGCGAAAGTTTTGTGTTTAGGAATCTGGAAAAATATCAAGAACTAGCTCTCGACAGTCCAAGAATTTGGCTAAACTTAATATATTAGAGAGAGGAGAAAAGAAAAATTGATATCTTTGTTGTATACAACTAACTACATATATTTAATCTTTACATTATAAATATAAATAGGATAACAAGCATTTTTTATAATAATTTTTAAGTTAATAAGCCATAAAATTGAGATAATATTATTGTTTAGCTAAGTAAGTTTATAGTTTTTAGAATCAATCATCCATAATATTTAAGTTAATAAGTAATAAAATCTAAATAATATTTTTTTTTAGCTAAGTAAGTTTATAGTTTTTAATAACAATCATAATCTATCTGAATGAAAGAATCAATAATTTCCATGTTATACAATTGTCGTGGTCTTTTTAGCACATTTTTAAAAACATCAGCGAAATTTTTAAAGGTAAGATGCAAAAAATAAAGTTCAAACATTTTATGTATATACATACATGTGCAAAATACTTTACTTAGTTAAGATGGGATTTCTTCAAATTGAAGGTCTTATAGTTTTTAACATTTTTCTTCACAGAAAACATTCTAAGAAAAATTTTAAATTTCAAAAATCAAATTTGAAAATGCTTTTAAAAATTCTGCCAACATATACATATTGATATACATATACATATTATATATAATATAAAATGCATGTATTCATAGCTAAATTTCAAATTTTATTTGGCTTTTCAAAACCTAATATCTGTTAAAATACTATGGGTTTTAAATTATATGTATATTAAAATAAAATATAGGTAGGTACATATTAAAATTATAAATATTAAATAATATTTTATATATTTAAATGTTTAATATAATATTTTATTAATATTTATATTAAATATTAATATATTTATATTTAATATAAATGTGTATTAAATACAAAGCAGACGATCTTTTACTATGAAATACACCTCTATTACTCTTTATTCTGTATTTGCGTTGACATGCATTGGTGACGTGAATGAATATATGTATACATATTATAATTTTATTTATTTGTGTTTAATAACAAAATAAATAGTATCATAGTATGCTGCTATGATCATAGAAAAAATTAAAAGCTTTTTACGAGTGGAGGCAAGTCAAAAGCTCTCTTATTAAAATTATATCGCAAATTTTTATTCGAGGTGTCCCTTTTATATGTAATTTATTTTTTCTATGGTATCGTGTAATATTTTTTCATAGTATTATTTTCAATGACTGGGATTTTATATTTTAACCCTTGGTTTCTTGTCGTTTCATTGTGAAATTACCTATTAAATTGCGGTTTCTAGTTTCAAAGAAGTTAAAAAGTTAAAGCCATAAAGTTATAAGAGGAAAATTCAAATTTAAATTTGAGCGGTAACTTGTCGTTTTATTTTCATAAGTTTTAAGTAATAAATTATTAATTTCCCAACAAATTTTTAGTAGATTAGATTTTCAATATTATATACAAAGACATAAATTAAAATTTTATTCTAATTTATCTTTTTATTTATTTAAAATTTTTAAAAATTTCTAATTTATCTTTTTTTTTCCACACCCTTCAACTTGTCACCGGAGCATTGAATCTTGAAGTGGAACAGGTGAATCAGCTTTTAAACAATGGTCAAAATTAAAAAAATAATTTTTTTTTTTATTACATATTTAATTTTTTTATGTTTTACTAGAAGTATAGTTTTACGTTTGTTTTGTTTTTATAGTTTTATGTTATAGTTTATACATAGATTCTTAGTTTTAAGAATCTACATAGTAGCTACATGTTTATAATTTTTTTAATTTCGTTTTTTAAAGGATTTCTTATGCCGAATTAAACGTTATTCATTTTATTTATTATATAACTTCAATTCGGCTTTTTCCCTTTTCTAAAAATATGAAATTTAATTTTAAATATTGATTGTGTTTTTATTTTTTAATTAAACCAAATTTTTCAGATATTATTTTACTTTTCCCGTCTTATCTATTTAGCAAAAAACAAATTCGTTTGTCTGCTCTTAGCTATGATGCTATATTATTTCAATACCTAAAGAGGTAAGATGAATATTTCAAAAAATTGGATTTCACAAAATATAGTGAGAGATTTTTTGTTCTACTTGCTTTATATATTTATGTATAAATTTTGGGTCTACACACATGAATTCATTTTAGGCGCGACAGTAAAAAATTGTTTTTGAATTCGGTGTTGCGCGTAGTAATTTGGTTTGATTTTTTTCAAAACCAGTGACTTGAATCAACAAAATTTTTTTGTTTGACATTTGATTTTTATTTTTGATTTTTTGTGAGTAGTTTGTATTGTTTTTAAAGTTGATCTGTTTATTTTTGAAATGGAAAACTTAGAATTAAGGTAAATATAATATACAAATGGCTGAAATGTAAAATTTCTAATTTCTTCATTATGAATCTCATATATTATTTCTTCGTATTCATAAAACCACAAAAAACTCATTCTAAATATAAAAACTAAAAACGCAAAACAATTTCAAATATTTGTTTCTTTTTTATTTCAACGCTTTGACTTTTAATATGAAATGTCAAATATTCAAAGTTGAATCAAGTTAATTCAATTAATTGAAACTAATTAATTAATTATAGCGACACCACGATTTTTTTTTTTGATTTGAAAAAATTCAAAGTCAAAACAATTTTACGTGCGACAGCACGTATATCTTTTAAAATTCACAATTCAAATTATTTATAACCGTATGACTATAGGTCAAAACGGTATACTAAATTTGCCATTACGTATTGTGACGTAGAGAAGGAGAGGGGTAGATGTAGACTGATAGGTATGGATTGAATGAGAATCGAAAAGTAAATCGATCTAGCTATGTATGTCCATCAAACCATCTATTATGCCAAAAATGTAACGGTAGTTCTTTTTGGTGTTATGCATCGGGCCTAAATGATCTAAGTGGAAAGTTTCCAGTGGTCGATCACCTTTTGGTATAGGATTTAGGTACCCTTCAGGTTTTCCTAACTTTCGTTCTGATAAAATACATTTGATACATCTTCTTATATGAATAGGTATTGGGAAACTTTGTCCTGGGAATTCTGTGCCAGAAAAAGATAGCAATAGTTTGACATATTGACCTACATTTTTGATTAATGGCCAGGTCCACCGGAATTAGGGCACCCGAAAGTAGGTTAACTCTTAATAAACAAGTTTGTTTACTTGGTTTAAAGTAATAGGTGCACATGAAAAAGTAGTAAGAAAATATGTTTTTATAAAATTGGAAGAGTAAAATAAAAAAAAAATTTAAAGGTCAACAATCTTTAATCTTTTGGAATAAAGAAAAAAAAATAAGTGCTAACCAGTTTTCTACTTTTTAATTTTCTGATTACATAAAAGAAAAAGATAAAAAAATTTAATTGCTTTTGGTACCTATAGTAAAAAATAAAACAGATGAGTTAATATGTTTAAAAAATTTTTATTTAACTGAAAAAGCTTTAACAATTTTGCGATGATCAGATGTTAAAATTCTAGAAATAATGATACCAACATTTTCAATGCGTCTTTGAAATCTACTTCTATCACATGCGTATTGTTGCCAATTACCTTTGCGAGCAGCTCTGTAGGCATAGTCCCATACATGCATGACTTGAATTTCTATATTTGTGTTGAAGTGAACTATTTTACTTTTATTATTTAATTTCATATTGTATGTGTGAAGGACTTAGTTTAGAATTTTTTCTTTTAATAGACATTTATACGTTAAAACAATTTTTAACTGCACATCTAAAATTGTGGTTTGATAAATGTATAGGACATGATGTTTTAAAGTTATCAATCTTTTCTAATGGCGGCAAAACTCTGTTTAGATCTTCTATTTTGACACTGTCAATGTACTTTTGTAGGAAAAGTTTTTTTTGTTCTCCTTTAACATAAATTTTTTCAGCTGGTTCTAAATAATTTTTTATTATACATTTTTCATCTAAATATTCAACTAAACCACTACCCCATTTATTTTCGCAATGCTGATTGGTATATCTGACTTCTTGACCTTCATTTTATAAATATTTAACAAATAATTTAAATTTAAATTTACCTTGTTTAAGAACTTTAAATCGGTCGCAGCCAATTAAAAACCTTACACCAGGTATCATTGATATTGACATTTTAAGATCTCTTTCATCGAATCTACCACCGGAAAAAAGGGAGGTAGTGTTAATTTTGGATGAAATTGCGATACAACAAACGCTGTTTTATTGCAAAAATCAAGATTCAATTGTAGGATATCAAGATTCTGGTGATAAAAAAATAAACCAAGTTGCTAAATACGTATGCGTGTTTATGATAAGAGCACTATTTTCAAATTGGAAATACATAATTAGTTTTTACGCTACAGAAAAACCTATTTTCGGCAAAATTTTAGTTGAGAAAATTAAAAGCGTAATTGATTATTGCAGTAACTCTGGGTTTAATATAAGGTGCATAGCAAATGACCAAGGCTCTAATAATAGAAGCTGCTTTAATTTATTAGGAGTATCTAAAGATAAACCGTACTTTTTTCACAAATCTTCTAAAATATATGCAGTTTATGATGTTCCCCATTTACTAAAAAGTGCTCGTAATGCCTTATTGGTGAAAAATATTTTTTTCGAAGGAGGTATTGTTTCTTGGAAATAAGATAATTCTACAAAAATGTGTTGCAAATTAACATTAGGACATGTAAAACCTAATAATTGGCAAAAAATGAAAGTTTCATATGCTGCACAAGTTTTTAGTAACACTATGAAGGCTGCTATTCAAACTGCACATCAAGTAGGAATGTATAGTTCAAAAACTGAAGAAAACGCAATTTCAACGGCAAATTTCTTCGAATTTATGAACAACTTGTTTGATTGTCTTAATAGTTCAAAACCATTTAGCAAAAATTTGTACAGAAATCCTCTAAAACGTATAGGAGTCACTCGTGATTTTTTGGAAAATGCTTTGGATAAGCTAAATACAATTAATTTCGAAGATATCAATAAGAGTTTTTGGTTAGACGGATTAGTGCAAACAATTAAGGCTACTTTAGCTTTGTCTGAAGACCTTTTTAATGAGTATCCGGAGCTAAATTTTTTTTTAACGAACAAAATCAACCAAGACCCAATAGAAAATTTATTTTCCGCAATTAGAGCTAAAGGTGGATTTAATAAAAACCCTTCTCTTTATAATCTTTCTAATACACTTGCCAAAATTATATGCCATAAAATATCATATTTTTCACATAATTTAAATTGCCAGCCTGATAATGAGGTTTTCTCCTTCGAAAGTATTGTTGAAACAAGTTCGAGTTTTGAATCAAATGATGATATCAATTTTAATGAAACAAATAGAAAACGGAAACAAAACGTTGAGGAAGAAAATAATAGTCCAGAAAAAGATGAAGAAATGCCAGAATATAATATTATTGAAAATGATATTTTTATTGCAGAAGAACTTTCACTTAGATATTTCGCAGGGTTTGTACTTTTTAGAATACTCCCTCAAATTAACTGTGTGAATTGTGAAAATATTATGAGAAAAACGGGTGAAACAATATCGTTACAAAGCACATCTGAAAGATTTATATTCCAAAAAAATTATTCAAAACAGACTGACTTTGGAAAAATGATAGCGCCCACAAACTATTTTTTTGAAATTTGTTCTTTCCATTTAAATATTTTTAAAGCAGTTACAAACAAAACACCGAAATTGAAAATATTAAAAAAATATCGTTGAATTATGTATTATAAAAACGTCCGCTTCTAACAAATTTTCTGATTGGTTTACAAAAAATAACCAGTGCTATCACCATCATTTAAAAATTCTAGATTATTTTATACTGGTATTGTTGCGAAAGTTTTGTGTTTAGGAATCTGGAAAAATATCAAGAACTAGCTCTCGACAGTCCAAGAATTTGGCTAAACTTAATATATTAGAGAGAGGAGAAAAGAAAAATTGATATCTTTGTTGTATACAACTAACTACATATATTTAATCTTTACATTATAAATATAAATAGGATAACAAGCATTTTTTATAATAATTTTTAAGTTAATAAGCCATAAAATTGAGATAATATTATTGTTTAGCTAAGTAAGTTTATAGTTTTTAGAATCAATCATCCATAATATTTAAGTTAATAAGTAATAAAATCTAAATAATATTTTTTTTTAGCTAAGTAAGTTTATAGTTTTTAATAACAATCATAATCTATCTGAATGAAAGAATCAATAATTTCCATGTTATACAATTGTCGTGGTCTTTTTAGCACATTTTTAAAAACATCAGCGAAATTTTTAAAGGTAAGATGCAAAAAATAAAGTTCAAACATTTTATGTATATACATACATGTGCAAAATACTTTACTTAGTTAAGATGGGATTTCTTCAAATTGAAGGTCTTATAGTTTTTAACATTTTTCTTCACAGAAAACATTCTAAGAAAAATTTTAAATTTCAAAAATCAAATTTGAAAATGCTTTTAAAAATTCTGCCAACATATACATATTGATATACATATACATATTATATATAATATAAAATGCATGTATTCATAGCTAAATTTCAAATTTTATTTGGCTTTTCAAAACCTAATATCTGTTAAAATACTATGGGTTTTAAATTATATGTATATTAAAATAAAATATAGGTAGGTACATATTAAAATTATAAATATTAAATAATATTTTATATATTTAAATGTTTAATATAATATTTTATTAATATTTATATTAAATATTAATATATTTATATTTAATATAAATGTGTATTAAATACAAAGCAGACGATCTTTTACTATGAAATACACCTCTATTACTCTTTATTCTGTATTTGCGTTGACATGCATTGGTGACGTGAATGAATATATGTATACATATTATAATTTTATTTATTTGTGTTTAATAACAAAATAAATAGTATCATAGTATGCTGCTATGATCATAGAAAAAATTAAAAGCTTTTTACGAGTGGAGGCAAGTCAAAAGCTCTCTTATTAAAATTATATCGCAAATTTTTATTCGAGGTGTCCCTTTTATATGTAATTTATTTTTTCTATGGTATCGTGTAATATTTTTTCATAGTATTATTTTCAATGACTGGGATTTTATATTTTAACCCTTGGTTTCTTGTCGTTTCATTGTGAAATTACCTATTAAATTGCGGTTTCTAGTTTCAAAGAAGTTAAAAAGTTAAAGCCATAAAGTTATAAGAGGAAAATTCAAATTTAAATTTGAGCGGTAACTTGTCGTTTTATTTTCATAAGTTTTAAGTAATAAATTATTAATTTCCCAACAAATTTTTAGTAGATTAGATTTTCAATATTATATACAAAGACATAAATTAAAATTTTATTCTAATTTATCTTTTTATTTATTTAAAATTTTTAAAAATTTCTAATTTATCTTTTTTTTTCCACACCCTTCAACTTGTCACCGGAGCATTGAATCTTGAAGTGGAACAGGTGAATCAGCTTTTAAACAATGGTCAAAATTAAAAAAATAATTTTTTTTTTTATTACATATTTAATTTTTTTATGTTTTACTAGAAGTATAGTTTTACGTTTGTTTTGTTTTTATAGTTTTATGTTATAGTTTATACATAGATTCTTAGTTTTAAGAATCTACATAGTAGCTACATGTTTATAATTTTTTTAATTTCGTTTTTTAAAGGATTTCTTATGCCGAATTAAACGTTATTCATTTTATTTATTATATAACTTCAATTCGGCTTTTTCCCTTTTCTAAAAATATGAAATTTAATTTTAAATATTGATTGTGTTTTTATTTTTTAATTAAACCAAATTTTTCAGATATTATTTTACTTTTCCCGTCTTATCTATTTAGCAAAAAACAAATTCGTTTGTCTGCTCTTAGCTATGATGCTATATTATTTCAATACCTAAAGAGGTAAGATGAATATTTCAAAAAATTGGATTTCACAAAATATAGTGAGAGATTTTTTGTTCTACTTGCTTTATATATTTATGTATAAATTTTGGGTCTACACACATGAATTCATTTTAGGCGCGACAGTAAAAAATTGTTTTTGAATTCGGTGTTGCGCGTAGTAATTTGGTTTGATTTTTTTCAAAACCAGTGACTTGAATCAACAAAATTTTTTTGTTTGACATTTGATTTTTATTTTTGATTTTTTGTGAGTAGTTTGTATTGTTTTTAAAGTTGATCTGTTTATTTTTGAAATGGAAAACTTAGAATTAAGGTAAATATAATATACAAATGGCTGAAATGTAAAATTTCTAATTTCTTCATTATGAATCTCATATATTATTTCTTCGTATTCATAAAACCACAAAAAACTCATTCTAAATATAAAAACTAAAAACGCAAAACAATTTCAAATATTTGTTTCTTTTTTATTTCAACGCTTTGACTTTTAATATGAAATGTCAAATATTCAAAGTTGAATCAAGTTAATTCAATTAATTGAAACTAATTAATTAATTATAGCGACACCACGATTTTTTTTTTTGATTTGAAAAAATTCAAAGTCAAAACAATTTTACGTGCGACAGCACGTATATCTTTTAAAATTCACAATTCAAATTATTTATAACCGTATGACTATAGGTCAAAACGGTATACTAAATTTGCCATTACGTATTGTGACGTAGAGAAGGAGAGGGGTAGATGTAGACTGATAGGTATGGATTGAATGAGAATCGAAAAGTAAATCGATCTAGCTATGTATGTCCATCAAACCATCTATTATGCCAAAAATGTAACGGTAGTTCTTTTTGGTGTTATGCATCGGGCCTAAATGATCTAAGTGGAAAGTTTCCAGTGGTCGATCACCTTTTGGTATAGGATTTAGGTACCCTTCAGGTTTTCCTAACTTTCGTTCTGATAAAATACATTTGATACATCTTCTTATATGAATAGGTATTGGGAAACTTTGTCCTGGGAATTCTGTGCCAGAAAAAGATAGCAATAGTTTGACATATTGACCTACATTTTTGATTAATGGCCAGGTCCACCGGAATTAGGGCACCCGAAAGTAGGTTAACTCTTAATAAACAAGTTTGTTTACTTGGTTTAAAGTAATAGGTGCACATGAAAAAGTAGTAAGAAAATATGTTTTTATAAAATTGGAAGAGTAAAATAAAAAAAAAATTTAAAGGTCAACAATCTTTAATCTTTTGGAATAAAGAAAAAAAAATAAGTGCTAACCAGTTTTCTACTTTTTAATTTTCTGATTACATAAAAGAAAAAGATAAAAAAATTTAATTGCTTTTGGTACCTATAGTAAAAAATAAAACAGATGAGTTAATATGTTTAAAAAATTTTTATTTAACTGAAAAAGCTTTAACAATTTTGCGATGATCAGATGTTAAAATTCTAGAAATAATGATACCAACATTTTCAATGCGTCTTTGAAATCTACTTCTATCACATGCGTATTGTTGCCAATTACCTTTGCGAGCAGCTCTGTAGGCATAGTCCCATACATGCATGACTTGAATTTCTATATTTGTGTTGAAGTGAACTATTTTACTTTTATTATTTAATTTCATATTGTATGTGTGAAGGACTTAGTTTAGAATTTTTTCTTTTAATAGACATTTATACGTTAAAACAATTTTTAACTGCACATCTAAAATTGTGGTTTGATAAATGTATAGGACATGATGTTTTAAAGTTATCAATCTTTTCTAATGGCGGCAAAACTCTGTTTAGATCTTCTATTTTGACACTGTCAATGTACTTTTGTAGGAAAAGTTTTTTTTGTTCTCCTTTAACATAAATTTTTTCAGCTGGTTCTAAATAATTTTTTATTATACATTTTTCATCTAAATATTCAACTAAACCACTACCCCATTTATTTTCGCAATGCTGATTGGTATATCTGACTTCTTGACTAAGTTCTTCTGCAGGGTATGGTGGTTTAAAGTGATATACAGTCGGAACTAAACTTCCTTTTTCAAGTATGGCTAGTTCTTTTATGAAATTTTGTTTATCATTTCCTAATAAAAATTGAAGATCAACTACTAAAACTTGTTTAACCATGTTGAAGGTTATTGGTGGAATAACCTTTTCATTATTCAAAGTTCTATTAATATTCATTTTTAAAAATAGTTTTTATATAAATATAGGTTAGTAATATTAGTCTTCACTAATACAACTATGTTGTTTCACCCATTTACTATGATGGTGGCAGGACCATCCTCTTGTGGTAAAACAACTTTTATTCATAATTTAATTAAATATAAAAAAGAAAATATACAACCAGAAATTATTAGAATTGTTTGGTGTAATCCAGACAAAAATGCTGTTCCACAATATATGAAAGATGTTGAATATAGTGCAACTATACCAGATTTTAATGATAATCAAGAACCTTTGTTGATTGTAATCGATGATATGATGTTAAATTCTCATGATAAGTATGTGTGTGATTTATTTACTAGAATTTCACATCATAGGAATTTGTCTGTAATATTTGTAACTCAAAATATATTTCATCAAGGTAAATTTTCAAGAGATATTTCAATTAACTGTAAATATCTAGTTGTTTTTAAAAATCCAAGAGATAAATCACAGATATTACCTTTAGCTCGTCAGATTTATCCAAATCAAATCAAAGCATTTGAAAAAGTATATAATGAAGTGACGTCAGACCCATACGGGTATATATTAATAGATCTTACTCAAGATATTAATGATATATTTCGATTAAGAAGTGATATATTTGGAAAAAATTTCTGCTTTTGTACAAGAGATCAATTAGAACAATTTAGGGGAGAATATGAAACGTTTGAAAACCAATCGACACATATTGCATCTATTAAAAAGTTCTAAACCAAAATTTCAAAAAGTAATAAAACATTATGATGCCGAAGTAATAAAAACTTTTTGTGAAATTGCTTTAAATATTTTAAAAGGCAATTGTAATCTGAGTAAAAAAGCAACAACTCAATTACGAAAGTATAAAAAGGAATTGAGATCACTCATTTGCCGTAAAAAATCTATAAATAGCAAAAGAAAAATCATTATTCAACGAGGTGGATTTTTACCTACACTTCTTGGTGCACTACTTTCAGGAATAATAGGAAATTTTATAAAATGAATAATATAACATTTAACAAAATGATTATACTAAAACCAGAAGTTTATGAGAAAATGAAACAAAATGCAGACGTAGAAGTGAATGAATTGGATAAAGCTATGAAAAAAATTTTGTTAAATAAACACCTGGCAGATACACAAAAATGGTATTTATATCGTCAAAATCTATTAAAAGTCAGAAACAAAAATAGAGTTCTTCCTCCAAATAAAAAGGAGCAAGTAAAAATTACAGAAACAAAAGGTACTCAAACTCGTGCAAAACCTATGTATGTAGATGTAAAAACTCAATCAAATGTTCCTGTATATAAGGATGCTGCAACACAAGCTTTTCCTCAAGAAGATGTATATGAAAAAGAAGTTGAGGAAGTATTCGATGACGAAATGGAAGAAGAAGTTTTTAAAAAAGCATTGTCTGCTGCTTCAGCTGGAAAACGTCTAAGAAAAAGAAAATCTATTAGAAATAAAAATGTACAAATTTTTGAAACTGATAAAGGAGACATAATATCAGTTCCTTTAGACAGCCCAAGCCCACCAACGAAGAAAGAAAAAACTATAAATAGCAAAGAGTTAAATAGTTCAGCAAGGCGTGTTTTACGGTCAGCAGCAGGTAATACTCAAACAGAACTTAATTTTCCAATACGAAAAAATAAATCAACATCCTCATGGACAACATTCAAGTAAATGATGAATTTTACGTCACTTTACTAAGCGATTCATCCATGAATTATTACCCTGAAAATACATTGTCCTCTTTTACAAATAAAATGGATAAATACACGATTGATTCAAATTGGAAAGTCGGTATTTCTGAAATATATGTTAATTATTTTATACCAAATGTTTATGGTGAATAGTGGGATAAAGGTAGGATCTACATACATACCATACAATTCAACACAAATGTTATGCGACTGGAAGATATTTTTAATACCAACATTAATTCAAAATGTACGACCATTTCTTGGTTATTCTAGGAACGAAGTTGTGCGGCAGTTGATTTGGGGAATTTTTAACTTTTTGAATGATGATAAAAACTACACTGCATCAGATAAAAAGGATGAATTTTCTACAAATTTGACCTATTCTACTATCTGTTTAAGTAAACCAAAGGTAGATATTAAGATCAGAACAGGATTCGCATATACTTTAGAGTCACTTTTAAAAACATGTTTTCAGCAAGTATTACTCAAGACAAAGGCGGAGCTTAAACAACATAAACCTCGAGTACTTGAAGCTTACAAACTTTTAATTAATAGTTTAGGTTTATTTCCTATAGGAAAACCTGATATGCTTTTTATATATACTGATATTATTAAACCACAGAATGTAGGTGGAAAAGATGTAAGATGTTTAAGAACTATCAACATAGAGAACACTTTTACAGACATAGTGAAGGAATATAACAATATTCAATATTGCAATGTGGACAAATCATTTGATAGTATTTCGATATTATTATGTGATAAATATGTTTATAAAATAAATTTTTCCGGAAGTAGTATTCCCACAAAAGTTGTATTGCATTTCAAAAAAGTATAAATAAAAGGAATTTAAAACATTATATATTATTTATTTAAACATTATGGAGAGAGCATACTATAAATATTATTTAGTTCAATCAGGAAAAGGTCTTGACGATATTGGCCCTTTGTTGCATTCAGTTGTACCTTACCAAAGGGGGCGAGGATTAGGAAGCTTTTTCGGTGGACTTTTCAGATATTTAAAACCAATATTTACGTCTGGAGCTAATATACTAAAAAAGGAGGTTATTAACTCTGGTATTAATGCATTGTCTGATATTGCAACAGGTGCAAATTTAAAAGAAGTTGTACAAGAT
This sequence comes from Dolichopus griseipennis, assembly GCA_963082915.1. Lineage (NCBI taxonomy): Eukaryota > Metazoa > Arthropoda > Insecta > Diptera > Dolichopodidae > Dolichopus > Dolichopus griseipennis. The sequence continues at coordinate 49,828,960 of OY720445.1, read as the reverse complement.
CGAAGTAAAGAGATAATTAAAAATGTAAGACTGGGTGCAGTTCAAAAACTCATTGAAATGTATGGACAAGGGAAAATTAAAAGAAGAAAACCTATAAAAAGACCACTCATTAATAATTTAAATTATTTTACGTCAAAGCGACGCAAAGTGAGTAACAAAAAGAAGCAAAAAGATATTTTCCATCCAGTCATAGAATTTGTTTCATTAGGTCATGGGGACACATACAGGGATCTTTCTTCTGCATATCTAAAATTGAAAGTACAAATTTTAAAAAAAGATGGAACTCAATGGAATAATGATAAAAACACTGAAGGCAAATTAATTCAACAACCAAGTGTAGTCAATAATCTTTTACATTCATTAATAAAACAATGTAACGTTCAGCTAAATGGAAAGAATATATCTCCATCTGATGGAAATTATCATTATAGAGCTTATATTGAATCATTATTAAATTATGGTACAGATGCCGCTACTACTCATTTCGAATGTGCAGGATGGGGTCTCGATAAACCAAATATAGGAAAATCTGATAATAGTGGTTCAAAAGAACGTCAAAAATTATACCAAAATAGCAATGTAGTAGAACTTATGGAGAAACTACATTTAGACATGTTCAATCAACCTACACTCCTCATAAACAATGTTTATATTCGAATTCTTTTAACACTTGAAAAACCAGACTTTTACTTTTTTGCCGATGATTCTGGCGAATCTCAACTAAAAATTTTAGAATCTACTTTATTTATGAGACATGTAACTATTAATCCAAGTGTACTATTAGCACATAATGCTGTATTAGATAAAACTAATGCCAAGTACAATTACAAACGTGTAGAGGTAAAAAGTTTTACCATTCCACAGAATAGTTCATCGATATTACTTGATAATGTTTTCATTGGTCAGTTACCAAATTCAATAATATTTTGTATGACAGAAAATATAGGTTATTCTGGAAAAAGATAAAAAAATCCATACAATTTTAAACATTTTTATATTTCACAATTTGTTTTAAACGTAAATGGAGTTCAAATACCTAATTCAGCAATTGAAACCAGTTTTTCGGATGAAAATAGTTGCTACACAAGAGCATACAGTACACTATTTTCTGGTACTGGAATTTACCACAATGATAAAGGTCATCAGATAACAAAGTCTATGTCTATGTGTGTTAAGGTTTATTAAATCAGGGTACAGTTAGAATTGATGTAAGGTTATCAAAATCACTTCCATCTACACTAACCGCTATTGTTTATGGAGGATTTGATGCAAGCTTACAAATTGATAAAAACCAAAATATATTTACAAATCTATAAATACCACATATAAAAATGAATTTAAATAATTGACAAAATGTCGCTGTCTTGTGCACTACTGGATGTAACGTTTTGTTGCGATGATAATAATACCTTATTTGTAAAAGATATTTGTATAGTTGGTATCAAAGAACCTTGTAAAAAGTTTGTGAAAGAGCTCAAGTATAAATTTCCAACGAGAGAATTTATAAATGATAATTTTGAAAATTATTCTTTTAGAACTGTGCATAACGATAAAATAAATAAAGAGCTCTGTCAAATACTAGAAATATTTGATGTTATTATAACAAATAAAAAAATTAAAAAAGAGTTTTTATCGAACTACATAAAAGAAGCAACCAAGGTATATGACTTGAGTCAATTTGATTAATGAACACACTGGAGATAAATAACGTGTTGAGATGTAACAAAAAAAACGAATAAAATTTTTAAAGGAGTTTTTGCTTTAGATCAACTTCCCAAAACAATTAAAAAACAAACTTTTTTAATTGTAAACACAGATAAAGCAAAAGATCCAGGAACACATTGGTTGGTTATTTATTTCCTAAACATGGTTGTATCGAATATTTTGATTCTTTTGGCAGAAAACCTGATAAATTAGAAATTTTAAGTTACTTAAAAAATCAATGTGTAGTTTTTAATGAAAAACAATTACAAAGCAATTATTCAGATGTCTGTGGACAGTATTGTTGTATTTATTCATGGTATAGATGTTGTGGTTATAGTATGAATACCTTTTTAAACAAATTTAATATAGGTAATCATGTAGAAAACGACAAATTAATTATAAATACCTTTCAAAAGCTTTTTGGAAAATACAAGTCGTTACAAGCTTGTGTTCCTAAAACGTATAAGTATTAAAACACTATAAATAAATGTTAGTAAAATTAAAGAAATGGAGGCATTAGGTCAGAGTTATAATTTATTGCTAAGCTATACATATTTCCTCAATAAAAGTCACACATTAAAAATTTCTGTTGGATTTGACTGTAAGACGTTTGAAGCTTCATGCATATTTCATCGTATTGGTAAAAGGGAGATTGTCTTAAAATATCACGAATGGACTAAATTTTATTATCAATTTAACGTAAAACTCGATATGCAGATGATAAAAGACATAAAAGAGAGCTTACATCATGGGTTAAGATCAGTATTAACAGAGAAGAAGCAGAACTGTTTTACAATTTAAACGATTTTATTCAAGCAGTGATGACACAGTATAAATCTGCTGAGTTAAATGTAAAAGAATATGTTGCAGAATATCTGAAATTATGTGCTGAACAAAAAGTATTAAGGTTACAGAAAGAAATTTATATACCAATGCAGCGTTTTAATGTACAATATTCAAGACTTTTTTTTGAAATCCCTGTAATGTTAAAACAAAAAAATTTGTAACAATCTCTATAAATAAATAAAATAAATCACAATGAATAATATAACTAATTTTTATTTTTATTTATATAGTTATTTAAGCAGACTAAAAATTATTTCTAAAAATATCTGCAAAGTAGTCCGGATCTCCCTGCTGATTATTTATATCCCAAATTTTATTAAATGGAACTCCTTCCTCATCTTCAGCAATTTCTTCTTCCACTTCTTCTTCTTCATCTTCCGATTCAACTATGTGAAAGGGAGGTATAAATTCCTCCGTTTCTGTTAATTCTTCATCGTCTATAGTGGACGTAATTTCATTCTCTTGTATCTGGCATTCTGTATTTACATAGTCAGTTTCATGAAACGGATATGTTGTAGAATCAGGCTGCATTTTATTGAGTTGCTACTAATAGTCAAAATTGAAAATAAAAGCCCAGTTATATACTCATGTAGAAAAGTATAAAAGCAAATTAAACTCAATCAGATGATTAGTTTAAACCATGCTTTGGTCTATCATTTTATGTATAATAATTATTATATCATTACCTTTAACATTTTTAAAACAAAATGTCAAGAGCTCAAATAGTGGCTGAAATTCATAGACAGGCAAGACGTAAATTTCTTAGAAGAAAATTCAACAAAAGGGTTTAAATGACACATGGCAAATTGATTTAGTAGAAATGTTACCATATGCAAAGTTTAATGAAGGTTATAAATATATGTTGACAGTCATTGACACTTTTTCTAAATATGCCTATGCTGAACCTGTGAAAACAAAAAATGCTAAAATGTTTTAAATGCCTTAAAATCGATTATTAGTAGAGCTAAAGTTATACCAAAAAACATTCACTCTGATCAGGGTAAGGAATTTTTTAATTCACAATTTCAAAATTATATGAAAGAAAAATCAATCAATCATTATCATACATTTAGTGAATTAAAAGCATCAATTGTTGAACGATTCAACCGCACATTAAAAAATTCGATGTGGAAAAAATTTAGTTTAAACGGGAATTATAATTGGTTACCTATTATACAAACACTATTAAAAGAATATAATTCTACAAAACATAGTACAACAAAACTTCCTCCTGAAAAAATCACAAAGAAGAACGAAAAAAATATATTAAGGAATGTGTATACTGAACCTAAAATTATCCAAAAAAATAAATATAAGGTTGGAAATTTTGTAAGAATAAGTAAATAAGTTATCAGCCGAATTGGTCATCTGAAATATTCAAAATTGCAAAGATCAATAATACTTATCCTGTTACATATCAATTATCAGACTACCTTGACACTCCAATTTCTGGAGGATTTTATCAAGCTGAGCTTACACCTGTAAAATAACCAGATACCTACCTTGTTGAGAAGATTATTAAAAAACAAGGAAATAAAGTATACGTAAAATGGCTTGGATTTGATAACAATCATAATACATGGATAAATAAAAAAGATATTATTTAAATATTGAATATTTTATATTCTTTATTGTTTTAAATAAATATATATGTACAAACAAATACAAACACATATTTTATTGTATCCTTTGTCTCTTATACCCATAGGGAACTGAACTGCCATCTTCATTGAATTTTCGTTTTTCTGATTTTGGTTGATATTTTTTTGTTTCTTGAACAGTTAACACTTCATGTTCTTTGTTCCTTCTAATTTTTTGTGAAATGACATGAATTTCATTGCAGTTATTTGAATTTAATACTGCTTCTTTGATAGTATCAAAATTAATTTTTTGTAAGGTTGTATGATTTAAACAAATTTCTTTAACCTTACATACATTTTCTTCAGTATTATATTTCGTGCTATATATTTTGTAAGCGTTGGAATCTATTGGATTTCTATTAACCGGTATTGCCCTAACTACAAAATTACAAACTTTGTTTTCCAACCGTATATGTTGAACCGTTTAATGTACGTTACATTTTCACTTTCGATTAAAAATCGCGGAAGATTTTCAGAGACTGGATTAATAAATTTGTTTAAAATTATTTTTTTAGCCATGTTTCTTCTTGATAACTTGGAGTGTACTATTATTAAAATATTTACCCTTACTATATTTATAAATGAAATACCTACATTGTATTAACTTTAATAAAATAATTTTAACAACATTGTAGTCAAGACATTTTGAAATTGTGATAAATCATAGTTCTAAACAACAATTTATTTTAAATGCAATAATTTTTTGTAATATAATTAATATTTATATACATATTACACTTCAAGTTCACATAATTTTATAATTTAGTTATTTTTGTTTTTTTTACTTTATAAATTGCATTTTAACTGTGTTTTCGCATTTTTATGCATTTCTTACAAAAAAATAAACTTTAATAATAAATATTAAATTTATGTTTTTTAATAATAAATTTAAATTAATGTTTTGTAATCAAATTTCATGTTAATTTTAAGTTTTAGCTATAAGATTTTTTTTTTGTAAAAACCTTGTTTTGGTTCAAAATAAAATAAAATAAATAAATAATATTACTCGTAAGAACTTGAAGGTATATTTAGTATAAATACAGTGAAATTTTCTGTAATAATTATAGTTTAATTCAATAATTGAACAAAAAAAATGGCCCAACAATTTTTAAATTTATAAATGCCCAAAAACGATGATGTCGGATCATCTCCTCGTTTACCGGCAAAATGGAGGAAGAAGAACGAAAGCGAGGAGCGACAGCTCCTTGAAGAAAACACCACAGAACAGCCACATGAACAACAGCAACATCCACAACAACAACAAGTACAGCAGCAACAACCTTATAAAAAAAAGTTTGCAAAATTATGCAAACTAATTGAAAAAAAAAATCTTTACAAGCCATTTTTATGGCACAATGAAATAGAGCCTGAACGGCTTTATATATTAGATAAGATAAGGTTATATACGACAAAAGAAAAGAAAGAAAAATGGGTTTTTGAAACCACAAAATTATATCATTTTCGCGCCCGATCAATACGGGCAAATTTTATCCGAAGAATAAGAATTTAATAAAAAAATGTTAATAAAAAATAATAAATAAAATACAATAAAAAACAACAAATTTTTTTTTAAGTTTCAGAATCCCAGGAAATAAAAAATAATATTTATGTTTACTATAGGTACCAAAAGCAATTAACCTGTTTTTATTTTTCATTCTTTACAGCAAGGTTATATATGTAGATCAGACATAGCAGTAAGTATATATGTTCAGTATCAGGCAATCTTATTACATAATTATTAATTGAACTTTTTTTTTCTTTCTTTCTTTATATAAAGGTACACAACACATCTTCTTTACCAAGAGTTACTTTTTTCTCGTTATCTATTATTCGCATATTCAAAACTACACTTTTTTAAACACAAAAACTGATTTACTTTTAAAGAATTTGCACTTTTTTTTAAATCCAAACGAATCTTAATAAATTATAAATCTTTAAGCACTCTTCCATATTTTTGTTTTCTTATAATTCTTTTTATTAATATTTTAACGTTATTTCAAACAAAAACAAAAAAAAATTTTTTTCGAAGGTTAAATATCTTTTTATCTTTTTCTTTTATGTAATCAGAAAATTAAAAAGTAGAAAACTGGTTAGCACTTATTTATTTTTCTTTATTCCAAAAGATTAAAGATTGTTGACCTTTAAATTTTTTTTATTTTACTCTTCCAATTTTATAAAAACATATTTTCTTACTACTTTTTCATGTGCACCTATTACTTTAAACCAAGTAAACAAACTTGTTTATTAAGAGTTAACCTACTTTCGGGTGCCCTACTTCTGGAGGATTAATGGCCAATCAAAAATGTAGGTCAATATGTCAAACTATTGCTATCTCTTTCTGCCACAGAATTCCCAGGACAAAGTGTCCCAATACCTACTTATATGTTTTTCGATCTTCTTGGACAAATTTTGTATATAATACTCCTTTTCTAAAATTTCCTTCATTTTTCTTACGTGAAAATGACCATTATCATGAGCTGTTTTAATAAATTCAATCTGGTACAACAAATAAAATTTATTGTTGACATTTTACATAAAATATTATTGTGTAACATGTAATCGTGGTAGGGCTTTTCTTTTAAAATTTCTATAATTGCTAGTAATCTATCATCTTTAGATTGATTTTCTCTTATTCTTTTCAAAAAATTATCATAATCCTTGTTTTTGCTTACTACCATGCTTATAGGATTGCGACTTAATGCGTCAACATGTCTCATTCTGCAACCCGATCTGTGCTCTACGTTGTACTCGAACTCCTCTAAAAGTAACGCCCATCTGGCAACTCTGGTAGCTAAGTCTTTTTTTTTCAAAGTGCACTCGAATGCTTTACAATCAGTAACTAATTTGAACGGCTGACCTAACAAGTACACTCTAAATTTTTTTACGGCTTCGACCACCGCTAATACCTCTAATTCGTAGCTACAGTATCGCGCTTCTGCTTCTGTTGTTTTCTTGCTCATATATGATACCGGATGCAGCTCATTATCGTTATTACATCGTTGCAGTAAAATAGCACCGTACCCATCTTTTGAGGCATCTGTATGCATCTCTGTTTGAAGACCGTATTCAAATATTTTCAGTAGAGGCCTTTTTGCTAAACTTTCTTTAATTTCTTTTATAGCAATACACTGGACTTCTTCAATTTTAAACGAGTTTCCTTTCTTCAAAAGATCACTTAATGATTTTGTTTTAACTGCTAAATTTGGGATGAACTGCCGAAAATAACTTGCGAGACCCATAAAACTTTGAAGCTTTTTGATTGTTGTCGGTACAGGGAAATTTATAACCGCTTTAATTTTTGATTGGGATGGCGAGATGTGACCACTTTTTATCGTATATCCAAGGTATTCAATTTCTTCTTTTAGAATTTGTGACTTTTTCCATTTAATTTTAAGACCATTTTTTGCAGAAACATTAAGAACTTCTTTAAATCTTTCTAAACCTTGTTCAACACTGATAGATGGCACAACTATATCATCTAAGTAAACGATTACATATCCTTTTAGTATTAAATTTTTGAAAATAAAGTTTATTTATTTTTGAAATACAGAAGGAGAATAATGAACTGACCATAACTTGTAACAAATGAAGTAAACTTTCTGCTTTCATCTTCAACTGCAACGTGGAAAAATCCGTTTTCTAAGTCCAGTGTTGAAAAGAATCTTGCCCCTTGTAATTTGTCAACTTGGTCTTCGATATTCGGTAATGTGTATCTATCCTTATATATTTTCTTATTCAGGTTTCTGTAGTCAATGCACAGTCTATAGTTTCCATCCTTCTTCTTAACTAACACTACTTGACTAGTATAGTCTGAGTTACTTTCTCTTATTATTTTTTTGCTTAACCATTCATTCACCTGGTTTTGGATAATTTTCTGTTCTTTCGGCGGAAATCGCCGTGGTGGTTTGTAAACTGGGATGTCATCGGTTGTTACTATCTTCATTTGGATTGGTGTTTCTATTGATTCATCGGGCTTGTAATTGGTTATCAAATTGACAACTTCTTCTTGAAGTTGTTTTGGTTTTAGATGTTTAATGATTTGTGATACTTCTAAAAAATTATTAAATTCATCCACTTTAATTTGAGACAACAAGCATGCACTAGTTTCATTTTGGTTTCTATTTGATCCACGTTTTCTACTTGATTTTCTGTTGTACACTTTCTTCTCTTGATTTTTAATTTGCCTCCCTCAATTTGAACTAGAGCTGATTGTAGTAATGTCATGCCGATGATCAGATCTGGCTTCATGTGTACGCTATTCACTACATGTATTTTCACATTTTCAAATGTTTCACCGTCAATATTAATATTTAATTTTGCTAAACCCACTGTTGTAATATTTGCTCCTATTCCTGAAATTGTTATTCTTGAATTTTTATTATAACAATTCGGTTTGATTAAGCCAACGTAATGTTCTTTAATAATGCAAATGTCGCTACCAGGCCATCTAAAAGTAAATTATTTATTCTACAAGAAATGAACATACCAGATTTAATGGTCTTTTATGGCCAAATTGATTACATCCGAATCATTTAGGACCTTTATTTTTCTCGGGACATCTACAGATTCACAATTAAAACAATATTTTTTTCTAGATGTTTTTTCGTGCTTCTTTTCTCCTTTTAAAGGTTATTAATGTCCACCTCATATTCTTTTTTGATTTTTTCATTTATTTCCAGCTTTTCTTAAACTCCTTTATTGAAGTACATCCATGAAGAATTATCTTGTTGTGTGGGTGATCTTTTATACCTTTGACTACATAACCTATTACTGATGGTTCATCTACGTTTGCTTGTGCGGCTATATCGATCATGTGATACAGATATTCACGGTAACTTTCATCAACTTTTTTCCTTCTTTCTGCTAAGCTTTTGTGTACGTCTGAATTTGTAACTTTCGATTTAAATTCTTGTAAAAGAGCACTTTTCAAATCATTGTAAATGAGTGGTTTTCCTTTGCACTCAATAAAAATGTTTTCCAGACAACGATCGTTTGTAGAAAATATATTTCTGTAACTCGTTCCAGTTAAACGTGCTCGAATATAGCTCAAATTCTGCTAGCCATTTTACAATACATATGGTATTATCTCCTGAGTATTTACGGAGCAACTTCAAAATCGTTATAGTTTATTTTGGTTTGTTGTGGTTCATCCTGATGTAAGTGTAATCTAGCAGTAAAATTAAAACTTTATCCTTTTGTCATATTTAACACAAACTTCACAAATCAATCGTTAAATTATAGCACTTTGAAAAAATATAACAAAATATACGTTGAAAAAAAATTTAAAATATCTGTTGAAAATTGTAGAATGCCATGAGAAATGCATATTTTCAAAATCACATTAAACAATAATTCTAAAGTATCATTTGTTCGTGTACCATTAAACTTTACGCTTCGTTATTTGATTAATCAGCTTTATTCCAAATTTTGCACGTGCGATATAATATTCAGATAAGTTTTTATCATAATGTCACCAAAAAAACTGTCTGGTTCGGAAAACAGAAAAAGAAAATTAAAAATGGAAAAATCTATCCTCCAAAGCAAGAAAATTGTGAATCTTTTTGAAAAACAAACTGATGGAAATTGTAATAGTTCTCATCAAGATAAGGCAAACTCCGATAAAGAATCAGAACACCAGCTTAATAATACAAGCCAGAATACAATAACGCAAGATCAAGCTGGAAATGTTTCTACTATAATCGCAGTCCCAGTTGAAAATGTTGTCTTAACATTAGATCAAGGTACACGTAATATGGACTGTAATAGCAACGATTCACCACAGGAACAGGTAACTTTTTAATGCTAACGATCCCAGCCAATATCCAAAAATATTAAATAAACGACAAATTGACCATATATTGGTAACAGCAAAACACAATGATATTGATTTAAATTTTAAATTCCCACTAAACGACAAAATAAAGCGAAGCTTTTCGCATAGTCTTTTTAATAGAAAAGCTAAAAATGGAGAGCAATTTAAGCGAACTTGGTTGATTTATTCTAAAACTGTTGATAAAGTATTCTGTTTATGTTGTAAATTATTTGAAGGAAATTCAAAACTATCATTGGCTCAAGAAGGAAACTCTGATTGGATACACATACACCAAATTCTAAACTCGCATGAAACTTCTCCCAATGATTTAAAATGCTTTGATATATGGTTTGAAGCTTCTACAAGACTTCGATTAAAAATGACTATTGATAAAGAACTTATTTTACTTGTTGAAAAGGAAAAGCTGCATTGGAAGAATGTTTTATTGCGAAATATTTAGCTAGTCATAATTTAGCATTTCGTGGAATAAAAACTTTTTCATTCACTAAATTTTTTTACTTAGTATGATTTTCTGTTCTTTTTAGCGCCCTTTCAAAATTTGCGTTCTGTGCAGATGCACAGACCGCACATATCTTTCGACGGCGCTGGGTGGGACAATGCTATTCAACAAATCAATGACTCCCACATACATACGTATGATCTACAACGGAATTTATGATAAAGAACTTTTTTATATAAGTATTTTTATGTACGTTGGCTTAAAAAATTTTATTCTCAATTTGTGAGTAGATTTGTTTGAGTTTAAAATAAATTTTAAGTTTTGAGTAATACCGGGTATATTAAAATTACTCCTCCGTTTGTAACGCATCGATCTAGACGAGCTAGATATAGTGTCAAGGGTACGTATCGAATCAGCATCGAAAAGTGAATCGATCTAGCTATGTGTGTCCGTCCGTCCGTCCGTCCGTCAGCACGATAACTCAAAAACTAAAAGGGCTAGAGTCTTGAATTTCACACAAAGTCATTTTTAGACAATTTCTAGGTTCCCTATTGTTTTTGGTTAAAATCGGACCAAGGCTTCGGGGAGCTGCCATACAACTTTTTTGCACCAATATGAATTTCTTCAAAACTATTTATACTACGGGGATGAAAATGACACACGGTTAGTTTTATAATGACTCCGGCACTTATATGAAGTTTCAAAATGTTAGGGCCCCATTTTCGGGGGGCTGCCATACAACTTCTTTGCACCAATATGAATTTCTTCAAAACTAATTATACTACGCGGATGAAAATTACACACGGTTAGTTATATAATGAATCGAGCACTTATATGAAGTTTCAAAATGTTAGGGCCCCATTTTCGGGGGGCTGCCATACAACTTCTTTGCACCAATATGAATTTCTTCAAAACTAATTATACTACGAGGCTGAAAATTACACACGGTTAGTTATATAATGAATCGAGCACTTATATGAAGTTTCAAAATGTTAGGGCCCCATTTTCGGGGGGCTGCCATACAACTTCTTTGCACCAATATGAATTTCTTCAAAACTAATTGTACTACGAGGCTGAAAATTACACACGGTTAGTTATATAATGAAACGAGCACTTATATGAAGTTTCAAAATTTTAGGGCCCCATTTTCGGGGGGCTGCCATACAACTTCTTTGCACCAATATGAATTTCTTCAAAACTAATTGTACTACGAGTCTGAAAATTACACACGGTTAGTTATATAATGAATCGAGCACTTATATGAAGTTTCAAAATGTTAGGGCCCCATTTTCTGGGGGCTGCCATACAAAGTTTTCAATTCAATAACTTTGAATCTAATGAAGCTACAAGGTTAAAATTAAAATTGGGCAGATAAATTAATAGGGCAAGTTACTTGGCAAAGTTGGACATCACTCGGACCTTCGGACTTTTAGAGTGGGCCAATTTTTTTTTTTTTGTTTTTTTTTTTTTTTTATTTTTTTTTTTTTTTTTTTAAGCTAAAGTTATTGGACAATGAATGAAAATTTTGTTTTTGTTTTGTGATTTTTTTTTTTTTTGTTAATTTTTTTTTTTTTTTTTTTTTTAGGCTAAAGTTATGGGACAATGAATGAAAATTTTGTTTTTTGTTTTGTGATTTTTTTTTTTTTTTGTTAATTTTTTTTTTTTTTTTACGTCAAAATTATGGGGTAATGAGTTAAATGTATAAGGGAAGTAAATTACGGTTTATTTTATACACCATAGTGGGTATGCACGGGTATCTAAAAGTTGACAAGGGCAACTATAATCTTCCTCGTTTTTAAAATCTTTAAAAAAGCATATAGAATAATAAAATAAGGTTTTTTTTTAAGTACTGTTTTAACTAATTATATTAAACAAATCAAGTTGGAAGTAGTTAGATTAGAAACAAATCGTATATGCTTATGAATGTTACGTTAAATTTGAACTAAATAAAAAAATTGCTAGCTTACTTCCGTTATGTTTGTATAATAACTAAGATTTTCAATTCTAATTAGATTTAAAAGATTTTAAATTCTTATTATTTAATCGAAACAAAATTTAAAATGAAGTAGGTATTTATTGTTTTCTACAGCTCTAGGTACTTCTCAACAGTAAATGTTTGCTACGCCTATAACTTTTTTTATTTTATTATAATTTAATTTTTTTTAATATAACTAATGGCCTTAACCTTGTTTTGTATTTTAAGGTACTACTCAGAGATATCGATCGAACCGAAAGTCGCATAACGCTGATGAGAAAAAGTCTACATTTAAACAAAAAGAAAATATATGTAGAATAGATCATTTATTTTTGAAATCACAACATATAACATCAGTGATAAATTTACTTAATTATAATGCTTGCTATAGTATTCCATTAAGAATATTCTGTACACAAAATGATGTGTTTTCTCTACAAAGTCGTAATTTTCATTTAACAAGTCAGCTTTTTGATCAGCCATCTTCAAAAGTTGAAGCATCGATTCAAGCTGTACAAAATAAACAAAAAGAGGAAGAATTAAAAAGAGAAAGTGTTACTCTTACAACTCAAGCAGCTTCAATTATTGTAGATAGTACATTAAAACAAAAACAACCAACATCTTCAGTAGATACAGCGAAAAAAACTGTTAAAAAAAAATCTTTAAAACAGAAAATTTGGGAAGAACTGGTGCATTATTATCATGGTTTTCGTTTATTATTTATTGATATTAATATTTGTCGTAAACTTTTATGGACCGTACTGCAAGGGAATTCTTTGACACGTCGTGAAAATCGTCTTTTAATACGCACAACATCAGATCTCTTCCGGCTTGTTCCATTTTCTGTATTCATAATTATACCATTTATGGAGTTCTTATTACCTCTTTTTATAAAATTTTTTCCTGGAATGTTACCATCAACCTTTCAAACGACACAAGATCGTGAACAAAAGTTAAAACAAAGTTTAGCTGTTAAATTAGAAGTAGCAAAATTTTTACAAAAAACTTTGGATGAAATGGCCGTGGAAAATAAAGATCATAAAAGTGAAGACGCAAAACAGTTTTCAGAATTTTTTAAAAAAATCAAAGCTCCAAATGAAAATGTGAGTAATGAGGATATAATAAAATTTTCTAAACGTTTTCAAGATGAAATAACTTTGGATGCATTATCAAGAGAGCAGTTGGTCGCACTTTGTAGAATCTTAGATGTTCATACGTTAGGTACATCAAATTTCTTGCGATTTCAATTACGTATGAAAATGAGAAATTTAGCTGCTGATGATAAAATTATATTTAAAGAAGGTAAAAAAAATTGAAAATTGAAAATACTAATTTAAATCGACATTTAATTTTAGGTGTTGACTCTTTAAATTTATATGAGCTCCAACTAGCAAATCAAAAACGTGGTATGCGTGCTTATGGACTGTCTGAACAATCACTTCGTGGGCAATTGCAAGAATGGATTGAATTGAGCTTAAGTGAAAAAGTTCCTCCAACGCTGCTACTACTTTCGCGAGCATTAATGATTTCTGAAGATGCTCCAACTACCGATAAACTTAAAGATACTATTCGTTCTCTGCCAGATACATTAGCAGCACAAACTAAAGCTGCTATTGGAGAATTAGAAGGTAAGATAGATAATAAGACTAAAATTGAAATCATCAAAGAGGAAGTCCGTAAGATTAAGGAAGAAAGAGAAGAAGAACGTCAAATCGAGAAAGAAAAACAAAAAGTTATTGAACAAGAGAAAATTAAGGCTGAAAAAGATAAAGCTGAAATTTTGGTTGATAAAGCACCAACTTTAGAAGATAAGGCTAAAATAGATGAAATAGTTGAACCTGTACTACCATTAGCAGAAGAAGAAATAAAAGTTACTAAACCTAAGACCCAAGAAGATGGTAGCATTTCAACTAAGGATGTACAACTTTTAGATGAAGCGTTAGCCAAAGTGGCTAAGGACAACAACCAACTGTTAAAAGAAAAAGAAGTTATTAAAGAACTTAAAGAAGAAATTGAAGATTATAAAGAAGATATTGAAGAACTTAAAAAGGTATTTTAATAATGTGAATTAAATATTAAATTAACTTAATTTGTTTAAATTAAAATTTTAGATTTCTCAAGTTGATAAAAAAGTTGATGAACTTAAAGAAAGTAAAGCGGCTCAAATGCTTTATAAAAAAGTTAATCATATGATTGGCTCATTAGATAAGGTTCTTAATGATTTAGAAAAAAAAAACAAAGAAATTGCCGATTCAAAATCATTAGAGTCTTCTGATTTGATTGAAGAAGTAAAAGTTGAAAAGAAGGAAGCTTTGGTTAAAATTACTGAACTGGTCGAAGCTATAAAAGCGGTAATCAATAACAATTTTATATTGAAATTTTGAAAATGTTCACAAACTTATTTTAGTTACAAAAAGTTTCCGATGAAGGACGAATAAAAGCAATTCATGCAGTTCTCAAGAAAATTGATTTAGATAAAGATGGAAAAATAAAAGTTAACGATGTTATGAAGGTATAATGATAATAATAATAATAATAATAATAATAATAATAATAATAATAATATAATTACATAAAAATTATAACTTGATTAAAATTAATTTTCAAAAATTATAAATGTTCTTAGGTTATGGAAGCTATTGGAAAAGATGATTTTAAAATAAGTGAAAAGCAAATGGAAGAACTTGTCCAATTGATAGAAAAGGAAGAATGTTTAGAATCTGAAGATAAAATTGAGAAGGCGTTAGCTAAAGAAAAGGCTGAAAAGCAAACTATTAAAGCAACAAAAGATTCCACAAAAACTACGAATTGTTCTGAAGAATTTCAAGATAATGCGCCCAACATAATCGATAAGGCTAAAGATTTATCTGATGAAGCCAAAAAGGTTTAACAAAAATTATGATTCTTAGATTTAAATTGAAATTCGCATTTATTTAAAGATTAAAACACAAGAAATAAAACAATTTAAAACAGATTGTGTAAAAGAGGCTGACAAAAAAACTGATAATGATGTATGTTCTATAACTCCACCTAAATCAAAATCATCAGCTAGTTCAAAAGGTAATGCACTCTGATAGCAAACTAAAATAAAAAAAAAAAACAGAATAAACTGCAAAAATAATTTATAAAAATTAAATTAAATTAACTTATACAAAACAAAAATAATGGTGATAACTAATTCAAACGTGTGTTTATTATAATTGATTTTATAATTATTTTTGGTTCAGAAAACTATTTATTTGAAAAATATAAATAATATATTAAAAGAAGAAAATTGTATTTTTGGTAAATGAGAGCTAAATTTATTTACAAATATTTTTTTTTTACAAGTATTTAAAAAAAAAATATACATATATATATTGTATATTTGGAAATATAAATTATCAGTAAAAACAGAAATATGTAGATATTTCAGTTAATGTTAGTTTTTCTGCCCTAGTTTAGCTGTATTGAATTTTATATTTTAAATATCAAAAAATTACAACATGTTAAATAAAATCTTAGTACTTAATGTTCCAATCTAAAAAAAATAGTGATGTTTTAAAATTAGTAAGATGAAATAAATATATAGTAAATTGTAATGATTATGACAATTGTCATAGTAAAAGAAAAAATGTGAATATATTCTTTTATTTAAATAAAATTGTTAAAAATTTGAATAAATTATTTAACTTATAATGATGAGTGTAACGAAGAGTACTACAGAAGTGATAATTTGCTATCCTGATAGACTCAAAAGTGATATTGACTTGATGTTGTCAATTTTGCGTGATATCAATTGCAAAATCATCACGTTTGGCTATTCTGGAAGGCATAGCATATGAAGAGGTATCACTTTTAATTTTGTCTTTCAAATTTTAAATGTTTATAAATAAAAATGGAAAAACTAGTAACTAGGAATATACACCTATAAACATTGTTTGGTACCTGAAAATTTTCATGTTTTAAAAAAAAATTGCATACAAATATTTTAGTTAAGTTACTCGAGAGCTTTCGTATGTTTAAAAAAAAAATAATGAATTTAATAAATTATTACATATAAAAAATATGTTAATTAAACTTATTAATCTGAAAAATGCAAGGTACATAATCAAAAATTTTTAGTCGTTTAACATCCTTTATTTTACTTATAAAGGTGTACGTAATTCAAAGGGATTTGAATTATTTCTTATATTTCTTCTAATATTTTGCATTAAATACTTTTTATCTTCAGAAAAATCACAAAAAAAAAATAGAAGGGGGATCTGAAGTGGCTGCAGAGCCTAATTTTTTTGCACTTCCGCCTACGCAATCCCCTCCGGAATTGAAAAAAACGTATACTTTTAATCGTTAATTTACGTCGTTTGTTTTTTTTTGGGCTTTTTTCCCGAAATTTAAATTTTTTTATTTTGGTTTTTATACAAAATGTTCTATTTTTGTAGGAAATACATAAATGGCGACTGAGGTTTTTGACGTTAAATGCACCTTAATTCAATAGTATTGCCGTGGTAATATTTAATTCAAAATGGAAAATTAGAAGAATTTATAGAGAATTGAAGTATTTAAAAATTAGTATAAGTAGCAAAAGCCGAAATAATCCAGAAAAAAATTAAATTTTAAAATGTACAGAAGCAAAAATTATTAGATGATTAATTATTTATTAAAATCATCTAAAATTTAATTGAAAATTATAAAATTATAAACTTCTGTAAATTGTTTTAATATTTTATAAAGAAATTTAGAAAATTATTTAATTTTATGGAAATAAATTCGGAATTCACATGATATTTAGAATTTTTTTCTTTTATGCATATTAAAAATTTTTTTTCACAGAACCTTGAACTAATTTAATTTTTCATTTTATTTAATATTTAATATTTTTCTTTTGCATAGGTATGTCTTATAAAAATTTTTATGATTTTAGTTTTAAAAATTTTATAAAAACTAGATAGATTTGATGAATTTTTGTATCTAGGGGCTGTCGCCCACGAACCCCCACAAATTTAATTATTGAAGCTAGATTTTGTATTCAAAAATGAAATAAAAAAAATAGGAAGTAAATTTGAAATATCCATTTGATAGAAAAAAAAAAAATTTTAATATTCATATAAGATGCTATAAAAATTAGCTAGAAGTGTTGAATTTTTTGAATTATTGAAGCTAGATTTTGTATCCAAATTTGAAATAGAAAAATTGTGTGTCAATTGGACATAAAATATTTTTGATATTTACTTTAAAATACTTTGTTACTTATTTACAAAAGCTTGCACTACGGCAACACTTTCATTTTTTCAGAATCTTTAAAAAACTGTATGATACACAATTGCATTAGTATTCGTAATATCCAGCGGCCATTAATTTACATTTTTAGTAAGCTTTATATGGAAACGTGAAAATTTTAAAATTAATATTTCTCCTAAAATAAAAGGAATTAAAAAAAACGAGGAAGATTATAGTTGCCCTTGTCAACTTTTAGATACCCGTGCATACCCACTATGGTGTATAAAATAAACCGTAATTTACTTCCCTTATACATTTAACTCATTACCCCATAATTTTGACGTAAAAAAAAAAAAAAAAATTAACAAAAAAAAAAAAAAATCACAAAACAAAAAACAAAATTTTCATTCATTGTCCCATAACTTTAGCCTAAAAAAAAAAAAAAAAAAAAAAATTAACAAAAAAAAAAAAAATCACAAAACAAAAACAAAATTTTCATTCATTGTCCAATAACTTTAGCTTAAAAAAAAAAAAAAAAAATAAAAAAAAAAAAAAAACAAAAAAAAAAAAATTGGCCCACTCTAAAAGTCCGAAGGTCCGAGTGATGTCCAACTTTGCCAAGTAACTTGCCCTATTAATTTATCTGCCCAATTTTAATTTTAACCTTGTAGCTTCATTAGATTCAAAGTTATTGAATTGAAAACTTTGTATGGCAGCCCCCAGAAAATGGGGCCCTAACATTTTGAAACTTCATATAAGTGCTCGATTCATTATATAACTAACCGTGTGTAATTTTCAGCCTCGTAGTACAATTAGTTTTGAAGAAATTCATATTGGTGCAAAGAAGTTGTATGGCAGCCCCCCGAAAATGGGGCCCTAAAATTTTGAAACTTCATATAAGTGCTCGTTTCATTATATAACTAACCGTGTGTAATTTTCAGCCTCGTAGTACAATTAGTTTTGAAGAAATTCATATTGGTGCAAAGAAGTTGTATGGCAGCCCCCCGAAAATGGGGCCCTAACATTTTGAAACTTCATATAAGTGCTCGATTCATTATATAACTAACCGTGTGTAATTTTCAGCCTCGTAGTATAATTAGTTTTGAAGAAATTCATATTGGTGCAAAGAAGTTGTATGGCAGCCCCCCGAAAATGGGGCCCTAACATTTTGAAACTTCATATAAGTGCTCGATTCATTATATAACTAACCGTGTGTAATTTTCATCCGCGTAGTATAATTAGTTTTGAAGAAATTCATATTGGTGCAAAGAAGTTGTATGGCAGCCCCCCGAAAATGGGGCTCTAACATTTTGAAACTTCATATAAGTGCCGGAGTCATTATAAAACTAACCGTGTGTCATTTTCATCCCCGTAGTATAAATAGTTTTGAAGAAATTCATATTGGTGCAAAAAAGTTGTATGGCAGCTCCCCGAAGCCTTGGTCCGATTTTAACCAAAAACAATAGGGAACCTAGAAATTGTCTAAAAATGACTTTGTGTGAAATTCAAGACTCTAGCCCTTTTAGTTTTTGAGTTATCGTGCTGACGGACGGACGGACGGACGGACACACATAGCTAGATCGATTCACTTTTCGATGCTGATTCGATACGTACCCTTGACACTATATCTAGCTCGTCTAGATCGATGCGTTACAAACGGAGGAGTAATTTTAATATACCCGATGTTCATATATGTATGCACGGGTATAAAGAAGGGCATCTCTAATGCCAGGGACCAGAAAAGGATTAACCAAGATTAAAAAAATTAAATTTGGAGGTTCGCTTCGCAAGTTTTCAAAGACCTGCATCCTCGTTAGATCATCTAAAAACAGCTCATCCATATAATAGCTTGATGAAAACAAGTAATAATATCCGAACAAGACTGATAAATATATAAAGATTTATTTAAAACAAGTGATGAAAAAAACCAAGGGTTTTTAAAAAAGCACATTTTCAAATTTATATTGTATTACATACTGAGTTTAATTTTGGAAATACTCCTATATACACTGGTGACTAATTACTGCTTACTTATAAAATTTACTGCTAACAGCAATTTTTTTATTTTAAAGTTCTAATAGCCCTTCAATAGGGAAGGTTACCAAATTTCTCGAGGACCTAACTTCATCTACTCCTCCTCCCCTCAGGGCCGGCGCTTCCATATGCACAGATGGCACAGTAAAACCGGGCGCCAGAATTTTAGGGGCGCCAAATTTATTGTAAAAATTATGTACCTACCGACCTAAAATAATTTTTTTTTTTTTTTTGAAAATAATTAATAAATTTACATACCAAAATTTAAAAATTAAAATTATTCCTTTGAATTAATTCTTTCAAATTCTGTCCAAATTAATTCTTCTTAACTCAAATCAGATATATTTTATTTTATCATTCATTTTATAGGTACCTACTGTTTAAGTTCTTCTTGCTTTGATTCTACTTAGTTAAAATAACAATTTAAAAATATGCTCCATACACATAAACAAAATCATATAAAGCAAAATAAAAATGTTTTTCGGTTTTTCCTATACATTTTTTTATTTAAGGTTCAATCATTTTTTATTGTTCCTTAAATTATTTATCTATTATAAAAAAAAGAAATAGAAGAGACCATAAGAAAATAAATTCAATTCTCTTTTTTAGTCTTTCAATAAAATCAAATAGTTTAAATATACCTTATGCACAGTTTAAAAAAGTGCTCCATATACATAAGCAAAATCATATAAAACAAAAAAATGTTTTTCGGTTTTGTACTGCATTTTTTTTATTTAAGGTTCAATTATTTTTGACTGTTCCTTAAATTATTTATATATTAAAGAAAAAAGAAATAGAAGAGAAGAGACAATAAGAAAGTAAATTAAATTCTCTTTATTAGTCTTCTTTCAATACAATCAAATAGTTTAAATAGCTTTTGTTCTGCCTTCTACCTTCTGCACAATTTAAAAAAGTGCTCCATATACATAAGCAAAATCATATAAAACAAAAAAAATGTTTTTCGGTACAAAACCACATTTTTTTATTTAATGTTCAATTATTTTTGACTGTTCCTTAAACTATTCACCGAGGTATATAGAAAATAGAAATAGAAGAGCCAAAGAGAATAAGAAATAAAAAACGTTCTCTTAAATTTGTCTTTTACATTGATTTGCATTTGATTTATATATTATAAATACTTAATAATTTTTTCTCTTATAAAATTATTTCTAGTATGTAGTAGAGAAATAAAGAGTTAATAAAATAACATATATTTATATGTTATTTTATTAACTCTTTATTTCTCATCGTATTGAATAAAAAATTGTAAAGTAGTATTGTATTGTAATGTTGTATAATGTAAAATAATGAAATTTTGAAATTAAATGTACTTCTACCTATTTATATTTTGGACAATCCAATTTTGTTTTAGAAAATAAAATTTATGACCATGGCCATGAAGTATGAGATTTATGTATAGTGTGGTTGAAATTATGAATTATACGAAAAATACAAACTTTATAATAATTATGTTTGTCTATAAAAATAAAAACAATCTTATCTTGTAGAATAGGTTTATTTTAAAAGAAATAAATGAAAAAAATTTTTTATGGACCAATTAATTATTAATTAAATCTTTTTGTTCTACTGATTTTCAAAACCATTTAATTTTAATATTAATTTTAATCTTGATTTTTATATATATTCCATAATTGTCGATTGCACTCCCGATCTAAGTCGAAAAGAACAAGTATCTCTAATTCTTAGAATAGTTAATAAAACAGAAAACAATATTTTTGAAATAAAAGAATTTTTTATAGGTTTTCTCATAGGTTTAGATACAACAGGAAAAGGCTTGACAGATTTAGTTTTAGATAAGTTAACTTCGTTAGGACTTTCAATTAATGACTGTAGAGGACAAGGCTATGACAATGGTTCAAATATGAAAGGAAAAAATATAGGTATGCAAGCTCAAATTAGGCACCTAGAACCACGTGCGTTTTTCATTCCATGTGCATCTCATTCCGCAAACTTAGTTCTTTTAGATTCCGCTCAATGTTCAAGTCAAGCTGTAAAATTTTTTGATACAATTCAAAGTCTTTATGTTTTCTTTTCGAGTTCTGTTTCAAGGTGGGAAATTTTAAAAAAGAACGTGAATAATTTGACTCTCAAACCACTTTGCACAACTAGATGGGAAAGTAGAATAGAAGCCTTAAAACCTTTTATTTTTCATTTAGAAGATATTTATGAAGCTTTAGTAGAACTGACAAATGACAAAGACTCTATGACAAGACACACCGCAGAAGCTTTAGGCAATAGTATTTTAAAATTTGAATTTATTTGTTCATTACTAATTTGGTTTAAAATTTTAGAAAAAATTAATATAGTTAGTAAATATTTGCAAAGTCCAGGAATTTGTTTAACGACTGCTGTTAATATTTTGCTCACAACTAAAGAATTTTTGAGCAATTTGAGAACGGACGAACATTTTTATGATTTCATTGCGCAAGCTAGACAAATCGCTATAAAATTAGATGTAACAGCGTCGTTTCCTCCCGTTTCAACACTTAGAAGTCGTAAAAAGCCTCGGCTTTTTTCATACGAAGGCAGGATGAAGTTATTGAGAATCCGGAAGTTAGGTTTAAAGTAGAATTTTATTTTAAAATACTAGATCAAGCTCTTCAGTCAGTTACAGAACGGTTTGAACAAATTTCCGCGCATAATAGTATATTTAAATTTTTACATGAAATTTCCATCATTTCGTCATATACTTCAAGTGATCTGTTTAATTATTGTTCCTCTTTAGAGAAAAATCTAACACACGATGGTTACTCTGACATAAATGGAGTAGAGCTATTTGAAGAGCTTAAAATATTTCCTACTTTGGTTTTCGAAAAACCACCTTCATCCCCTCTTGAAACTTTAAACTTTATTTTTGATAAAAAATTAGAAACATTATTTCCCAACCTTGTTATTGCTCTAAAAATTTTATTGACAATACCCGTTACAGTAGCTTCTGCGGAACGTAGCTTTTCAAAATTAAAAATTATTAAAAATTATTTGAGAACTACAATGACTCAAGACAGATTAGTAGGATAAGCAACTATATCTATTGAAAAAGAACTTCTTGAAAATTTGGACTACAACGATTTAGTTAACGATTTTGCCAATATAAAAGCGCGAAGAATTAATTTTTAATATTTTCGTTTTATTAAAGTTATTAAATTATGTGATATATAGTTTTTCCTCGCGTTTTCCTTTTGAATTAAATTTCTTTCATTCAAGTAAAGCGCTATTTCTTCTAACTAAATTTTTTATTTTCAATCTAAAACTATTTTCTTTTTTAAATTAACTTATTTTTTAAAGAGGATTATACCTTCGTGGGACTACCTCTATAAAAAAATGCATCGATAATCCTACCTCATGGGTGATGTGGAAATGGATTTTTTAGGGCGGCGTTTTAGAAAAGTGCACCGGGTGACAAAATGCTTAGCGCCGGCACTGCCTCCCCTCCCTCTCCATTTTTGTAGGTACTAAGAATTAAATTGTGAATTCCACAAAAATTTGGAATTTTACTTAGAATTATACTATCTAAGCAAAAATGGGTAAAACTGAAAGACACTTTCTTCAATTTAAAGAACCGTTTTTAAATTTAAGAAAAATCTTTAACATATATTAAAATATAATGTTGGACCTTTAAATTTTGTATATTAATAAAAAAAAAATGGACAGGTATTCAAGTTACAGGTGCTTAAAAATAGCAAAATTTCAATTTTCGAGCCCTTTTATCTTCTAAATAGGGGGCTTGACCAAAAAATTTTGTTAACCGACTCCTACTAACTTTTGACGATCTATCTTCACATAAAAGGTAAGTGAAGTGTCAAACTGTCTTGACTTGAAATTTCTAAGCGGAAAAAAAAACTTAAAAAAGTAAAAAATCTAATAGAATTTTTAAACTTTAACATTTTTAAAAAAACAAAAAAATTTTGGCGTTCAAACTTATACAAAATACAAAATAAAAGAAAAAAATATCTAAACTAAAAACGAATTAAAAAATATACAAAAAAAAAAAAAGGGTTTTTAAACTTTGGCGCTCAAATTTATACAAATAAAACCTTGGATTATTTAATAATTAGAGGAATATAAATATTATATAAAGTGTAATATTTTAAATAAATAAAATAAAACAATAAATAAACTGTGTGTTGTATGTAAGAATCATGTTGATGGGAGAGGAAGGGCCAAAGCAGTTCAGTGCAATATATGCTCTTCCACTTTTCATTCAAAATGTGGTAATATATCTGAGGATCTATTCCAAAATACTAAATCAGGTCGTGTCATGTGGAAGTGTTTCAGGTCGTGTCATGTGGTGATAGAAATTACAAATGAAGAAGATACAACTGAATTGGATACAATGGAAGGAAACGCTACTCTAAAAAAATTAGTTAAAAATAATGGTGCTCTTCTTAGCTTGCAGGAGGAGTTTAGTTCTTTTAATGTTGCCGAATATTGTGATAATAAGATGGCTCTATTCTTAAAAAAAATGGGCAACTTTACATTAGAAGTTCTAAAGGGGCAAACATTTCTATCTTAGCAAGTAGAAGAATCACTAAATGAAAATAGAGTGCTACGAAATGAAAATATAAAGTTAAGAAAAAGGGTAGATAGTTGTGAGGGAAGCATTAACACATTAGAAAAAAAAGTAAACAATTTAGAATACTTACTTGATAAGCCAATACAAAACACCTTAAAAAACAATGTTGTAATAGCCGGGGGCTTCCAAACCTATCCGAAAAATACCGAAAATCCGAAAAATACCATAATGGATGTAGCAAAAAAAAATAATGCTAAAATTAAGGAAGACGACATATTGGATGTTGAAATAATAAAACAAAAAAAGATTAGTGAGAGTGCTTCCCAGGATAATTTATATGTTATTAAATTTAAATCTGTGGCTGCAAAAAAAAGAGTTGATGGAAAAAAAAAGAACCCTCAGTTACTCACAGCTGTATATTATGAAGCCAAAAATATCAAACTTGCAAATCAATTTAAATTTCTTTGGGTTAAAGATAGCACAATTTGCTTGCGAAAAAGTGAAACTAGCATGGTCCATAAGATTACATCGAGAAACGACATTAATCGTTTATACAAAATTCAATGTTAAGGCTTTGGGAAAAGTGACTACAGAACCATACATTCACAAGAGCTTGAGGTAAACTTATATACAGGGCACTTACTTATTATTGTAATGTTTTTGATATTTTTCCTAAAAATTTTGATTTTTTGTTTCTTTACTAAAATATTTTTTTATTATATATTATATTATAATTTAGATTATTACGTAAATATTTATTTGAATACGGCATATAAAAAACACATTTATATAATTTTTTATTCTTTAATTAATTTAACAATAATTTCACATCATATCATATATTCAAATTTAAATTTTTTATATTAATATTATAAATATATTATGTCATAAATCAAATTAAATTAAAAAATAAAAAATAAAAATTGGACGAAATTTAAACAAAATTACAAAAACAAAATCAAATAAAATTATAACATATTAAAAAATAAAATAAAATAAAAATTGAACGAAATTAAAACAAAAACAAAATTAAATAAAATTATAACATATTAAAAAATAAAATAAAATAAAAATTGAACGAAATTAAAACAAAATTACAAAAACAAAATTAAATAAAATTGTAACATATTATAAAAGTTTTTAAACATTCGTCAAGTTAAATCAAAAAAGAAATATTTTAAATAAACTAATAAATTGAACGGAATTACAAAAACAAAAAATTTTTTATATTATAATAAGTTAGCGAATGCTATCAAATAAAAACGTATCAGTATTTCCTTTGTCTGCATTCATATTGTTGTTGTCTTTATTAATGTAAAAAGTTTCATATGCATCTAATTTTGCTGGGTTCCTAATACATTTTACTAAATTAAGTTCGTATGAATTTAAGTTGAGATGGAGTTTCTCAAATGCATGGATTGATACTCCAGATTTTTTATGTTGTCCGTTGTCCGTTTAAAAAAAAAAAAAAAACAACATAAAAAATCTGGAGTATCAATCCATGCATTTGAGAAACTCCATCTCAACTTAAATTCATACGAACTTAATTTAGTAAAATGTATTAGGAACCCAGCAAAATTAGATGCATATGAAACTTTTTACATTTAAATTTAAATTTGAATTAAGATCGATTCTACAAGGATTAATTTTGCATATCATATATGTTTTTTGTACATTTTTAATTTAAAATTTGAACTTATATACAAACATAAACACATATATGCATATCAATCATGCCATATAATTTAGAGTATTACTTATAAATTTATTTGAATGCACATAAAAATCATATTAATATATTTCTTTATTTTTTAATTTACAATATATTTGACACTAATTATAATACAAAAATAAGTAAAAAAATAACTCGTGTGATACTAACTAAAACTGAGTTCAGAATCATATACCTTTTTCTAATTGCTGTTGAATGCACTCGTATATTTCCAACAGCTGATTACTACCGGTTTGTCATCTTTCTTATTAATTATAATGGAATAACAAATTTTTTGTGTTTTGATAATGAGCAGTGATACAGATAATATAAGCTATAACTTGAAAGTTGAGCACTATACGAAGGTTGATCAAAATGAATTAGAAAAAACTTATAAAAATAATTTAAATATAATATATTTTAACATTCAAAGTCTTCGAAACAAATTGTATAATATTGAAGAATTTATTGGTAGTTATGGATGTGAAGTACATGTTATCGTTTTAACAGAAATTTGGTTAAGAGAATCCGAAAACAGTTTTTTTAACTTACCTGGATTTATAGGTTATTTTTCAAATAGAGAAAATGCGTATGGGGGAGTTTCTATCTGTGTGAGGGAATATTTAAGTAGTTCAATACTTTTTGAAGAAGAATATCACAAGTCAAATTTTTTAGGATTTAAACTAGATAAAGAGAACATTAATATTTTTTCAATATATAAGTCACAAGAAACAAAGATGGATGAATTTATGAGTAAATTAGATGACATTACTACAAATTTTAAACAATCTTTAGTTATAGGAGATTTTAATCTAAACTTATTAAATAAAAACAATAATGATATCATCAATTACTCTAATATGCTTTTGACTAATGAATTCATAATCTATAATTAAGTTACAGAGGAATTTGCCACTAGAATTGACAATACTTTAAAAACGGTGATAGATAACTTTTTTACAGATATTATGTTAAAAAACAATACTTTTTTCATGTAGTTGATACGCCTATGTCCGACTATCAAATGTTTTTAATAAGTATGAATAAGAAACCGTATAAAGAGAAAATAAACCAAATTAAAACAGTAGTTGAGTTTGATAAAATTGCCATTGATCAATTTTTGTCCACTATTAATGTGTACAATAGCTTTGATTTCTTTGTAAGTAAATTAACCTTTTAATAAAAAAGTACACTAAAACAATTCCTATAAAAAACACAAGAAAGAAAAAAGAGTGGATTACAGATAATATAATTAATGAAATAAAAATTAGGGACTCTTATCTAAAATTTAGAAAAAAATATCCAAATGATAAGCATATAGAAGATCTATATCGCGAACACAAAAACAAAGTATCTAAACTAATACTTGAGGCCAAAAAACAATATTTTTCTAATAAAATAGCTGCGGATCCAAACAATAGCAGAAAACTATGGGATATTTACAAATTAATAATTTATAGTAAACATATTTCCCCTACTAACATTAGGGAAATCAAACATGATAATGAAAATATTAATAATAAGCAAGAAATTGCAAATATCATGAATGATTTCTTTATTAATGTTACTACTAAAATAGATATTTCAGAAGACCCAATTGATCGTGTATATATTAGCAGTTTTTTTTAGAAATACATATAAGCAATTTCAGTTAACCCCAACAAATAATGAGGAAATCAAAAATGTGATAGATATGCTGAGACCTCCAGCTGCTATCGGATATGAAATTATGATTGTATTTCGACAAAGTTTATCAAAAAATTTGTCAATTATTTAACTCCGGTGTTAGTCAAATTTATTAATAGAATGTTTCAAACTTGTGTCTTCCTTGTGGGGCTGTAGCTTCCTAACCCTTCAAAATTAAGAAAAACCTTTGACACTTGTTGAAATATATTTATAGAGCTTTGAATTTTGTATATAACTAAAAAAAAATTTGGACAGGTATTTAAGTTACAGGTGTTTAAAAATAGCAAAAATTCAATTTTCGAGCCCTTATAGCTTCTAAATAGAGGGCTTGACAAAAAAATTTTGTATCTAACTTCTCTCAAAACTTCAAGACCCTAGCTTGAACCGTTCAAAAGATATGTGTTGGCAAACATTTTGCAAAAATTGAGTTTTGCGTAATGTTAAATTTTAGTACCGTATGGCAACCCATATAACGACCATGAATGGACAGAAAATATGCGTTGTAATAAACGAATGTCGTTTTAAAAGAATGCTGTGAATTTTGAAAAATTAGTATTAGAATTAAACATTGTAGAATATGCTTATTTGAGCGGACTCTTCGAACTCATTTGCTAGAATTTTACATGATGTTCCAGCTTCAAGCTTATGTATAGTGCTTTTTCTTCTAATGATTTTTTTTTTTGTATTTTTGATACGTTATGTTTTTTTTTTATATTAAAAAATAAATAAGAAAATACATAAATGTTTGCAAATGGCAAACATTTGCATTTTAAAAAGTTATAAAGTTTATAAAACCAGCTATCGTTTGCCGTCTTCAGATTGAAAATATATCTAACAGAACTCTTGTTATAACAATTTAAATATAGGGCTCTTTTCAACTTTGAGGGGCTGTAGCCCCGTACAAGGTTGGGCTACAGAAAAAAATGTTAAAAAATTTCTTTACTCTATTTCAAACGGTGGAAAAGTTTTTGTAAACATACGGACGGACGGACAGAGTAAAATATAGGCACATTTTTAAAAAAATTTTTTGAAAATGTGCCAAAAATTATTTATTTTTTTTTAAATGTGCTTTATTATATCCTTTTATATGAACTTGCCTGTCTCTATGGCTTTATTTTTTATATACTTTTATATGAACTTGCCTGTGTCTATGGCTTTATTTTTCATTCTGTCAGTTAATTAGACATCTGGCGATAAATTTATAAAAATTGTATGGTTCAGTGGTTGGCGAAGTGGCTAAGGGTGTAAATAGATGTGAGTTCGATCCTCCTTGAAAGGTAAAAAAATTTTTTTTTTTAATTCAAGAGAAATAATAAGAAAAATTACAAATAATTTATTTGCATAGTTTTTTAAAAATTTGTAACTTTAAAAACTAAAATACTTCATTTTCATAATATAAAACCATAGACCAAATAATTTTCATATAAAAAATTTTCAGGGTTTTTTTTTAAGTCAGTCCGTTTGGTCGATTAAGATTAACTGAAAGAAGAACTGCCTCTCATTTCAACAATTCACTTTTATATTAAAACACTTTTAAATACAAAAGATCTACCATCAATTTTTGGTTAATGAAAATTTTCAATATTTTAAGCTTACAAGTTTTTAAACATTAAAAGAACTGTTTCTTATACCAGCAATTTACTTTTATATTAAAACAATAACAAATTCCCAAGATCTGCATTCAATTTTTTATTTTCTACATGGCAAATCTAATTTGAGTTTGGTGAACATCATCATGATATCAAGTTTGGTCATTTTGTAACTATTGAATGGTAAAAAAGGTTCACAGTAATTGTAAATTATGTTAAATGATTTAAATGATGGAAATCCAGTTAAAAATTTTACAAGATGAGAATTATTTTTTAGGTTATCTAATTTCAAATGAACTTTGTCCAAAATTAAATTATCATAATTATTTTTCAATACTATATATGTATTGTTTTTGCAAAATTTGATACTTCTGTTTATCTTCTTTAATAGCAGTTTTGTTTAAATAGAAATCTAAAAATAAAATAATTTTTTTAAGATTGAGTATAGGTACCCAAGTTAAACACAATTACCTTCTATCAGGCAAAACTGGTCCATTTTACTTTCACAACTAACGGAAATTTCTTCATTTTGTTCTGTGCATACCGATTCATGGTTTTCTATATTCACCATTTTTTGGTCCTTAGATATATTTCTGCGGACTATCCGCTTGTATCACTCAAGATTATGTTGATCTTATGTTATAGCTTTCCGACAATTAAATCCCAAGTTCAAACTTGGAACCCATTCTTTGTTCATATCGTGAACTAATGCTTTTTTGTCAGAAATAAAATGTTTTGAACAAACTCTCGACCGTCTATAGAATTTACAATTAATAATGCGGATTGGTGACTAAATCCACAGAAAATAAAATCCATAATGACTTTTGCAAAAAAAAAAAAATCCACAAAAGCTAACAGACTGAATAAAAAAAAAAAATAAAAAAAGAATATTCTCGTTAAAGGACAATATATTACTCTTAAGGCAATATATTTCTTTTAATAAAGTTCGGAATCTTGTCACAATTTGATTTTTCAATTTATGGATTTATTATTTCTGGATTTCGGTTTATGGATTTAGTCACCAACCCTAATAATGCAACACTGTACAGGCATTTGGACATAATAAAAATTTTGTTTTTTCATATTTTATTTAAACTTTCACAATTCTTCCTTTAATAACTTCTTCTCTGCTCTTAAAACTCCTTCACAATAACAAAAATCAAAAGGGAAAATAAAAAATTTGCTAATTTTAAAAAATTGTTTTGACAGAAATTACTTTATGCCGCAGCCACAATTATCGTAGCCATGACGCAGTATCGAAGAATGAACAATGTTGAAAGTGACATTTAATGTAAAAAAAATAAGTATATAAACATAATTAATTTTTTAATCAGTGAACTAAGAAAAAAGTATTTTAAATATACATAATTAATATACATATACTAAATTTTATATACTACTATACTAAAAAGTAATAATACATAAAAATGGCTGGCAAAACAAAATCAATTAGTTGTCAAAGTAAGCCAGAAGTTAAAAGTTGATTAAGCCGATGCCAAGGCTGCGTTACTTTCATTTTGTGCATTAATATTTTTTCTATATGTTTAACTCTTGGAGTAGAATTTCAACGTGCTCATGAGACATCACCTCAAAAAAATGCCTTCCAGAAAAGCCAGACGTGATAATATTTTTAAAGGAGCCATGATATAAAAGCGCATCGTATGAAATGATAAGCCTATCAGAATATAATAAATACAGTAAATGTACTATTAATTGGGAAACAGTATTAAATTTTTGTTTTAGTTAGATAATGGGTGTTCCTTCATATTTTTAACATTTGTTTTAGCTTATACCATTTTTTAATATCAAATCACCTTTTTTTTTTTTATTTTTAAAAATGAAATTTACAATAAATTAATTAAATATATAATAGTTTTAATAAAATTTTAAAGACCTTAGCATGAGCTATGTGGTCGTATAGATTAAACAATAAATGAATTTATTATTATTAGATTCTTATTGATTGTTATTTAATATTAATTTTGTTAAAATCTTGAAATGTATTTTTGTTTAACATTAAATTTATTTTTAATTTTAATTTAACTTGAAATTTATTCTACTTGTAATTTGATTGCGATATTGACTACATTGTTAATAATTTAGTTTACATTAGACTAAAAATCTTAGGTTTCAAGTTTTACTATAATATCCATCTTATCCTACACAAAGTGTATTTTACTACAATGATAAATTTAAATGGTTATGTTTTAATTTATTTGAAATTATTTGAATTTTATTTATTTAGTTTATTTATTTAGTAATTATGCGAATTATTTAAAAAAAATGTTTACTTCTTTATTGAAAATAAGAAAATTGGTTGCGGCTTTCATTTGGAAGATTATTATACGCCTTTAAACAGTTGTACAGACAATTGTTTATCTGTTTACCCGTTTTACCTATTGATTTTGCAAAACATTTAAAAATTTATATGGTTTATCCGTTTATGCGTTCTATAATATATTTTTTTTATATATGTCATTACATATACATATACACACTTATTCTGGTAAGTGGTAGGCGTAGCATACGATAAGTATCACTTAAGTGATTATCGGCTATTGTGGTAGACTCGAAAGTGATATTATCGTAATGTTATTAATTTGTCAGTTGGCAAATCATCACCTTTGGCTATTGTGGAAGACTTCTTACGACGTGAGAACAATTTGGTATCGATTCTAAATTTGTCTACGAACAGCTATCACACCTAGGTTTTTCTAAAATTTTAAATGTAAACCGAAATGAAAAAACTAGAAATTTATTTAAATGCAAAATTAAATTAATTTTTTGCTGTTTTTTACTATGTATCTATTCTTTTTTATTGCACGAGAACCAACAAAGTAATAATTGCGAATATTTGCTACTTTTGCATTTTGCTATTTCATCAATGTAGTTTATGGTTGAAAATTATTTTCAATTACTTTTTCGTTGTTTTCTTTGAATAAAATACCAGTTGGAAAAGGTAAGTAATATTAATGTATAAATTAAGCGATAATCCAACATAGATTTGCTTACTACCTCTGTGAGTTTTTACACAGATGTATTTGAAAAGTAATGTTGTTTTTTGTAATCGAATAGGTAATCAATGCCAAAAATATAAATCACATCTAATTTAGTTTTCTTTCCTGAAAAAAGTTTTGAACTGGGTTTCCTCTTTTTTCAGGTCACATTTTTTCTTAGACAAAAAATGCAAAACTAAAAAAAATTTTTGTGTTGAAAAAGATTGAGGGCAAAACTCGCTCAGGCAACATTTGTTTTAAAAACTAACTAAATGAATTTGGCACTCTCCAATATGACAAAATTAAAAAATATATTGGTTTTATCAGTATTACATTGAAACACACAAACTCATTAAAAAATAAAATGAATTTACCAACTCTAAACTTTTTTTTACTATTTTTTTCTTTTTTTTTTTAAGAAAATAATAATAATATAAAACAATGTGTAGGATGAGAAAGGTATATGTTTTTACAAATGTATAATATCGTTTTTTCTCTTTCGTGGGGCATTGGATTTCACAAAATATAGTGAGAGATTTTTTGTTCTACTTGCTTTATCTATATATGTATAATTTTTGATAATAGCCACAACCAAATATAAATACTATCAAAGACACTATGTACTAAAATTTCATTTTAACTTGCTTCAATTCAACGCAAAGTCACAAACCTAACTTAAAAACTATCAAAGACATAAGCTACTCAAATTCCTCATTCTACATTACCGACATCTAACGCTTTTTCTTTGAACCCTCTAGCTAAGACAAATTTCTACCTTTTAAAATACATACCAAAGACATTTTTCCGCATCGCTCCATATATCCGCAACCCCATATCCCTACTACTGCTATTGCTACGCCTTCAATAATTCTTTCATTATTATTATAACTATTATTTTTATCATAAATATCAACAACAATTTCAGGAACGCCCTCTGCACAATTATTCAATATATTTTCATCCTCTTCCCATTTCTTTAATTGCTGGTACCCAATTTGTTCCTTTCTTTTATTTAATTTTTTTTTATATACTGGATAGAATCTACTAAATGTTTTATGTTTTACATCTAGTCCTAGCTTGAATTTTTCATTATTTTTCTTGCAATTTATGCATTCATTAATTTCTTCCTGTTGTTTACAATCACTTGTTTTATGGTTCTGGTGACATTTCATGCATGTTTCTTTGTTTGTACAGTAATATTTTCGGGAAAGAATATTTATCCACTTCAATTACGCGTTCTGCATATCTTTTTTGTATTTAATTACCGAATTTAATTTTTTTTTATTTTTAACTAATTTTTAACTCAAAACTATTTTGTTTGATAAGCTTTTCTATTATTTCATCCTCATTAAATTTATTGTTCATATGAACAATTTTAAATTTAGGTTTTATTTAATTTTTGATAACATTACGTTATAACATTACATTTTTGATCACTTTATGTTCAAGTTCACTTTTTATTTTTTCACGATTTTTATTTGAATTTGTTTCAATTAAAATAGTACCATTATTTCTACTTTCAACATTTTTTATTTTTAAATTTTTTGGATTCACCTTAGTATTTAAGTCTTTTTTTGTAATTTCTGTTTTTTGCTAATTTTTTGATTTTATTAATAACGGCAAGTTTTTTTTTCATTACTGGCAATGCATTAACCCTATTTTTGTTGACACTCGCACTTTGTTTCACAATATCAGTGCTCTGACCTACATTAAGTTTTATTTCATTTTCGTTTTCTATACGCTCCATGAATCTATTTTCAATAGCTTTTAGTAATTGAATTACTTCATTTTCATTTTTTTTTATAGAACTTTCAAATTCTTTTTTATATTTGTTCAAATAATCATTGTTTTTTTTAACAGCACAATCAATATTTTGTAATAGAATACCATATCTACATTTTGTATATATAGAATACAATCATCACAAATAAATTTTATGTTGACATTAGAGTCTAATAAGTTACTTTGAGCCTGTTCAAGTCCCGAGCACTTGGTGGCGTAGTGGAAAATTTTTCGGCACACTCCGAAACATCCGACACATATGCTTCAACATAAACTCCTCTATTTAAATTATGTATTTAGTTTTCTACGGTATGCTCTTATCGACGCTCTTATCACTTATCGCAGCTCTAACATAAACGCACCCGGCACCCGCAATACCGGTTTCGCCTCTTATATTAGTATGGCATTTATGACAATTCGTCATTGTCCGTATAGTTGTATAAACAACTGTTTAACACCGAACACAAAATTGCAACAATAGCAATTTTTATTATTATTAGTTTTATATTATATTATTTATATTATTATATTTATATTATTATTATTATATATATTATATTATATTATATATTTAATTTTTAATTTTCTTCCGAAATTTAAATACGTCCGATCGGTTTCAGTTCAAAATAAGAACTGATTTTATATTATATTATATATTTAATTTTCTTCCGAAATTTAAAATTACGTCCGATCGGTTTCAGTTCAAAATAAGAACTGAACTGAAAAAAAAAATAAGAACTGAATAAGAACTCAATAGTTAAAACTTATTAGTTTATTGAAAAACTTTTATTCTATGTAATATTTT
This sequence comes from Dolichopus griseipennis, assembly GCA_963082915.1. Lineage (NCBI taxonomy): Eukaryota > Metazoa > Arthropoda > Insecta > Diptera > Dolichopodidae > Dolichopus > Dolichopus griseipennis. The sequence goes on along the minus strand of OY720445.1, from coordinate 49,794,187 downwards.
TTTATATCTGTGTAGGTATGTTATAAATCTTAAAATTGAGATTTAAAAAAAAAATCTCGAATTCTGGCATCTTCAATATAATGTACTAAGTACTAAGCGCTAAATAATACTAGTATGAAATGTTAAATTTTGTTTACATCATGTATGTAGGATTGGATAAAAATTAAGTTAAGAAAAACACTTTTTCACAAAAATTCAAAATAGTTCATTTATTTTGTTTATTAGTTTTAAAAAAAATGTTAGTTAAATTCACAAAATTATGTTTTCAAAAAAAAAAATTATTACTATGTAATGATAAAAAAAAATAATATTACAAATTAAAATTATTAAACTTCTTTCGTTACAAATTAAAATTATTAAACTTTTTTCTGCTTATATCATCCACGTCCACGTATATAACTCTGCTTTCTTCTACTTTCTTTTCTCCTTTTATATTTTTAGAAGTAACAGCTTTTAAATAAAAAAAAAGAAAAGGCGAATAACTGCTTAATAAAATATAAAAAAAAATAAAAGGTGAATAAACTCTTGAACTTGAAAATTCTTTTTATTAGCTTCCCTAGTGTCATTCGTCAACATCTTGCTTTTCGTTTCGTTCCATGTTTCATTCTATCCGTCAGCAATGACAACTGTCAAAAATAATTATTTATTATTTTGTAAACAAACATGTTTACAAAATTTTTATTTTCTAAAAAAATAAAAAATAAATAGAATGCGGGTTGCTGATTGGATTATATCTCTGAGCTACTAGAGATATGGAGTGCTATTAGATAAGTATTTAAATAATATATATTTTCCTTTGTTAAATAATATTCTTTTTAGGTGCTGCTATGCTGGATAAACAAAAACATATTGCTGAGACAACAAATGAAATTTTATGCTGCTACTGGATATAGGTAAGAGATTTTATATTATTAAAAAATATCCAGTCCCACATTCGGCCATCCTGTATTTTAATCCGCCTCGGATTGATCCAAATCGCTATCAGTTTCCTATTGCACCCATGATTTCATTTTGTCAGCACTGCATTCAGTATTGGTTGGACCTTAGTGTTCGCCTTCCTTTTGCACTGTGTACCTATCAAATCCTTTAATAGCTGTCATTCGATATGGACCAAAAAATTTTTGTTTAATTTTAAGACCAACTTCAAATTGTGTACGTTCTATTGCAACTAAATCTCCTAAATTATATTTTATTGCTGCTTTTCTTTTGCGATCAAAATTTCTTTTATTTTCGGCCTGAATTTTGATAATGTCCAATTTGGCCTGTTCTTTTGCTTCACTGCGTTCATTTTGAAATTGTTGAATCCATTTTTCTTCTATTAGCCGTATTATATTTTTATCATTCTTTGTTTCCATTTTAGTTCCCAACATGAGTTCAAATGGTGTGGTTTGAATAGAGCGATGAAAAGTGCTATTTAAAATTCTTTGTACATCTGTAATATGCGTGTACCATTTTTCGGGTTTGTTTAACGATAATTTCGTTAGAACTGTAACTGTAGTTTTGTGTAGACGTTCCACCTGACCATTCCCTCTTGGAACTCCTGTGGATATGAAGTAAAGTTTAGTGTCATGTGATTTACAATAATCACGGAATTGATTTGATATGTACGCTCCTCCACGGATAACCAAATGTACTGGCAATTATTTCACATTTCTTTATTACTTCCTCTGCATTTAAACTTTTTGTAGGGAACAACCAACAAAACTTGGAAAATCCATCAACTATCGCCAACACATATCGGTAACCCTTCTTAGTTGTACTCATGGGCCCTACATGATCAATATGAAACGTGTCCAACGGTGTATCTCCTTTGGGTATTGGGTTGAGCAGCCCTTCTTGTTTTCCGCTCTTTCTTTCCGCCAAAATACATTCGACACAGTTTCCAATGCAAGCATCTATTCTTCTCTTCAGATCAGGCATATAGATCTATTCTTCTTCAATTTGCTTTTTCATTTTCGCAAAATGATCTTACCAACGAATTTTTCATTCCCTCTGGAACAACATATAAAATTTTTCCATTTACTTCTTTGGCCAAAATATTATGGTGAATGACAAAATCTTTGTATTGGCCATGTTTCAATACTTCTATTATCGCGGTTAACTTTTCCTGTAGTTCCTGTAATTGACTTATAAAATTCTTTTTTATTTGAACACAGTAAGTTACCGGATTTCTGCTTAACGCATCAACATGGCGAATTCTCGTGCCTTCTCGGTGCTCCACTTTATAATCAAAGTCTTCCAACAGCAGCGACCAACGTGCCACTCGTGTTACCAAATCCTTTTTATTTAACGTCATTGCAAACGCCTTGCAATCCGTTATGAACTTAAATTTTTTCCCTAGTAAATATATTCTAAATTTTTTAACAGCTTCCACCACGCTAATACTTCCATCTCATAGCTACTCCACTTTTGTTGTGCATCTGTAGTTTTCTTAATAGAATAGTGCACCGGGTGTAACGCTCCATCTTCTGGATCTCGTTGTAGCAAGACAGCTGCTATTTCAAATTTGCAGGCATCTGTACGTAACTCGGTATAATCATCATAACTAAAAATTTTTAAGACGGGTGATGTGCTTAAAATGCGTTTTAATTCTTCGAAAGAACTCCTGTCTGTGTTGTCGAATTTAAATTTAACATTCTTCTTGAGCATTTTGCTTAACGGTTTTGCAATAATTGAATGTTGTGGGATAAATTTCCTAAAGTAACTCGTTAAACCTAAAAAGCTTTGAACCTGCTTTGCTGTTTTGGGTTCCGGGAAATTTTTAACTGCCTTTGTTTTAGAATTAGACGGTGATACTGTACCATTTTTAATTATATATCCAAGATACTCCACTTCTGCTTGTAAAAATTGGCATTTTGTCCACTTAATTTTTAATCCACTTTGAGCGGCAACTCGTAATACCTCTTTTAATTTTGTTATCGCTTCTTTCTCGGTTTTAGCTGAAATTATTAAATCATCTATATAGGTTATTACACAATCTTTATTTAATAAATCTTTAAATGTGAAATTTATAAATCTTTGAAAAACGTTAGGAGAGTTACATAACCCAAATGGAACTCTCAAAAATTCAAATTGCCCTTTTTGTGTGACAAATACTGTATATTTTCGGCTATTCTCCTCTATGCTAACATGGAAAAATCCATTTTCCAAATCCAACGTGGTAAAGATTCTTGCTCCTTGTAGCTTGTCAATTTGGTCATCGATAACTGGCAATGGAAAATGATCTTTGTGTATTTTCTTATTAACTCCTCTAAAATCCACACAAAGTCTGTTAGAACCATCCTTCTTTTTCACGAGGACTACAGAGCTGGCATAATCCGACGAGCTTTCGATATACCATTCTTGAGCCATTCTTTTACTTAATCATTAATTATTTTTTGCTCTATAGGTGGGAACCTTCTTGGACTCTGAAATACCGGCTTATCGTCCAATGGCAAAATTTTTATTTGGATGGGTGATTTCATCATGGTTACTGGCAAGTAGTTTTCAATTAAATTAAGAATTTCATTAAATTTACCTTTGTCCAAATTGGCTAACCCTGGGAGATCTTTGTAAGTAAACTCATTTTCTAATTTTATTTCAACTTAATGACAATCGTTTTCTTCTTTTTTAGTGTTGACTGTTGAAGTGCTACTCTTCTTTACGGAAATGACGCCACCACTTATTTTGACCACGGGGTGTTTCAGCAAACTCATACCTATGATAATAGGAAACTTCATGCTGTTGTTATCAATTATGTGTACCTCAACATTTTGGTAAGTATCTTCATTTATTTGAATTTCCATGTTGCAACAAACTTTGCTGAAAATATTAGAACCCTGATATTGCTATCTGATTGTTTCTGAGAATAGATAAAGGTTTAATTAGATTAATATATGCTTCTTTAATCAAACAAATATCGCTTCCAGTATATATTAAACCTTCCATCACAACATTGTTCACCTTTATTAAAACACAATTATTATTTGTGTTAGCTGCATTTGTTCTAGCTATCGGACGCATCTTGTTTGGACAATCCGGTTTTTTGTGTCCAAACTGGTTACACTCGAAGCTTTTCGGTCCTCGTTCTTTTTCTGGACAACCGTTTTAGTTTTTTCTTACACGGCTAATTTTTCTTTGAACCATGCATAATTTTTCGCGCCATACAGAGTTGATTTATTAGGGGGCGTATCGTTTATACCATTTATTGTATAGCTAATAACCGATATTTCATCGACTTCAGCTTGCGAAGCTATATCGATAATTTTATATAAAAATTCGCGGTACGACTCATTAACGTTTTTTTTCGCGCTTGTAATTTATTATGCACTTCAGCACTATTCATTTTGGGTGAAAATTCGTTTAGCAAAGCTTCCTTCAACATGTGAAAATTTAAAGGTTTAGCTTCACATTCAACAAAAAGTTTCGCGTCAACTTCTAATAACCTTTTACACACTATGTATTTTTCTAAGTCATTGAGGTGAAACGTGTTAGCATATTGTTCGAATTCTGAAAACCATTTACATACGCTAATGGTTTCTTTTCCCGTAAATTTTCTTATTAACGTTTCAAAATCATTGAAAATAAATTTAATTTGTGAATTATTTTCGGCACTAAATCTACTAGATTCTCGTATTCCTTCGTTAACTACCGGCAAATCGCTATTTTGACGACTAAGTCTACGTCTAGAACCCATTTTATTTAATTTTACTAAGTGATCACAAAACAATTATGTAAGATAAAAAAATGTTTATGTAATATATATTTTTTTTTTTTTTAAAAACTCCACGTTCTACGTTAAATATATATTTTCACTGTCCTATTTCTTATATATAATTTTTTTTATATTCACGGTTTATCGTTAAAATTTTCTTATATATATAATCTCTAAAAAAAAGTTTTTTGTTTTTTTTTTTTTTTGTATACTCATCTGCTTAAACGTTTTTATTTTAGATCACTTTCTAACAGTCCAATCCTGGATCAATTTTGGATTATCCCGGTTGAGCCCCCAAATGTAGGATTGGATAAAAATTAAGTTAAGAAAAACACTTTTTTTTTCACAAAAATTCAAAATAGTTCATTTATTTAGTTTATTAGTTTTAAAAAAAATGTAAGTTAAATTAACAAAATTATGTTTTCAAAAAAAAAAAAATTATTACTATGTAATGATAAAAAAAATAAAATTACAAATTAAAATTATTAAACTTCTTTCGTTACAAATTAAAATTATTAAACTTCTTTCTGCTTATATCATCCACGTCCACGTATATAACTCTGCTTTCTTCTACTTTCTTTTCTCCTTTTATATTTTTAGAAGTAACAGATTTTAAATAAAACGAGGAAGAGTGTAGTAGAGTAGACTGTGTCAACTCTGGGATACCCGTATGACCATAACATATACATTATATCATCTGGTTAACTACTTTTGGCAAAATTCAAAACATACAGCTTTATTAAGTGTAGTGTAATCCTCATATAAAAGAAGGGTTTATATGGCAGCTACTCGAACCCTCTGCAGTAGACCAAACAAATTTTTCTGTAACTTTGGCCATTACACTAAACTATTTTTGGCAAAATTTCAGACTCTCAGCTTCATTAGGTGTAGTGTAATGCTCATATAAAAGAAGGAGTTGTATGGCAGCTACTCGAACCCTCTGCAGTAGACCAACCAGATTTTGCACAAACTTTGGCCATTACACTAAACTATTTTATATTTTATTGTAGACTGTGTCAACTCTGGGATACCCGCATGACCGTAACATATACATTATATCTTCCTGTTACTTACTTTTGGCAAAATTTCAAACATTTAGCTTTATTAAGTGTTGAGTAATGCTCATATAAAAGAAGGAGTTGTATGGCAGCTACTCGAACCCTTTGCAGTAGACCAACCAAATTTTGCAGTAACTTTGGCCATTATACTAAACTATTTTTGGCAAAATTTCAGACACCTACCTTCATTTGGTGTAGTGTAATCCTCATATAAATGAAGGAGTTGTATGGCAGCTACTCGAACCCTCTGCAGTAGACATTATTAAGAGTTGGTATACTATTTCGAATTTACTACAGTAGTGCAGTAGATTCGAACATAATGTACCAAAATTGACAAATTTTGTTTATGTAATTTGTTAAATTAAATTAGTTTTATACGAATATGAAATATAAAATTTTTTTTTCTTTATTCATGATATTTTCCTCTTATTTTCCCCTTTTTCTATACTACAATTCTTGAATCATGATTCATTGTATTAAAAAAATTAATTCGAAGGTATGAATAATTATGAATGAGTATCTGATGATCCGATTCGTGATGTATATACAAATGAAGTTCATAAAAAATAAAGTTTTTTAAATTTAAATAATTAAAAAGGATTAAATTATTATAATAATTAGTCATATCAAAATTTGAATATCAAAATGCTGACAAAAATAAAATTTAAAGAAGATGTAAAAAAAACTTTAACTATAGATTCAGATTAATGTGAAATCTTTAGACGTTATATCCTCTCAGTTTTTCTGATTCAAAAAAAATGTATTCTAATTTTTCTAAATGTTCTAAATGTATTATACAGTTTTTTTTAAGATATATAAGTGTAGCTTTATTACACCGAATTCTAAGTTATTTGATTTTTCTTAAAATGTCTTACTGAATTTAACCAATTTTTCAAATACTGTACAAGTAATCAGGGCCCATTCAAAGAATTTAATTTTAACAAGAATAAAAAAAGTTACTAGTTACAACTTGAAGAAAATTTGAAATTTAATATATTAAGAAGTATTTAAAAAAAAAATTTTAAGACAATAATAATTTTTTTTAAATTGAGAAAACCTTGCAAAATATATCAAAATAATCTATATTTAATTACTTTAATAATTACTATAATTTTTTTTTTTCAAAACGCGATCGTTTTATTTAAAGTCAAAATTTTAAAGCGGTTTTAAATTTTCAAAATTTAAAATTATTTTTTCAGTTAATAAAAATGGTTTTCTCAAATGTGAATCTAAAACAACAACTTAGCAACAACTGCCAACTTAGTCGTTTCAATAATTTAAATAAAAATTCTAAAGAAAAAAAACTAAAAAAAAAAAATGAAAGTGAAAATAAAGAAAATGAAGATCCTAAAAATAATAAAAAAATTTTTAAATTTTCTGAACAATTATGTACAATATTTAATACACCACAAAATCCACGTGCAATGCAAACATTAATATTAAAAAATTGTATTAATTATAATCAGAGTCTACGAAATAAAAATGTTTTAAATAACATGACTATTGAAGTAACCCCTGATATAAAGAAGTTTTCAAATTCCGAAATTCATATGCGAAAACTTCAAAAAATCAAATGGAAATCAAGAATTCCGATACGAATTAATTTACCTGAAAAATTATTAAAGAAATCTTCAAAAGAAGGTGATGAAAGTTCTGTGAAAACAAAAGGATTTAAAAAAATTTCGGAAATCCCCAAAAAAAAAAATATAAAAAAAATAACACCACCTCAGCTAACACTTCTTGACACAATTAAATTCGAAATATCAAATATAGAAAAATTAATCATAACTAAAGGTAAAACCAATAAAACATATGACAATAATAGTAATACAACAACAACATATATTAATAATAATAGTTCTCAATTCGGAATTATGACAACTGAAAAAAATGACTATCAAAATCTAACAAAACAATTTAAAGCAAAAATAATTAAACGAACCATACCTACAAATAATACAAATAGGAAGATTCCGAAACCTATAAATAATAATTTGTCTTTAAAACGTGTTAAATTAGATATGAAATGGAAAAATCCATTAAGTTTTATAACAAGGGGTCCACCACTTTGTAGAAAAAACTCAAATATATTTGCATCTTATCATTTATCACCATCTGAAAAGGAAGCATTTACATCAAAAATATTTAACACAGCAATGAAAAAAGTTGCAAATGACGAATATAATATATTACGAAATGGTAAACGAGAGGATTACTTAACTAAAAGATGTGATCATGCACCAAATTTTAAATATAATTTTCCAGAGGCTACTAGTTGGCGTGTTGGTTGGTTTCATGAGTGATTCAAGAGTGAGAATAAAGGAGGAAAAAAAATTCACCAAATGTTAGAAAAGAAATTGTAGGTAGTTGTATTTTTATTTTCTGTTTTAATATTAATTTATTTATTTTAAATTTGAATTTGTGAAGTCATTAATTAATAAGTTCGCTTGTATGTGTATGTTTTAATTTTAAGAGATTAAAACTTTTTTTTAAAAAATCCTATAAAATTATTGTAAAATCCTAGAAAAGTGAATAAAAAAAATTAAAAAGTTTAAAAGCATTTTAAAAGCATAGTTTTAAATTAAAATATTTTAAATAAAATCATAAAAATATAAAGAGTGGTAGTATGTTACTATGTAACAATCATATTGTTCCGCTATTTCTGAAAATTGGCAACACGTAATTTGTAACGTTAATTTTAATTTTGTTCCAAAAGTTTAATTTTGTTTCGCTACTTTTGCCAGAAGGTAATGTTCGAAACTTTTTTTTAGCGTTACAAATAAAATTTGAAGGTAATTAAATAGCTAACACTAAAAAAGTTTTGGTTTTTTTAAGACTTTGTATGTTTTGGAAGAATTAAAAGTATTTCAAATTGAATAATTGAGTCATAAATTTTAAGTTCCAACTCGATATACATTTAATTTTCGAAATGAATCATGTATATATGTTTTTGTAAATGATCGGTTAATTTTATGATATGAAAGAGAAGAATAACTAGGTGTATTACATATTAATGTGACGTGATATAAAACCACTTTATTTGTTATGTAGTTTTATGTTTTAAATTATATTTGGTTACCAAGGGGTATTGTAAATATTTTGTGAACAGATCCTATCAGAACATTTTGTGAACAGAGCCTATCGCGAGTGTCAACTATCTCAAATGTGATAACTGGTAAAATTTATCAAAAACCATATCGTGAAGAGCTACTGATAAATTTTATGATATAAATGTACTATTGTGAATTGTGGTAATTTGAAGTTTTTGAAATTTAAAAAAATATTTTATTTCTTTTGCGTTTAATTTGAATATAAAAATTAGATAAATATATAAATTTGAAGCAAAAATATTTAAAAAGTTTCAGAGAATACGTACTTCTATCTCTATGGTGTTAAATGGTGGTTAAAAATAAAACAGTTAACTGTATAGTAACTGTTTATTAAATACTTCAATATGAACAAATTTGTATTTTAACATGTATTGGAGAGTATTGAAGATAAGCTTTAATATAAACAAAGAGTTGTGCCAAAAAAATTTGCAGCGATCCTAATTTTTCGTCCATCGTAGCTATCAAACATTAAAAATTTAAAAAAAATCAACTTTTTATACAAAAGTCTAAATTAAATTAATTAAAATTTAAATCAATAATAATTTGCTTACTATTTGTTTGTAAAAATACTTTGTTTTAACAAATTATTTATCATATTCATATGAGCGGTTGATAAAATAAACAGATAAATATCACATATTTGAACATTCGCGATACCAAATTATCACATGACATTTCATTAAATTCACAATAGATATGAAATTTTTCATACCTTTGACACTGGCGATGTGGTTAATAAAAATATTTAAAAATTATCACAAATTGTGATAAATGACTTGTGATAATTGACACCCACGATTAGCCTGAATATATATTAATTATTTAGAGGAAAAGAACTGATCATCATTGTATATTTTTAAGAAATATAATAAAGGGAACGATATATAAGTGTTATAAATTAACAGGCTAATTGTGTGTGTCATTTATAACAATTTGCGATCATTTTCAAAAATTTTTATTAACCAAATCACCAGTGTCAAATGTATGAAAAATTTCATATCTATTGTGAATTTAATCAAATGTCATGTGATAATTTGGAATCGCGAATGTTCAAAATTGTGATATTTATCTGTTTATTTTATCACCCGCTCATTTGAATATGATAAATAAATAATTTGGTAAAACAAAGTATTTTTACAAAAAAATAGGAAGCAAATTGTTATTGAATTAAATTTTATAAATTTAATTTAGACTTTTGGCACAACTCTTTGCCTTATATTAAACCTAAGTCTTCAATACTCTCCAATACATGTTAATACAAATTTGTTCATACTGAAGTATTTAATAAACAATTACTATACAGTTAACTGTTTTATTTTTGACCATTTAACACCATAGGTTTTACATATTCTCTGAAAATTAAGTTGTTCTTCACTGAAGACATCTTTCAAATTATTTTGCTAAAAACTACAACAAATAGAAAGTTTTTAAATAATTTTTGCTTCAAAATTTATATATTTATTTAATTTTTATATTCAAATTAAACCCAAAGGAAATAAAATAATTATTTTTGAAATTTCAAAAACTTCAAATTATTACAATTCACAATAGTACATTTATATCATAAAATTTATCAGTAGCTCTTCAAGATACGGTTTTTGAAAAATTTTATCAGTTATCACATTTGTGATAGTTGACACTCGCGATAGGCCTGTAAAATAAAAATAATTTTGTTTCATTTAAATAAAAGGAAGGATCATTCAATAACAAATAAAAGGCCTATACAATAAAATCAGATGTGGGGTAGAAAAAATTGTAAGATTAAAAAAAAAATTAGTGATGAAAAAACCCAAGGGTTTTACATTTTCAAAATTATATAGTGATTCAGCCTGAGGACATAATCGTGAGTGGCAGGAGTCATTTATCACAATTTGTAATAGCTTTCAAAAATTTTTATTAACCTTATTGTGAGTATCAAATACATGAAAAATTTCATATCTATTGTGAATTTAATCATATAACAACTGAAATTTTATATGATAATTGATAAACTTTACCATAAACGGTATCGTGAACTGATTCTGATAAATGTTTTTAAAAAATTTGCTATTGTGATTAATTGACATTAAATTTTTTTTGAATTTTTTATATAAATTTAAAATATTTAAAAAATACATTTCCCTTCATATTAAAAAAGAAATTAAAATTCGCCTTGATATAGATAAAAACAAAACTTATCTTTAAACAAAAACTAAAATTTGACTGCGTGTAAATAAAATAAAAAAAAAGCCACGATTTGATTTGGTGCATGGTTAGTTGATTTATCTCCTTCTCTGCGTCACAAACGTAAAGGCAAATTTAGTATACCCTTTTGACTTATGGGTATAAAGAAATAGGGCTAGCAAAAACTTAAAAATAAAGAAAACTATATAGATAAGAAAGAAACTGATGGATAGATTAAATTAGAATTAATAGTGTATAAAGGGTATAAAGAAATAGGGCTAGCAGAAACTTAAAAATAAAGAAAACTATATAAAGAAGAAATAAACTGATGGATAGATTAAATTAGAATTAATGTGCTAAAAATTTTGGTTATGGCAAACATTAGGGATTGTGTTTGGTGAATTTGGTTTGTTAGTTATTAGGAACAAAGCTGCCCTTTAAGTTAGATTTCAAGACGCTTTAACAGAAATTTAAGTAATAAGCAAAATGACACTATTACCTTATCTTAAATATTTTGTTAATGATGACGAAAGAAACATTGCGTCATCTCTATCACTAATTGAAAATGTTTAATTCTAACTAAAAATTCTACTCGATTTAGTGGAGAACAAGTAAAGAATAGTCAGTAGAAATACCCTATCTGGTTCAAATTTAATGAAGAGTCAATAAGTCTTTTTAAAACCATAAAAGCTCGTATTAGCTTGATCGTAAGACATACCTAACCAAATTAACTTTATAATACTAACGAGGAAGATTATAGTTGCTCTTGTCAACTTTTAGATACGCGGGCATACCCGCTATGATCTATAAAATAAAATAAACCGTTATTACAAAAAAATTTATAAAAGTAAAATAATGAAAAAAAATTTGGCCACCCTACCCCATAATTTTTGCTTAAAAGAAAAACCATAAACAAAAAAAAACCAAAAAAAAATGGCTCACCCTAAAAATTGGTCCGAGTGATGTCCAACTTTTCGAACTAACTTGCCCTATTACTTTACCTGTCCAGTGTTAATTTTAACCTCGTAGCCTCATTAGATTCGGTTATCGAATTGACAGATTGTTCTATGTTCTGTTATGCAACTAACTATATAAACATATAGTTTAGAAGAAATTCATATTGATGCAAGGATATTGTATCGCAGTCCCCCGAAAATGAAGCCGTAACGTTTTGAAACTTCATATAGGTTAATGATCTATTATATAACTAACCGTGTCTAATTTTCATCCTCCTGCTATATATACTTTTGTGGAAATTCATTTTCGTTTAAAAAACTTGTGAGGCAGCCCTTCGAAACCTTAGTCTGGTTTTAACCAAAAAGAATAGGGAACCTAAAAAATGTCTTGTGTGAATTTTAAAACTCTAGCTCTAATTTTTCAATTCTACCTCTGTTAATTAATTTTTAATTAACGAATATATTAAACTTAAGCTAAATAAGCTTCAAATGATCATATTCATATAATGATCATCATGATAGATGATAATCATCATATTTATAATGATTATATCTATCAATATCAAAATACAAAGCGTGCAAAATATTACACATATACATATTATATGAATACATATAAATTATTTCTGAAGCCATTTACTTAAAAAAATCTTTGTGTTCGTTTTTGCTTATCTTAAATTTTTTAAACTACGCAACATTTAAATTATATGAAATCGTAACTCGAAAGATTTGTTATCTACAAAAAAAAAAACAAAAAACAAAATTCATATAAATTCATGTTAATAGAAGATTTATTGCAAAATTTCAAATTTTTATATGAATATATTGGAGTTAAAAAAGTTAGTTGCTCGAGAGGTACCCGAAGTTTTGGTCGGATCTTAACCAAAAAAAAATTAGGAACCTAGAAATTGTTTGAAAAATATTTTGTGAAAATTTCAAAATTGTAGCTCCTTAAGTGTTTGAGTTATGCTGAAACACGGACGGACAGACACACACAGCTAGATCGATTTATTTTTCGATACGATACGATTTCGATACGATACGCTGGTCCAATACGTACCCTTGACACTATATCTAGCTCTTCTACAATGCGTTACAAACGTAGGAGTAATTTTAATAGACCCGATGCCATATACATATGTATGCACGGGTATAAAAACACTTTCTAATTATTTTATCTTACTAATTTATCTATTGTATAATATTTAAAATTTGGTAAAAGAAACACTATCACTCCGTTCTAGACCCTCTCTAAAATTATTTGTGATAGATCTTTAAAGCAAATTCAAACTTAAAAAATTAAATTAATTTTAATAACTGTTGATTAGAAAAACATTTTTCTTAAAAAATTTTTAAAATAATTTTGATTTAAAAGTAAATGTAATATACATACATCTTTCCATTAATTAAATACATACAAAATATATAATTATGAGTTAATGAATGCATACAGATATATAATATTTAGGCAGGCACAGTCGCATAATGAATTTGAAAATATAATAAATTTTATTTTATTAAATTAAAAATTTAATTTTTATTTATATTTTGATAAAAATAAAATATATTATATATGATTTCGCGTCAATTCACAGAAAAACAATTAACAGAAAAAAAATTCACAGAAGCTCAATTCACAGAACGGATATTTTTTCCGTAAAATCCGTTTCTGTGAATTAATTCTTCCTTAAAATAAAAAAACTATTTACAAAGAAAACAAAGAATGATATAGTTAAATAGGTAAAATATTTATTGAACTAAAGAGGTAAATTTTATTTATAATGAAAAGATGTATTGAACATTTAAAGGATGAAGCAGACTTGACTAAAGATTCTAGTCAATTAGTAGTAGCAAATTGTTCAACTAAAGTAATGAACGTAGTTAAACCACATTTGTCTTCTATAGTGTCCATGAAAAGAAGTATTCGAAGGATCAGGCAAGGAACAGTAACAGGTCCACAACATATTAATGAATTGTTTTTCGATGAATTGTTTTTCTGTAAATTGCTTTTTATACATTTTCTATGAATTTTTTTTCTGTGAATTGCTTTTCTGTGAATTGTTTTTATGTGAATTGTTTTTCTGTAAACTGACCGGATACCATTATATATATATGTATATATATTTATTTACATAAAATAACATAAAAGAATTAAATATAATTAGCGAATTAGTAATAATAATATGAATTATTATATATACTATTATATATTTTTTAATTTTGAAATGATTACTTACCTCACTATTAAATTTGTAACAATTATTAATGTTTGCACTTAAAGCATTTAAATTATACAATAATTCAGTAAAAATTAACAATTGAATCATTAGTTTTTAAGTTACCGTGCTTTTCGATATATATTTGTTAGTCCTTGAACAGATCAAAAGTTCCAGAACCCGAACCCGTGTTCCCATTTCGCCCATATGCAGTCCCCGCCACACTTTCAATACTAGTAAGCCCTTGTTTTTCCTCCATTATTTTTTGAGTTATAGTGCCTACGGACGGACGGACATGGCTACTCAGGAGGTCACGCTGATCACAAATATATATACTTTTCCATATCTAGCTCGCTTCCTTTCGGTGGTAACAAACACCATACCAAAGTAAATATAACCCTTTATCTATTCCAAAGGTGATGAGTATAAAAAGCGAGCTAAAAAAAATTTTTGTCTATTTGAATGATGGCGAAGATTACGCTCTAATTTCGTATATTTAAAGAATGTTGAGCTTTCATTGTCGTCTTTTAGCGGTGATGGAAACTATCAAATCGATAAATGGATTCAAAATTTCGAAGCTACATCTAACGTACACAGACGGGATGACAAAATTAAATTTGTTTATAGAAAAAAAATGTCTAGTTTCGATTACGTTTTGAGTACCGTGTATTAAATAAATAAATTGCTCGTGAGAATTATCCTCTTCCTCTTATCGAGGAAACAGATATTGTGGTAAGCTCTTCTTTACGGTAATCGATCTAAAATTAGGTTTTAATCATGTAAATTTGGCTGAGAATTTTATAAAATATAAATAAATACATGAATGATTTGTTAATAGCAACCGAAAATTTTAGTGAACAGTTAGATATTTTAAACGAAGTTCTTCAAATTTCACTTGAGAATATGTTGGAATTAAGGTATAATGGTCGTACAGACAGACGGTCGTACATAGCTAAATCGATTTATTTTACAATTCTGATCTGATCCATACCCTTGAATCTATATCTGCTCCTCTCTCCTTCTCTGCGTCACAAACGTAATGGCAAAATTTAGTATACCCTTTTGACTGTTAGTCATACGGGTATAAAAAGAGGGCTCCTTTTATAGGTTTTACAAAAATATATAGGTGAAATGTATAGGGTTGCCATACGGTACTAAAATTTACCATTATGCAAAACTCAATTTTCTAGTAGGACTTAAAAATTAAAACTTTTTTTTATAAAACAGTAACTTTTTCAACAGTTTTCAAACGTTTACATTGAAGCTCCAGCAATATATTTCGCACTTGTTAACATGTTTTCTTGAGTGCATTGAGATTATATTCTAGGTATTGATTTCACCATTATTCATAATTAACAAATTGGTGAAATAACTAAATTATATAATTAGCATTTATTTTTATATATACATTTTTATAAAAATAAATGATGAAATACTCTATATAATTAGATAGAATTAGGGTAAGAAACCGTTAATAATTTTGAAAATGTGCTTTTTAAAAACTCTTGGTTTTGTCATCACTTGGTTAACAAACCCCAACCGGACCTACAACCCCCCAAAGGCGGGAAAATTGCTATATTTAAACAGTTTTAACCAGAGTTCTGTTATGTATATTTTAAATTTGAAAACTATAGAAGACAGCTACTTTTATAAGCTATATAAATTTTTGAAGCGCAAATTCATATGGTACTAAAATATTACTGTTATGCAAAACAATATTTTTTTAAATTTTTAATGCCTGTCATATTTTCTGAGTGAGTTAAGCTAGAAACTTGAACTTTTAGGAGAAATTTGATTTTGTCACGCCCTCTATTTAGAACTCTAAAGGGTCGAAAATTTAAATTTAGCTATTTTTAAAAATCTGCATATTTGTCAAAATTTTTTTCAGTAATATAAAAAATTCAAAGCTTCACTATTATATTTAAACCTCTGTCAAAGGTTTTTCTTAATTTTGAAGAGTAATGGAGCTAAATTTAAGTTTTTATAAAAAGAAGTTTATAACGTACATTTTCGATCTGAAAACGGCAGAAGAAAGCTGCTTTCATAAGCTTAATATTAATATATTGCTTAAAAGTATAGAGTTACCATACAGTACTTAAAATAACTGTTATGCGAAACTCAATTTTTGCAAAATTCTGGGCCTCTTATCTGCTGAATAGCTTTAAGAGGCCCAGATTGTTAGAAATAAGTAGGAGTCGGTTGAAAAAATTTTTTTACGCTTATTGTTTTGAAATTTTGCTAATTTTAAGCACCTGTTACTTAAATAGCTGTTTACTTTTTTTTAGTAATTTACAAAATTTAAAGCTAAATATTTAAAAATGAATGTTTGTTTGTTTGTTCAGGATTCACGTAAAAATCATTGGTCAGATTATCACCAAATTTTACAGGAATAATTCTGAGAGCCCGGGGAGTGACATAAGCTATGCCGCAATTTTATAAGTCAATAGGTTGCGGCTCCAGAGCCATTTTAAGCTTTTTCGTTTTTGTTATGTTTAGTTGAAATGGTTGGACCGGTTGACTTGAAATTTTGCTCGAATATTCATCTTAGCTAGTGAAATTAGTTGTATAAACTTGGTCGGAATATATTGACCTATTGGGTTATATATTGGCCAGGCGGGCTTCCAAAAAAATTTTTGTTTCCGATTTGTGTCCAATTTTACAGTGTGGTTTTGCAGCCAAAAAGAGAGGTTGACACAAATTTTTGTTGAGTTTGGTTAATCCGTTTAGGCACGAAACAGCCGAAACAGTCTGACCGATTGACTTGAAATTGTGTATAAATATGCCTGTTAGCTATCGGGATTAGTTGTATAAAGTTGGTTGAAATATCTTAACCCTTTTCTGCCTGGCGAACTTGCAAAAAATTTTTTGTTTCCGATTTGAGTCCAGTTTTTAAGGTTCATTTTACAGTCCAAATTTTAGTTAAGTTCGATTAAACCGTTTTCCACAACGACGCCGTGAAGTTTTCTATTACTTTTATTTGCCTAAACTGTTAAATGAATTTTATTAAAAATTTTGCACTAGCATTGATTATAACCGTGCAAACATATATGACATTTTGCTCCTCCGTTTGTAACGCATCGATCTAGACGAGTTAGATATAGTGTCAAGGGTACGTATCGGATCAGCATCGAAAAGTAAATTGACCTAGCTATGGCTGTCTGTCCGACCGTGTGTCAGCACGTTAACTCAAAAACTAAAAGGGCTAGACAATTTCTAGGCTCCCTATTGTCATACCCGTATGGCTATTAGTCAAAAGGTATAAATTTGCCATTACGTTTGTGACGCAGAGAAGGAGGGGGGGTAGATATAGACTCAAGTGTATTTATCGGATCAGAATCGAAAAATAAATTGATTTAGCTATGTATGTCCGTTCGTCCGCCCGCACGATAACTCAAAAACTAAAGGAGCTAGGATCTTGAAATTTTTATGAATTGGTTTTTTTGCAATAGCTATCATCGCTATTTAAATCCAGCCATTTTGGTTGTATAACTTTTCATATAATTCGTTTAAATATAATAATTAATTTTAGATATATGCAGCAAGTACCTTGAAACACAACTTAAGTATCGTAAACAATTTCTTAATTATATATTATCTATGGTAATAATTCAATAAAATATATGATATAACAAAAATAAAAAAAAATTTATAGTTGTTTAATAAAAGAATATTTTGTTTTTAATTTATAAAATATAATACATGATATGTTTTATTCTTAGCCTTTTAAAAATATAAATGTGTTAAATAAGAACGGAAATAGGAATTAACCCTCGTGTATTAAATTTTAAGTTTCTATCTTCATAAATTTGGAAGATTAGCTTTTTAATTTTGGGATTTCTCGGGAGGCACCTGAATCACCACTGCAATTAAGTCTAAATTTCGGGGACACAAAGGAAATAGGAAAAAACACTGTTATACCAAATTTAAGGCTTTTATATTTATTTGAAGTTACTATGTTTATTGACTTCGAATATATGCTTTAAGGGCTTGTGGGTAGGGGGCTGGTACGCAAAACCACTATTCCAAATAATACAAAATTTTACGGACACAAAACAAATAGGAAAAAACACTTGTGTCTCAAATTTTAAGGTTCTACTTTCTAGAATCCGAACCCATTGTCTGATCTAGACTATAAGTCTAAAACTAGAGTTTAAATTTCATCAAAATAGTGTCATTGGTTTTTGAGTTACTGTGATTTTAAGATATATGTTCGCGTTAGCCCTTGAACTTTTCAAAGGTTCCAGAACCCGAAACCGTTGTCCAATTTCGCCCATATGCAGTACTCGTTAACCCTCGTACACAATTGGTTCGCTCTGTCTTAATTTTAAGTTGCTATTTTTTTTAATTTCGTTGATGAGCTTTTAAATCTTGGGTGGTCTAAGAGATGTACCTGAACCACAACTCCAATTGATTCCAAACTAGGGGGACACGCAGGAAATAGTAAAGATTATCTTTGTGCCAAATTCGAAGCTTCTTCATTTAATTCAAGTTAATATTTTTATTAATTTCGAATATATACTTTAAAGTTTTCGGAATTGTGTGGATGGTCCCTGACCTACAACTCCAATTGGTCTCGAACTTAAAATTTAATCAAGAAATCTGCCTTAGTTTTTGAGTTATTGTGCCTATGGACAGAAGTATGGCTTCATTGACTCTGGTCACGCTGATCACAAATATATATACTTTCCCATATATAGCTCGTATCCTTTAGGTGGTTACAAAAATCGTACCGAAGTTAATGTACCCATTTTCTTTTTCATAGGTGTAGGGTATAATTAAGCGGTTGCGTCACCTAATTGACACAGTTATATAAAGAGAAGCTGGGGTCAAGCCGGTCCCTACACATTATAAGTCCAAAGAATATACTAAATTTCCATTACGTTTGTGACGCAGAAAAGGAGGGGGGTAGATATAGACTCAAGGGTATAGATTAGATCAGAATCGAAAAATAAATCCATTTAGCTTTGCATATCTGTCCGTCTTGATATTTTCAAAAATTCGTTTGTATGCAATAGCCGTCTTCTATTTAAGTCCAGCTATTTTGGTTCCCGGGTTCGAGTACATACCATACAACTTCTTTTTTGATACGAGCATTACTCAATACCTACTGAAGCTGGGTGTCTGCAATTTTTCAAAAAGTAGTTCAGTTTTATGGCCAATGTTTTTGCAAAATTTGTTTGGGGTAGTGCAGTTGGTTCGAGTAGCTGCCATACAACTTCTTCTTTTATATAAGCATTACTCTATACCTATCGAAGCTAGTTGTCTGAAATTTTGCCAATAATAGTTTAGTTTGATGGCCAAAGTTTTTGAAGTTTTTTCAAAATAAAAATATATACTGAGAGACTTGCGATTGTATATCTCCAACAATTTTCTGTAACCGAGGTTAAAAAGATGACACACCAATTCGTATTATGCAATGAAGATGATCGCCATTTATGCTATTTCTGATTTTAGATTTGTTTAATTTCATTCGAGAAAATGTCTGCTCACATAATATGTAAGTTGACCAAAATAATGTACAAAATTGCATGGCATGATATGTGGGAAATCATTAACAGACAAATCTTTATAAAATTCAACTAATTTGCCATTAGATTCTTGAAACCTTTCTTTCAAACGTGAGTATGCTTGAATTTCATTGAGTTATAGTTGTAAAGCAGCATTGTACTTGCCTGCATCAATGGAAAATGGATTTTCAAATAACTTTACGTCATCTTCTTTTGAACGCATATCAGTGAAACTTTGCGTAAACTCATCGGCAAGTATCTGAATTAAAGCAATAAAACATTTTTTTGGAAAAATCTGAACTTTTTTAAGTTCAGCGCAACATTCAAAATTAACAAGATGTTCCCCTTTTAATTTATTTTTGAATAAAATCAGCATATTTCCAAACGCCATAATGTGACCATATACTTCGGGTAGTAACTTATCTTTTCCTTGTAGTTTAGTATTGAGAGAATTAAGATGGCAGGTAATGCCAAAAAAAATAGCAAGATCGAACAGACATTCTTTGCTTGATAATTTTTTTTTTCTTTCCGTTTTGCATTCATGAAGATATCGAAATTGAAAATTACGAAATTGTCGATGATTATGGCCTCTTGATCGGATAAAATTTACTGTTGGTATTAAAATGTCCATTATGTGGCGAAGATCTAAGACTTTTGCAGTACAAAGATTTTTTAATAAATCTTCACCTGTAGTTGTACCTTACATACTATGAAGCTGTGCTAACTTTTCACATATTTCAAAATAAAATTTATACTTTGTATAAAAATAAACAGTTGAGCAGTGTCGTTTATGTAAGTACTCTCATCTAATGCCAGAGAAAAATATGTTATTTTATTTGATTTTTCTGACAGTTGTTGCAATAAATTTGACCAATATATTCAATTCGTCTCATAATAATTTGTCGGGATAAACTAACCTGATTTATAACTGGTAGTTTCTCGGGCTATTCTAAGGTTTAACTAGTATCCGCGTAGGACCAAATGACTAAATATAAAAGATAGCTGGATAACTTTCAAAAAATATATAGCTTTAATGGCGCATATTATCCTTTAAGGACGAAAAGGACATTTAAAAGTATCCTTGTTATTTTAGTCTATTTTGCAAAAACCGTTATATCTAGCGATCTGTTCAATATATATATATTCATTCAAAGCTATGAATTAAGATGACGGTCTGGAGAATATTTTAACGTTTATTTGATGACGATAGGCGCTGCCGTTTTGGAGATATTGCAATTTCAAGTGGAAATTTAAAACAAAAAAAAAAAAAATTTTGAACTTTCAAAAAAACCCTTGTAACTATGAAATTTTCAATAACACCCTGCATTTTTTATTATACTGTTAGAAACGTCTTTTGACACTCTTTCCAACGGTATATAATAAGTATGGTGTATGTTGACAAATAGCCCCACCAAAGAACATGAATGAAAAACTGACACAACAATTTTATTAAAAAATACATTTTCATACTTAATTTCTCATAAATTTATTTTGCCTTTTTGTTGGGATGGTGTCATAATTCCAAATTTACAAAATTCCAAAGAAAGAAAAAAAATAATTCCAAAAAAAAAAAATTCGAAAAAAAAATATTTCAAAAAAAAATCCAAAAAATATTTCCATAGCGAGCAAGAATTTTAGAGTTTGTTACAAAATCAGGATTATACGCTTTTTCCAGAATATTTATACATATGTATACGTGAGATTCTGAATTAGGAGGGATTTTAGAGTTGGATTCAAAATCAGGGTTTCAATAATTTGTTTAGCGGGGCGGCAGCCCCCACTATTTATAAATTTTTATTTGTTGAAATATAAAAAATTACTGTTTTTAAAAAATAGTTTGTCATTAAATTTTGATTTTTGGAATTTTTTTTTTTGGAATTATGAAAATGGAATTTCAAAAATGAATTTTTTTTTTTGGAATTTCGTACCCAAACCTTTGTATTTTTTTTATTTATACCTGGAAACATATTTATAACATATTAAAAATTTTGTTTTTCAATAATAAAATTATTTAATTCATTTAAAAAGTAGGTACGGCTGAAAAAATTGTAATACTTATCAACAGCTGGAAAAATATACAAAAAAAATTACAAAACAAAAAATTTTTTATTTCATAAATGCTTATATCTTCTAAACGCTTTAATATAGACATACCTATGCCCAAATTATAGCAAAAAATAAGAGCTTTCCAACGATGTAAAAATATTTAGGGGGTTTCTTTGCAAAATTTTGAAAAATATGAGTTTTAGAGAAAGGATGTTAAAAATTTTTTTTTTTTGTAAAAATTTTCAACTTTGAACTACAATATCTTCAAAACGGTAGCACCTATCGTCATTAAATAAACGATAAAATATTCTCCAGACTATCAACTTAATTATTAGCTTCAACTGGACATATATATATTGAACAGATCGCTAATTATAACGGTTTTTGTAAAATAGACTAAAATAACAAGGATACTTTTAAATGTCCTTTTCGTCCCTAAAGGATAATATGCGCCATTAAAGCTATATATTTTTTGAAAGCTGGCAACACCAGCTATCTTTTATATTTAGTCATTTGGTCCTACGCTGATACTAGTTAAACCTTAGAATCCCCTTCACATGCAATCAAATGTGGAACTTGAACACTTACAGCAAACATATTTTCGTTTTGATCTTGATACATTCTGTTGTTTTTCTAAGTTTTTTTCAAATCACTAAATTTTCCGTTCTTAATTGTCCATTATATACGCAAAATGTCGATTTATGTTTACTATCATAATGCATCTTTAAATTAAATTCCTTAAAAACTGACACTGTATCTTTACATATCAAACACAAA
This sequence comes from Dolichopus griseipennis, assembly GCA_963082915.1. Lineage (NCBI taxonomy): Eukaryota > Metazoa > Arthropoda > Insecta > Diptera > Dolichopodidae > Dolichopus > Dolichopus griseipennis. The sequence goes on along the minus strand of OY720445.1, from coordinate 49,771,661 downwards.
TCTTTTGTTCCATTTTGAATAAAAAAATAATCTTCATTCCATCGATTATTAAATACTCTAGCTTTCGAATCAATCTTCCTTTTTGTTAAAATTTTTTTCTACCGTACTTTTTAGAAATTATGATAATTATTTTATTTTGCATAATTATTCGATAACCGATAATTAAAGTAAAACAAATATTCCGTATTATAAGTACAACGTAAGTAACGTACTGATTTTAAAATACATAAAAATATAACATTACATTGCAAACTTTCGAAAACCTACAATTTTTTTTTAAACAATGCTAACTTAGATGATTTTTTGAGTTTCTTAGAACTTAGCAGAATAAAGAAACTTTAACCACGGGTAGATACTACAAAAAAAATAATTTCGTAGAAGAATTTTTTTTTGTAGCCCCACCCGTTACAGAGCCACAGCCTATTTTTAAATTGTTATAACAAGAGTTCTGCTAGGTGTATTTTCAATATGAAAACGGCAAACGATAGCTGGTTTTATAAAATTTCTAAATTTTTAAAAGGCTAATTTTGCTACTTTTAAACACCTGTAACTTGAATACCTGTTCAAATTGTTTTTTACAAATTATACAAAAGTTTAAAGCAACATTATATTTCAAAATATGTTAAAGGTTTTTCTTAAATTTGAAAGGGAGGAACGGTGGAACATCTCTGTTCCTGTTAAAATTTTTATTATTATGATTATTTGAGAAATGTTTCTTATAATTATAATGAATCACATCACTTTCGAGTACATTGAATAATTAATTTATTGACATATTATTTCTTATATTAACGCGATAACTTCCCGTTATATCTTTAATTATATCTACTAAATTTTGATCGTTGCAACTAGGCTTATAACTTTTTGGTTTATTTTTATCATATTCGTATAACTCATTCAATTGTTTATTAATAATTCTTATTCTAAATAATGCTCTTAGATTCCTAACCTTTAGATTTCTGCAATCATCCATTAGCCGCTTATAAGAGGTAAAAACTTTACACTGAGGCGTTGAATACATTTCTTTGCTTCAGCTTGTATTTTTTCTTTAAAAACAATCTGGAAAATAGATGTGTTATTTCCACATAACACTCCAACATTTTCCACAGCATTGACAAATTCGTATAATCATTATTTTCCAGTAAATGTTTTTATATGTTGGAATTTATTTATTTAGTTACGACTTCGTTTCCGATATCTAATAAATGTTTTTATATGAATTAACGGTTCCTATTTTTATCACTAGATTCCGAAACTGAGGAACGGAATGCTACCGACTGCGCCAATAAAATAATAACTTCGTTATTATTATAAAAAAAAATTCTTTTTAAAAAATAAAAAACACTTAGAAGTTCATTATAACGATTTTTATTTAATGTCTTCCAATTTAATACAGTCTTTAAGACTAACCTTTAAATTTAATAAATTGATATTTATAAATTACTAGCTGTGCCCGGTCCGCGTTGCTGGCCCCCGTCCGTGTTGCTGGTCCCGGTCCATGTTTCCATAGAGTCAAAGCAAAAGCTCAAATGACTGGAGATTAATTTTAAATAAAGGAAAAAATTCTTTGAAATCTGTCGAACAAATAAAGAATAGGTTTTTTTGTTGTTGTTTTGCACATTTTTATATATAGCGATTCATTTTTATATAATCTAACTTAATATTAATTCGTGATTTTTCTTTTTGCACATAGGCTTTGCTTTGGGTGAGTTTCTGGTTGTGAATACGTTCAATAAGGACACAGTATAGTGTAGGTTAAAAACTGTTGAAAAGTTTATATAAACCATTTGCTTAACCAAAGCAAGCATAATTAACAAATAGTGTTGTTCTAGTGGGGGGTTGAATTTTTTGTACACATAATTAATTTTTAATTTTAATTAAAAACAAATTTTTTAAATTTTAAATTAAATTCTTTCCTTTTTTTTATAATCTAATTAGTCGGCATTTTGAAAAAACAAAATTCAACTGAAAATAAATATATATATGGAAAAATGATTAAATTACTAAAATGGCTATTAAAAAATAAGGCTTGATCATAGAAGGGTGAAAATTGAGGATTGTATGTATTTTTGTATGTTATATCATAAAAAAATAGAAATTAAAAATTTTGTCTAAAAAATAAAAAAAAAATTTTAGGGGTGGACTACCCCTAACATTTAGGGGGATGAAAAATAGATGTTGGCCGATTCTCATAGATACCGGATAAGCACAAAAAATTTCATCAAAATCGGTCAAGCCGTTTCGGAGGAGTATGGCAACGAAAACTGTGACACGAGAATTTTATATATTAGATAACAAATTACAAAATAAGCTAATTGCAATTTATTGAACCTTGATTGCCAAATATAACTAGCGTGCCAAATATAACATGCCGACCAGATAATTGTTAAAAAAAAATTTTTAAAAGGCTATTACGTCCAATTTTGCGAAATATTGCTTGGTCATAGTCTCAAAAAAAGTTTTGTTGAGTTCCGTTAACCCATTGCGGCACAGCAGTTTTTTACAGATTTTTTCATTACTTTACTCTTAAGCAGAAACGGTTGGTCCAATTGACTTTAAATTTTGTATGCGTACATGTATATACTTGTCATTCTTACTATTGGTCAAAAAAAAAATTTTGTAAGTAAATTACGTCCAATTTTTGAAAGTAGGTAAAACTTCTTTGAATTAGGGGAATATTTAAAAAAAAGTTTTGTCGAGTTCTTTTAACCGATTGCGAAACAAAAACTTTAAAAAACAGTTTGCAAAACAATTTGAAGGATTATCTCTAATTTTTCTATACGTGTTGCTTCTTGACAATTTGGTGCTCCTGAACTTAAGAGTTGAGAATGGTGGCTTTTATTTTTTGATTTGTAGATTTTATTAGAAAAAAAATCCAATTTTACACTGAAATCTATTTTTAAAGAACAACAACTGTAAAGAAGACTTACGAAAAAATGTAGGGTAGCAAAATATTATATTATTTAAATTTAAGGATATTATTATTCGGATTCTTTATTAGCTTTATTTTTATTTTTATTAATATTATCTCATTTAGCTTTTGCACTATTTCAGGAGAGAAAAAAATAATCATATTAATTATATGAGCTTTTGGAATAAAAGTTAACTTGCGTTAATACCAAAAATTTGAAAATTTCATTGAATCTTTGTGCAAAACTCGTAAACATGTCGAAACCAAATTAACCCGGTGTGCTTTTAAAATTAAAATGCTGGTAAAAAATTTCAATAAAATTCAGTTAATCGTTTAAGCAAATAAAATTTATAAAAAACTTCCTGGCGTCGTCATGGAAAACTGGTTACTCAAACTTAATTAAAATTTTTCGCAGTCTCTTTTTTGGACTTCAAAATAAACCTGTAAAATTGGACACAAATCGGAAACAAAAAATTTTTTGGAAGCCCGCGGGGCCGAAATGGATAAATATATTCCAACCAACTTTATACAACTAATTCCGTTAGCTAACAGGTACATTTGTACAAAATTTCAAGCTAATAGGTCAAACCGTTTCGGCTCGACATCTAAAATATTGATAAAGCTTCATTGCGTTCTCGTGCCTAAACGGGTTAACTGAACTCAACAAAAATTTGTGTCAGCCTCTTTTTTCGACTGCAAAACCACCCTGTAAAATTGGGCACAAATAAGAAACAACAATTTTTTTGTAAGCCCGCCAGGCCGAATGGATTAAACTTTCCAACCAACTTTATACAACTAGTTCCGTTAGCTAAGAGGAACATTTGTGCAAAATTAAAACATATGTGCAATATTTTTTACATGTTGGCAAGGTCCCGCCAACACTTGTGTATTTTATATATGATTATGCAATTATCTTATAAATTAAAAAAAAATATTTTTTTAATAAACGATTAAATTAATTTGTTTTTATTATATTATATTGAATTATTACAATAGGGAAAATATAATTAAGAAATTGTGTACGATACTTAAGTTGTGTTCAATGGTACTTGCTGCATGTATGTAAAATTTATTTTTATATTTAAATGAATTATATGAAAAGTCCTAAATTTGTCATTGTATTTTAGAATTATTGCATATCATGGATTTATAAGCTTTTCTAATAAGTACATATACAAGGAATTCAAATTTTTTTTTATTTTTTTTTTTTTTATTTATTTATCTAATTTATAAAGAAGAAAATTTGTTTGTTTATTTGTTTGTTTGTTTGTTTGTTTGTTTGTCCAGGATTCACGTGAAAACCACTGGTCCGATTGACACCAAATTTTAGAGGAATAATTTTGGGTGTCCGGGGGGTGACTAGGCTATGTCGCATTTTTATAAAACAGCAGGTTGCGGCTCAAGAGCCGTTTTAAGCTTTTTCGTTTTTTTGATGTTGAGTCGAAACGGTTTGACCGATTCACTTGAAATTTTGCACGAATGTTCTTCTTATTATACGGAATTAATGGTATAAAACTGGTTAAAATAAATTAACCCCTTTCGGCCCGGCGGGCTTCCAAAAAATTTTGTGTTTCCGATTTGTGTCCAATTTTACAGGGTGGTTTTGCAGTCAAAAAGAGAGGCTGGCACACATTTTTGTTGGGTTCGGTTAACCCGTTTGGGCACGAGGGCGCAATGAAGCTTTTTCAATGTTTTTGATGTCGAGCCGAAACAGTTTGACCGATTGACTTGAAATTTTGCACAAATGTTCCTCTTAGCAACCGCAGTTAGTTGCATAAATTTGGTTGGAATAATTTAACCCAATTCGGCCTGGCGGGCTTCCAAAAAATTTTGTGTTTCCGATTTGTGTCCAATTTTACAAGGTGGTTTCGCAGTCGAAAATAAAGTCTGGCACAAATTTTTGTTGAGTTCGGTTAACCCGTTTGGGCACGAGAGTGCAAAGAAGCTTTTTCAATGTTTTTGATGTCGAGTCAAAACTGTTTGACCGATTGACTTGAAATTTTGCACAAATGTTCCTCTTAGCAACCGCATTTAGTTGTATAAATTTGGTTGGAATAAATTAACCCATTTCGGCCTGGCGGACTTTCAAAAAATTTTGTGTTTTCGATTTGTGTCCAATTTTACAGGTTGATTTTGTAGTCTAAAAGAGAGGCTGCAAAAAGTTTTAGTTAAGTTCGATTAACCCATTTTCCACGACGATGATATGAAGTTTTCTATATATTTTATTTTCTTATACGATTAAAAGTATTTTATTGAAAATTTTGTACCAGCATTTTAATTAAAACCCACAGGGTTAATTTGGTTTTGACCTGTTTGTGCGTTTTGAACAAAGATTCAATGAAATTTTCAGTTTTCTTCAAATGAAATCTAAAAATCAAAAAATTCAATTTGTTATATATAATATTTAAATACATAGTATTTCCAAAAAATAAGCCTACATTTCTCTCATAAAATCAGAAAAAAACGAGGAAGAGCGTATTACAACTTTCAGGACTAAACAAAATATAAGTTGAAAAGTAAATTTTTAAACCTTTTCTAAACCATCGACTATATTTTATTCAAACGTTGGCAATTCAAGAAAATCCCCTTTTGCCCTATAGTCATTTTAATTCAGTTAACATTATTCACCGGAAACCTACCATCCTCAAGTATATCGTCAAGGAGCACCAAATTGTCAAGAAGCACCATGTATAGAAAAATTAGAGATAATCGTTCAAATTGTTTTGCAAACAGTTTTTTAAAGTTTTTGTTTCGCATTCGATTAAAAGAACTCGACAAACCTTTTTTTTAAGTATTCCCCTAATTCCCAAAGAAGTTGTACCTACTTTAAAAAATTGGACGTAATTTATTTACAAATTTTTTTTTGAACAATCGTCGGGTCGGCAGGAGTTAACAACTTTCAAGTCTGTTAGTAAATTGAACTTCATTTTCAAAGAAGAACACATATACGAAATTTGAAGTTAATCTGTTAAATCATTTCTAATATATAGCAAAGCAACGAAAAAACCTATAAAAAGCTGTTGTGCCACGATGGGTTAACGGAACTCCACAAATATTTTTTTGTGGCATTTATAGGCAAAGTAGTATTTCAAAAAATTGACTGAAACTTGCTTTTTTACAATTTGCAAGCTTCCGGGCAACGCCGGGTAAATCTGCTAGTTTATTATAAATTCATGATATTACAATTATAAAGTTACAATATCCTAGACTTAGACAATAACTTAAAATTGGTATAAGAGTCTTAGCAATTATAATATATATATAAATACAGTTATGGAGTATAAATACAAAAATTAATTATATATTTTTATTATAACCTAATGTATATTTAACAATAAAATATTAATTTAGTTATAATTCTAACAATTTTTTTAATAAAGCCTGATCTTTTTTGATAATATTTTCAATTTAAATGTGAAGCGACTTATATTACTGCAATTCTTTAAATTCTCCGGAAGATAGTTGTAAATTCTTATTGATGAGCAAAAATTACTGTTTCTAGGCAATTCAGTTCGAGTTTTTTCATGACATAGCTTTCCCATGTTTCTTTGTGAATATTCCTTCTTTTTGGTAATAAAGTTTTACTTTTAGTAACACCATTTTCTATTTTATGTATAATTTTAGCCTTTTCCAAATAGTTGTAAATTCTTATTGATGAGCAAAAATTACTGTTTCTAGGCAATTCAGTTCGAGTTTTTTCATGACATAGCTTTCCCATGTTTCTTTGTGAATATTCCTTCTTTTTGGTAATAAAGTTTTACTTTTAGTAACACCATTTTCTATTTTATGTATAATTTTAGCCTTTTCCAAAATTATTAATTCTAAGTTAAGGAATCCCGTATTTTTGTATAGATCATCAGTTGGAGTACGCCAATTTAGTTTGTATAGTATCTTGATTGCTTTGTTTATTAATATTTTCGCCACGCCACATTGTATCTTATATGAGACATGATATGGACATGAAATAAAAGTTTAGCTGATTTGTCATCTAATATTATTCCACTTCTTCTAATAGAACCTAGCAATGGCATTATCTTTTTTATAATGTAATTAACATGATCATTCCATGATAATTTGTCATCTATTATAATATCGAGAAATTTATAACGAATTAATTTCAATTTTTAAAATTTGAATTATTAAATTTTGTGATACAAAGCTAATCACAAGCATTAATGGTTTTAATTAAGCATCAAATTATTCAACCGTTTTTATTGATATTATCACAAACTAACATTTCTTTCGAATAACTTTGAGTTTAATGAAAATTAGAGACACAGATAGCAGCAGCATTATGATTGTCATACTTATTTATAAGAGAAGTACTTAAAATTCCTGATCATAAATATAAAAGATGAGAATTAACCATTTCTAATCGCAATATTTAAATCTGAAATTAATCTTTGCCATACCTGTAATCTGAATCAAGTCATATTTCAGAGAAACTAAATGAGGTTACTAAAAATCTATAAATTAAATCAAACCAGCATTTTAGAAGTATTAAAAAATTAAAAATTGAATTATATATAAAATTAAAAAATAAGTAAATTAAGAGAATGATCCAGCCTATGGCGCTGTGGTTGAAGCGCCGCCTTTCATGCGAAAGGTCCCGGGGTCGATCCCTGGCTGGGTAAACTCAATAATTAGTATAATTAGTATAATAAATAACTTACAAATCATAATTAAATAACTGATAGTCTAAATAGAAAATAATAATTAATAGAATACAAAATCCTATAATTTTGATAAGAACATATACGTGAATCAGTGGCGTGCCGTGACTTTTATGATAAGGTGTGCAACAAAATTAAAAAACATGTATTCAAAAGATACATTTTTTATATTTAATTCAATTAGAGAAAACAAAAGCATAAACTAAAAAACTAAAACATAACATAAAAAACATAAACAAAAAAATTTCTAAATTTTATCCATTATTAAAACATTTACAGCTACTTATAAATAAAATCCATTCTTCTATCAGTTTTGTTAACAAAATCATCAATTATACTTTCTCATAAAAATCGGCCTTTGACTGCAAGTAACTTAGCAGTTCTTTTTCAATTGATACCATAGCTAAATTACTTAATCTCTTTTGGACATTGTATTACGAGAATACGTTTTTATTCTTTTCAAAGCTGAAAAAGATCTCTCAATCGATGCAGTTGAAAAAGGAATTGTGGCAATTAAATTTGCTAATTTGTTGATTTCACTCAATGCTTCAGTCAATTCGTGATCTTTAATGTACTGAATTATTTGAGTTACAGTCCTGTGTGTATAGATTCTGATTGGTATATGACGCAAAGTTCATTATTAAGGCGTATAAAATCAAAATATTTTGCATAATTTTCCTTTAACGAGTTTAAAGCTTCAGTGGGAAATTTATTTTGATATTGTTAAAAATATTTTGAATTTAAAAGTTCAAAAAATTTTAAGGCGTTAAGTTTTTCAAACCGCATGTCCATTTGATTATAAATTGTATCGATTATTTCGTTGTACAACTGTTTATATATAGATTTTGGATCATTTGTTACCATGTCACGTCTTTTTATAGTTGGTAGTCCTACGAAAGATACAAGCTCTTTATTATATATCTTCAAAATTATCAGTATTTCGCATATTTTGTATTGCCTTTTTCGTTTCATTAATTTTTTGTAAGGAATATGTCTAAACTTGATTTTTGTAATATATCAAATAAAACGTCAATATACTTGAAAATTTTACTAAATGTAGCTAAAAGAAATTGATTTTCAAAATCTTTAATAAAATTGCAGAAGCCCTTGGCCATATTGATTGTCTCATTATCCCAGTAGTCAGGATCGTCAAGAATATCTTGAAATAATTGATGTAACAGTTCTTTTTCAGAATTAATTGTATTTATTAATCGAGAAGAATAGTTCCACCTAGTAGTAGCTAATTTCGGAAATTTTTTTTAATTGTTTCATTTAAATAGTGTAGTTTCTTTTTGTTGATACGGAAAAAAATGATGAAATTGAGGATGCCGTTGCGAAAAATAATTTACATTTTTTTATATATGACACGGACTGAGACAATACTAAATTAAGAACATGTGCACAACAATGAACGAAAAGAGTTGGAAAAGCATCTTTCACTTTTTTTTGTGTTCCATTCAACTCACCTGCCATAACTGCAGCTCCGTCATAAGTTTGTGCAATTAATTTATTGTCACATTTCCAGGTGATCATTGTATCGTTTACTAGTTTAAATAGACCATTCGCCGACCGATCGGAACTAACATCCTAAAAATACAAAAAGCGAAATAATATATCGTATATAATTTGTTGCTACCAAGAAATTAATATATCGTAGAACAACTGATAATTGGGATTTATGCGAAATATCTGAAGTTTCATCTAACATGGTAGCAACAAATTGAGTATTATCGACTTCATTTTTAATTTCAGATAACATTATATTTGTTATAGATTCAATAATATCATTCTGTATTATATTGCTAGTTCCCAAAAAAACAGTGGAATTATTAAGATGAGCTGACAAAAGATCATCATATTTACTAATTAAATTTAATTATTCTATATAGTTTCCACGACTCAAAGAAGTAAAATTTTCATTATGTCCACAGAAAGCGTTTTCTTGCTTCCCCAAATAACAAACAATATCAATTAATCTTTTCAAAATGTTTCGATTCTTAGTCACTTTTTCGTTATGTTTAACAACAAATAAAGATTTTGGTTGATCTAACATTAAGTCTATTCTCACGGTCCCAAAAGTTTTTAATGACACGGCTGAAAATATATGAGATTGTGTTTTCTCGTGTTTTTTTCCAGCTTCATGCAAATGATTTAAATCACAATAGCCTTGTACTGTCCATATATTTTTCTCTTTTCCAAATAGTAAACAAGGCCAACAAAATAATTTATTTTCTTCACAACAACCACATATCCACTTAAATTTTTCATAAATTGATTTTTGAAAATGACGTTCACATTGTTGGCCTCTTATTTTTATACTTTGGGTTATAATTAAATTTGGTGTTGGTCTTGATTGGATTATTTTCTTTTTAAATTCAATATCCCTGTTTGAAAAATGATTCTTTAATAAATCTTTAACAATTGATTTGGCTTCCATTTCTTTTATTTCTTTATTTCAGAAAATAGAATAAATAAAAAAACAAGCGAGGGGAAAAAACCAAGGGTTTTTAAAAAGCACATTTTCAAAATTATATACGGTTTCTTACTGAGTATTTTATCATTTATTTTTATAAAAATATATATTATGATAATATTATAATTTTGTTATTTCATTAATAATTAATTATATGACTAATAGTGAAATACTTAGAATACAACCCCAATGCATTCAAGAAAAACTGTTAATAAGTGCAAAATATAATGTTGGAGCTTCAATGTTAACGTTTAATTTTGGAAAAACTTACACTGGTGAATAAGTTACTGTTTTATAAGAACATAAAAGTTTTAATTTTGAAGACCTAGTAGCCCTTCAATGGGGAAGGTTCCCAAATTTTTGCTTATCAAACTTATGATGGATCTGCTCACCCCCCTCCTGTGTTCACTCTTCCATTTTTTTCCGGTTCTAGGAAATCAATTTTGAACTCCAAAAAAATTTGGAATTTTACCTAGAATATTATTATCTAACCAAAAATGGTTAAGACTAAGAAACAATTTCTTCAATTTAAAGAGACCCTTTCAAAATTAAGAAAAACCTTTAACGTATGTTGAAATATAATGCTGCAGCTGTAAATTTTGCATATTTGTAAAAAAAAATTTGAACAGGTGTTAAAGTTACAGGTGGTTGAAAATAGCAAAATTTCAATTTTCGAGCCCTTATAGCTCCTAAACAGGGGGCGTGACAAAAAAATTTTGTAAACCGACTCCTATTAATTTTGGAGGACCTAACTTCTCCCAAAATATCAAGAGCCTAGGTTGCACCGTTTAGAAGATATATGGGGCCAAAAATTTTGCAAAAGTTGAGTTTAGCTTAATGGTAAATTTTAGTACCGTTTGGTAACCCTATACATTTTAGCCTTATATTTTTGTAAAGCTTATAAAACCAGCTATCTTTTGCCGTTTTTAGATTGAAAATAGACTTAACAAAACTCTTGTTATAATAATTTAAAAATAGGGCTTTTTCCAACTTAGGGGGGCTGCAGCTCCGTAACGGGTGGGGTTACAGAAAAAAATTCTTCTACGAAATTAATTTTTTTGTGATATCTACCCGTGGTTAAAATTTCTTTACTCTATTTCAAACGGTGTAAAAGTTTTTGTAAACATACGGACAAAGTCAAAGTTAAGAAAAACCTTTGACACTTATTGAAACTTTCGTTTTGGAGCTTTCAATTTTGTATACAAAAAAAAAAAAATTTTGACAGGTATTCAAGTTATAGGTGTTTAAAAGCTGAATTTTTAGCAAAATTTAAATTTTCGACCCCTTACAGCTCCTAAAGAGGGGGCGTGACAAAAAAATTTTGTTAACTGACTCTTACTTATTTCTAAGGATCTAACTTCTCCCAAAATTTCAAGTTTCTAGATTTAGCCGTTCCGAAGTTATGAGGGACCAAAAATTTTGTAAAACTTAGTTTTGAATAACGGTAAATTTTAGTACCGTATGGTAACCCTATTCAATTGACTTTTAAAAATTTGTAAAGCTTATAAAAGCAGCTGTCTGTTACCGATTGCAAGTTGGAGATATACCTTATAGAACTCTAATTATAACTGTTTAAATATGGGGCTTTTTTCGACTTTGTGGGGCTGTAGCTCTGTAACGGGGGGGCTACAAAAAAAAGTTTTAACATTAAATTATTTTTATTGCAATACCTACCCATTCCTGATATTTTTTTGTCAATCGTAGGTAAAAAGGGACGGACGGACGGACGGACGGATAAAAACGATTGATTAATTTTAAAATGCAACTATTTTTAAATGGAACTTTAAAATGTTACACAAAAGCCATGTCTTTAAAAATTAACTTACCATAAACTGCCAATATTAAACTAAATTATAAACCAAAACCAACCAACCATTTATTCATTCAGTTTAATAATAAAATAGATAACGCAATTAATTATTCAAATCCAAATTCAAATGACAGATACTATTAAAAAGTTAGATTTACATTTTATGCGTGTAATCTATTCGTAATCTATTTATTTTATTCTATTCTAAAGTGTTCTCCATATAAAAATATAAATAAACGTACATACATATGTCTAACAAAAATTTTACTTACATATAGGTATGTCTATGTATGTACATAAAATACATTATAATTTATGAATATATGATTAAATTATAATACGAATATCAAATACTAAAATAAATATTAAATTATACTACCAATAACAAAACCAACACAAATATTTTTTTAAAAAAATTACACAATAAAGCTATAATACGTACATACGTAAATATATTATATTAAAATATACGCAACACTAAGTATACAAATACAGCACAAACAAACTACAAGTGCATAGCTTAAATAATAACATTTTTTTCTTATTATTCTCATCTTATGTTCCCCTGCGCACTTGATCGGTAATTCATAGGCGTCGTGAAATAAAGCCATACGAAATAAAGCCATAAAATGACATTATGGCTTTATTTCGCATTCAAATGCGAAATAAAGCCATATCGCCAATTTTTTCGCGTATGGCTTTAATTCGCATTCATTTAAAAATGTAATTTTATTTGTGAAAATAGAAGCAATTTAATTTTCCAAACTTTTTTATTTAAATAGTTAGGAAGGAGTTTTAGAGTTGGTTTCAAAAGCAGGGTTTTACGCTTTTTCCAGAATATTTATATATGGGTATATGTGGGATTCTCAATTAGGAGGGATTTTAGAGTTGGATTCAAAAGCAGGATTGCCGCTTTTTCCAGAATATTTATATATGTGTATATGTGGGATTATTAGTTGGATTCAAAACAGGGCTTTACGCTTTTTCCAGAATATTTATATATATGTGTATATGTGGGATTCTCAATTAGGAGGGATTTTGGAGTTGGATTCAAAAGCAGGATTGCCCCCTTTTCCAGAATATTTATATTTATTAATTAGGGTTGATTATTTTTTGTATGAAATAGCTATGTCGAATTCTCATACCATTCTTTTCATTATAGTGTTGGATTCAAAATCTAGTTTCAATAATTGAGTTAGCGAGGGTTCGGGGGCGGCAGCCCCCGTAATGAAAATATAATATTATTTAACATGTTTTATTACAGTGTATTAAAAAAATTAGACATTTATTAATTTTTTTAATGAATTAGGTATCCGAATTCTTATACCATTCTTTTCATTTTAGTGTTGGATTCAAAATCTAGCTTCAATAATTGAGTTAGCGGAGGTTCGGGGGCGGCAGCCCCCGTAATGAAAATATAATATTATTTAACATGTTTTATTACAGTGTATTAAAAAAATTAGACATTTATTAATTTTTTTAATGAATTAGGTATCCGAATTCTTATACCATTCTTTTCATTTTAGTGTTGGATTCAAAATCTAGCTTCAATAATTGAGTTAGCGGAGGTTCGGGGGCGGCAGCCCCCGTAATGAAAATATAATATTATTTAACATGTTTTATTACAGTGTATTAAAAAAATTAGACATTTATTAATTTTTTTAATGAATTAGGTATCCGAATTCTTATACCATTCTTTTCATTTTAGTGATGGATTCAAAATCTAGCTTCAATAATTGAGTTAGCGTTATAACTTCTGAAATTTTAGGACTAGATGAATGATATTATACTCAAAATTTAGGGGATAAAAAAAGGAATAACGGACTCTTTTGAATAAACAAGCTTTAAATGAAGTTTTTTATTTAAAAATAGGAAATTTTTAATTTCCCGGTCCAATAAATCCGGTCCTGAGGGGTCCATAAATTTCGTTGATAAATTTTTAGAAAGAAAATTTATTAGACTTTTTAATTTGATACTTGGATTTATTTTATCACATAGGGTTCTAATTTTATAAAATTAAATTATTTAGGCCCCCAGCAATTTTTCTAAGCCCCATATCTCCCAAACGGATGAGAATAGACCCTATCTCTAGAAGCATTTTTTGTTTGTTTTGAACCCTAGAATAACCCCTAGTTCTATGGCAGGTTATTAGCGAAACACCCTGTATTTATCATTTATAACTGCACTTAATTATCAATTTCTATTTTTTTATACCCTACACCTATAGAATAGGTGAAGGGGTATATTAACTTTGGTATAGGGTTTGTAACCACCTAAAGGAAGCAAGCTAGATATGGAAAAGTATGTATATTTGTGATCAGTGTGACCGCCTTAGTCGATATAGCCATGTCCGTCCGTCCGTCCGTCCGTAGGCACGATAACTCAAAAAATAATGGAGCTATCTTGATGAAATTTTAACTGTAGGTTACTAGGACTGAAAGTACGGCCCATGGGTTCGGATTTTGGACCTTTTAATCGATCGAAGGGCTAACGAACATATATAAAAAATCACGATAATTCAACAACTAATGACGCTATCTTCATCAAATTTGTGCTGTAGGTTACTAGTAATGAAACTACTTCGGGGATTGCGTAAGGTCGGGATTGGACCATGGGTTCGGAACCTAGAACTTTTTGATCGAATTTAGGCCAAACGAGCATAATTCCGAAACCAATGAAGATGGAACCCCCAAATTTGGTATCAGGGTGTCCCTTCCTATTTCCTAAGTGTCTTGTAAATTTGGGTCCCATTGGAGTAGTGGGTCGGGGAGCAGCCACACATTTCCGAAGACCTTAAAGCATATCTTTAAAATTAATAAAGATAACAACTTGAAAAAATGTAGAAGCTTCCAATTTGCCACAAGGGCGTTCTTTACTATCTATTGCGTGTTCCCTTAATTTGGGATCAATTGGAGAGGTGGTTCAGTACCCCTCTCAGACCTCCCAAGTTTTAAAAGCTTATAATCGAAATTACTAAAAATAGTTACTTAAAATTAAGATAGACCGTTCAAATTGTGTACAAGGGTTAACTAGTACTATAAGTAAAGCGGGGGCTGTATAAGGGCGAAATCAGCCCATGGGTTCGGATTCTGGACCTTTTAGTCGGTGTCAGGGATAACGAACATATATTAAAAATCACGATAACTCAACAACTAATGAGTCTATCTTCATGCAATTTGTGCTGTAGGTTATTGGTAATGAAACTACGGCGGTGATTACGTACGGTGAGGATTGGACAATGGGTTCGGAACTGAGAACTTTTTGATCGAATTTAGGCCAAACTAGCGTAATTCCGAAACCATTGAAGATATAACCTCCAAATTTGGTATCAGGGTGTCCCTTCCTATTGCGTAAATGTCTTTGAAATTTGGGCCCCATTGGACTAGTGGGTCGGGGACCAGCCACTCAGTTCCGAGGACCTTAAAGCATATTTTCGAAATTAATGAAAATAGTAACTTGAAACAAATGTAGAAGCTTCAAATTTGGCCAAGGGTGTTCTTAACTATTTCTTCCGTGCCCCCCTAATTTGGGATCATTTGGAGTGGTGGTTCAGGACCTCTCTTAGACCCTCAAATGTGTAAAAGCTTATCATCGAAATTAATAAAACTAGTAACTTAAAATTAAGATAGAACGTTCCAATTGTATACAAGGGTTAACTAGTATTGAAAGTATGACGGGACTGCATATGGGTGAAATCGTACCATGGTTTCGGGTTCTGGAACCCTTGACAAGTTCAAGGACTAAAAAACATATATCTTAAAAACACCATAACTCAAAAAATAATGCCGGTATTTTGATGAAATTTAAACTCTAGGTTACTAGTAATGAAAGTACCATGCGAATTGGTTCTGGTCGAGTTTAATTTCAAAGCCAAAGAATATATTTCCTATGTCCTATGTGTCTCCGAAATCTAGATTAAATTGTAGTGGTTCAGCTATGTTCAAAGGTACTTGCTGCATTTATGTAAAATTTATTTGAATATTTAAAAGAATTATATGAAAAGTTCAAAATTTGTAATTGTATTTTAGAAGTACATTTATTGCATATTTTGCGTTTATAAGCTTTTCTATTAGGTATATAAACTAACCATTTAAAATAATTGCAATTTTTAAAAATTTGGATTATTAAATATATTATGCTTTGATTATCTTTTTATCACAAAATTTAATAAATAGAATTTTTTCATTTTGTAATTGAATTGGAATAAATATATTTTCATTTATTTCAAGTTTGTTTGTTTTTTCATATTTTTAAATAGATAAATTAGTAAGATTTTGTAATATTTTTTAATAGATAGTGTAATTAGAAAATATTTTTGGTATTATAAAGTTAATTTGGTTAGCTATGTCTTACGATCAAATTAATAACAGCTTTTATGGTGTTAAAATGACTTATGAATATGTCCTTAAATTTGACCCAAATAGGTGTAGGGTATTTCTAAGTCGGTTGCACCGACTGCCTGTTTCTTTACTTGTTTTTACTTTGTTTACTATTAAACTAGAATTTGTATCAATTTTACTATATGGCTTTATTTCGTAAAATTTTAGAAAATGATATGGCTTTATTTCGCATTCAAATGCGAAATAAAGCCATACGCAAAAAAATTCTCGATATGGCTTTATTTCGTATGGCTTTATTTCGCGCCACCAATTCATATTATATAAACAAAGTGCAGTTTAAAATCTGCACATAAATGCACTCAGTATAAATTGCTTAACTTAAACCTGTAAGAGAACATGAAAATGAAAGAGAATGATTGATAATTAATTGTATAAATAATGTTTAGAACAACGTTCTGCACTTCGTTTTATAATTTTATATGTTCGCCTAAATATATGCAAAATGTGTGTTGAAAAAATTTCTCCATAATAGTTTTGAGTCAGCCATTTTGGCTGATGTTATTTTATATGGAAATTTTTTGAGTAAATACATAAGTTTATGTATTATTAGAAATTTTTTTATTTCAATTTTTAATATGAAATTGAAATTTTTGTAATAATATTTTTATAAAACGGCAAAAAAAAAACTTGAAAATGTAACAATTTAACAATAACAATGAAAAAAGTAACAATTTGAAATTATGCATTTTTATAAAATTGAAATTCGTTTCGTTTATAATAATATTAACAAGGTGTGCAGTGCACACCTTGCACATAAGGACCGCACGCCACTGACGTGAATGATCGGTATTTAAAAAAATAATTAAAAATTGAATTAAGGACTGAATTTTATAAATTTTGTAAAGTGAAATTCGATAATAATTTAATATTAATTTGATCATTAAGTACATAAAATACATAAAAGGACTTATTTGGAATTTATAAATTAAATTCGTGTGTTTTACAATTTTAAAAATTTTATTCTATTATAATTTGGCGCGTTGCTCAAATATATATTTACATAATAGAGAACTTATAATGTTTGCATATAGTCATATATAGTTAAATTAATAATACTTAAATTAATATTAACAAGATTGGGTACATGAATATAGACAATTAAGCAAATATTAAAATTATTTAATACAGTGATATGAATATAGTGATATAAAAATTATAATATGAGTGAATGCAATAAATGCAAAATGCTGATACGGGGAGAATCTGGGTTACGATGTAAAGGTGTTTGTGGCAAAGTTTATCATGTTGCTGTAAAGTGTTCCCGTGTTGGTTCAACAAGTTATAATGCACTATTAACTAATAGTAAAATATTATTCAGATATATTAATTACATGTTAATCAGTACGGATGTGTTTCTTAATTATCGGTTAAAATTTACTACAATACAAAACGTCGTTTAAAATAAATTTAATTAATAAACAGAAAAAATTAAAAATAAAAAAAACTTTGTAATATGATACATATATGTATGCAACATAAAAAAACAAATTAAATAAAAAAAAAATATTCTAAGTGCTAAAAATTTCTCCATAATAGTTTTGAGTCAGCCATTTTGGCTGATGTTATTTTATATGGAAATTTTTTGAGTAAATACATAAGTTTATGTATTATTAGAAATTTTTTTATATATTAAATATTTTGTATGTTCCAAAACATATAAAACAAAAAACAAAAAAAAAAAAATATGGTGTCTTGTAATAAATGCAGAGGTAAAATAAAAGGTGAAACGGGAATTCAATGTTCGGGAGTGTGTAAAAAAATTTTTCATGAAGCTTTGAAGTGTTCAGGATTGGATCTATCGACAATTAATAATGTGTACGCAAATAACAATTTAAGATTTATTTGTGACGATTGTATCCTGTACATACAAAATGTGGATTTGATTCTACAAAACATGGACGCGGTAACAAAAAATAGTGAACATCTAAAGGAATATAAAAATGAATTTGAAGCTGCTCTTAAAAGAAATGAAAGTGAAGTCATAAATTTACTGAGAGCTATAGAGTCGGGTTTTACAAAGAGATTGTAAGAAATTAAAAGTGAACAACAAATGGAGCTACGTAAGATGGAAAAAATTACTGAAGTCTTTCAAATACAAAGCGATAAGGTGAATGAATCGTTTATTAATGTATTGAAACAAAATGATGAGGTATGCAAAAAAATGAATAATGTAATTAACGAAAATAATATTAATGTGGGTCAAACTGTATCATTTGTTGATATGATAAAAAATACAAAAAATATTGGAATGAAAATGAAAAAAGAATTACCTTTGATTGTTAAGCCAAAAAAATAAACAAAAAAGTGAAAAAACAAAAAGTGATCTAAATACAAAGGTTGATCCAAAAAATCTAAAAATCAAAAATAATGAAACTAAAACCAATGGAGCAATGAAACAGACACAATTGAAGAACGTGAAAAAATAAAAGTTGAATTAGAAAAGAAAATGACAGACAGTTACAAGATAAAAATACCAACGGTCATTAAGCCACAAATTGAATTGGTTTATATGAATAATAAGTTTAGTGATGCCGAAATAGTAGAAAAACTCAAAAAGCAAAATTCCTTTTTAGAAATGTGTGATATGAAAGTAGTAAAAACATACGAATTGAATAAATATAACAAAGTAATATATAATGCAGTAATTGAAGTAGATAAAGAATTTTAGCACCATCATCATGATAGCACCGGAATATGCAAAAGCGAAGTACTTAAAGATTTAGCTTATTTTAGGAGACATATTGATAATAAATATAGAGAGCACTTACAAAAAATTAGAGAGTCTTAGCAAAATTACATGATTAGTAAACCATGACACGTAACAAACACAATAATATAAATATGGTGCATTTCAATGCTAGAAGTTTATGAAAAAATATGATTGAAATCGAACTTTTTGTTAAAGACAGAATAGATATTGACATTATTATGATTGGTGAAACGTGGTTATACTCAGATGAAGAAAAATTTTTTAATATACCTGGCTTCTCTGCATCTTTTAACTCTAGTAATGAACCAAGAGGAGGTGGGACCGCTATTTTTATTAAGAGTAATATTCGGTATACGGTGTTAGAAATATTGGAGCAATTCAATACTATAATTATTTCGTTAAATAACACTTCCCCATTCTTAAAAATTGCAGTTACCTACAAGTGATAACAATAGAGATTTACTAGCATATCTGGACTTAATTTTTAACAAATACAAGAATATAGTTCTGATGGGTGATATTAATATTGATTTATTAACAGACACAGAGCTCTCCAGATCTTATAAATTGATGTTATAATCTAACGGAGTTACCATAAAAAACGTACTTAGTTATGAATCTGCTACTAGAATGACTGAATATTCTTCTACAATCATCGACCATATTCTGGCAGATCTAGAAAAGTTTGACTTTGACATAAAGCTTCATGATGCAGTTATTCTGGATCATAAAGCGGTTAGTATCAAATTAAATAAAGTTTTAAGAAAGATTGAACCTATTTTTAAAAGGGAAATCTACAACACAAATTTTAAGAAATATAAAGAAAATGTTAGAAAGTTACTTGAAATAAATAAATGTCATAGTGTGGATGACCTTATAAAAATATTGCAAAAAGCAAAGGTGAATTCTACAAATAAAACACTCCGAAGAGTTAGAAACAATAATCATTGGATGACAAAGGAATTATTAAATATGATCAAAAAGAGGAATAATTTGTTTAAAAAGTTTAAAAAGCAGCCTAACGATATAAATATTAAAGCTAGTTAAAAATGCAAAAAACAAGGTGACGTATGAAATAACTAAAGCCAAACAAAATTATTTTAATGATAAATTACAATTAGCTGGAGGTGACCAAAGAAAAATTTGGAAAGTTCTAAATAATCTCATCTTAAAAAAATCAATTGAGTCGAGCAAGGTTATTAAACAAATAAACGGTAATGGAATCAGAACATGTGATAGCTTTGAAATTGCAAATTTATTCAATTCTTACTTCAGTTCAATCGGTAGCAAACTAGCAGATAAAATTACTAATGCTGAAAAATACTTAATAAAAAGTAGATTCGTTGAAAAGTCTATTTTTCTTAAATCTATAGATGAAATAGAAATATATAACATCATCATGCAATTAAAAAATAGCTCTCCTGGAGGTGACAATGTTTCAGCTTCAGATTTAAAACATGTTGTAACTTTGATAAAACCTATAATTGTATGCTTGATAAATAGATGTCTAAGTACTGGTATATATCCTTAGTGTCTTAAATCAGGTATAGTTGTACCTATATTTAAATCTGGGTCAACATTGGATGTATCAAATTACAGACCAATTGCTCTCTCAAGTTGTATTGGAAAAGTATTTGAAAAGGTTATTCCAGAATACAGGAGTTCGTGCAAAAAGTTGTAGGATTTCATACAAATCAATTTGGTTTTCAAAAGAAAATTGGAACAGAATCTGCAGTCCTAGAATCCACCAACTCAATTGTAAATAAATTGGATCAAGGAAATTATGTTTGTTCGGTATTTGTTGATCCTAAGAAGGCCTTCGATACAGTAAATCATAATATTTTACTTAACAGATTGCATGGAATTGGAATAAGGGGTACAGCTAATAACTTACTCTACTCATATCTGAATAATAGAAAAACTGTTACAAAAATTAATGGAGTTTTTAGTAATGAACATTATATAAACAAAGGTGTTCCTCAAGGATCAGTACTTGGTCCTACATTATATTTACTTTACATTCATAACATCCAGTATGCAAATTTGCGAGCTAACTACAAGATCTTTGCTGAAGATACTTTACTTATCTATAATGCTAGAACCTGTAAAGAACTTGAAACTCTTGTAAATACTGATTTGGGGATTTACGAAAATTGGTTAAAAGGTAATAAATTTTATTAATATATTTGTCTAGAATGAGGTGTAACAAACGCACTCAATTAAATGTGTTTTGTATGATGTGTTCAATTATAAAAAAATTAAATATTAATGTTTTGTTGAATGTGTTTTATTTTAGGAAATAAAATATCATAAATTATCATAAGCAGGCAAAAAAATATTTTATTTATTTTTAATAAAAAAAAAACAAAAACAAAAATAAATAAAATTTTTTTATGAACATAAATTTATTTATTAGTCTATGAATTATTTTATTTCAGTTTTAAAAATCACAGAAGATTTTCTGGAAATTTTTAATAAATAGTAATACATTTTGGTATTACAATTCGAGACAATGCTTCAAATTTGCATTTCTCTAGAAAGCTTTCATTATTTTCGGTGAAAATTGAAATAATTGCGAAGGCACTATGTACGCTTTGTTGTGTTTGCTTTGAATGAAACAAGCAATCAAAGCAATTTCAAAGGTTCCCTCATCCCTGAAATAAATTCTGAAATAACAGCGAAGTACCAATGTATGCTTTGTTGCGTTGGTTACTTTGCTTTAAATAAACAAAACAACGTAAGAAATTTAATAGTTTCCCTCATCCCCGAAATAAAACCAAACGAAATGCACCATAGAAATAAAAAACAAAATATAAAATTTATATTTTGCATTTGATAATGCCTTTACAAATTATAGAATGTTGATAACAAACAAATATTTCAATTTGTATATAAACAATTGTTGTGAAACAATATATATAGCTTAGCAACATTTTTTAAAAATATGTGTACAAAAAGTTAATAGATGGAGAAATAGATCATTATTGAAACAAAATAAATCTATAAAAAAATTTCAAATATTTTAATAACAAACAAATTTATTTAATTTTTAAAATTAAAAATTTAAACAAGTAACTCCGTAATTAAAAAAAAAAAAATATTAATTGAAAAAAAATTTCACCAAGACGGGATTTGAACTAACGATCCCATCATTTTATCAAATTCAAAACATACATAACTTATTCATCTTCAAATTTTTAATATACA
Organism: Dolichopus griseipennis; assembly: GCA_963082915.1. NCBI lineage: Eukaryota > Metazoa > Arthropoda > Insecta > Diptera > Dolichopodidae > Dolichopus > Dolichopus griseipennis. The sequence continues at coordinate 49,749,477 of OY720445.1, read as the reverse complement.
ACAAGAAATTATATAAGTCATTTTGTTTTTTGTATCTACTACTAAAATCGAATCATAATCTGCGTATAATCTGCGTAATGCAAAATGTATATAATGAAATTAGATTTTGTTATTTATTAGAAAAGGTTTTTATTTAAATTAACCTTCCGTCATTCTGTGACGGGCCTACAGCTAGTTAACTATAAATGCGGAAAAAACTAAGTTTATAGTATATAAAATAAAGAATAAAATTGATATAAATCCCAATCTGTTGGTAAATAAGACTAAAATTGAAAGAGTTCCTGCATATAAATACCTTGGAGTTGTAATTGATGAAAAACTGAAGTGGGAGAGCATATTAATAAATAAGTAAAAAAAATTGTGCCTCTCCTGGGTGCCTTCAAAAGAAGTGGAATTATAATGAATAAAAAAACTGCAGATAAGTTATATTATTCTCATATTATTTCGCACATCAGATACAATTTATGTAACTGGTCCAGCTGTTCATTATGGTTGAAAGATAAAATTAGTGTTCTAATAAACAAAGCCATTAAATGCTTACATAAGTACGACTGGCTTACACCAACAAATAAAATTTTTAAACGCACGGGATATCTAAAGTTACCCGAACTCATTATTTTGGAAAAATCTAAGCTAATTTTTAAAATAGAAAAAGGGGTGTACAAAAAAAACATCACAATTACCAGAAGAAACAATATTCATAATTACAATACAAGAAGGTTAAAAAATTTAAATGATGCCAAATCTAGAATAGAGTTATCACGAAATAGTTGTCTCTCGCCATCAATAAGGATCTATAATAAACTGCCGCTGGTGTTAAAAAGAAGTTCAAATTTGGATGTATTTATCAAAAAACTGAAGCATTCATTAAAGAATAACCCTTCATTTGTGGATAGTATAACGCAGGAGTGAAATTTTTCAACGCTCGTAGCACATATCTGTACGAGCTGTTATATTTGTATTTATATAATTATATATGTATATATATATGTAAATATATTTAATTTTAAATAATTTACTTTGTTGAATAGTGTTAGGAAGTAACTGCGATGTTTTATATCGAAACTATAAGTTTTGTTTATATCACAGTTAGAAAAAAAAAAAAAAAACAAAAAATGTAAAAACATATGTACATCACTAAGTAAATTTTTAACAAAAAATAATAATAATCAAAAAAAAAAATTATATAAAGGATGATTACATTACATTAATATATGATATTAATTTTATAGTTATCGAAATAAAAGAGAGTGTAAAACAAACAGTAATTTGCTCAGAGATTATAAAAGTTATTTTGAACACTCATTCAAAAAAAGTAAGAATGAGATAAAATTACTTCTTGAATCTATTGAAGCAAGAAATGTTGCAAGACTCAAAAATATGAAAATAGCTCAAACCACTTATTTGAATACTTTGTTATAGATGAAAAAATGAGTAAGTTATCAGAAATAATTATTGAAAACCAAAAAAAATAAATATTAAATAGAAGAAAAAAATAGAGTGAATTGTGTAAAAAGCTTATTAGAGATAAAACGAGGAAGAGTGTAGTAGAGTAGACTGTGTCGGATACCCGTATGACCGTAACATATACATTATATCATCCGGTTAATTACTTTTGGCAAAATTTCAAAAATTCAGCTTTATTAGGTGTAGAGTAATACTCATATAAAAGAAGGAGTTGTATCGCAGCTACTCGAACCCTCAGCAGTAGACCAACTAAATTTTGCAGTAACTTTGTCCATTACACTTAACTATTTTTTGCAAAATTTCAGACACTCAGCTTCATCAGGTGTAGTGTAAAGCTCATATAAAAGAAGTAGTTGTATGGCAGCTACTCGAACCCTCTGCAGTAGACCAACCAAATTTTGCAGTAACTTTGGCCATTATACTAAACTACTTTTGGCAAAATTTCAGACACGCAGCTTCCATAGGTATAGAGTAATGCTCATATAAAATTAGAAGTTGTATGGCAGGTACTCGAACCCGTGGACCAAAATGGCTGACATAATAAACAATATAATAAACAAAATTTTCTATACAATATAACAAGAATTGATATAATGACTGTGTACGATAATAATGTTAGTGTTAATATTAGTGCTAATAGATTTAGTTATAACTTATAAGAATTATGAAAAAAATATATAGTAGAATATAACATTAAATTTCATAAATTAGAATGGTTTAAAAATGAACATAAAATATTAAAAAATAAAAAATATTTATCAATATGAACTTGCGAAATGGACAAATAACATAAATGAGTGGAATAAATACAAAAAACTGAGAAATACATATAAAAATAAAATTAATAAAAATAAAAATTCATACATGAATAATTGAATAATTGAATAATAAATAATTCATACATAAAAATTGAAAAATTCAAATATCAAAAAACTACGTTGAAGAATATCAAAAATTTTGTTTTGAATAAGGGTTTTGTTGAAATAAGTAAAATAATTTTTGATAATGTAGCAGTGAATGATAAATACGACTATAGCCAATAAATATAATAATTTTTTTACTGAAAGTATTAAAGAAATTAATAGAAGCATTAGATATGAAGCTTATGTAAAATATATTAAAAGAAAGGCATATATATATAAATTTAAAAGTATAACTATTGATTACTCAAAGTTAATTTTAAAATCTGTAAATAGCAAGCGTGATATAAATTTTGTCAGTTCAAGTGTATTATTGGATGCTTTTGAGCTTATGGACCAAAACTTATTATACACATAACATCAGGAATTTTCCCTGATGTGTGGAAAGAAACTATTGTTGTTCCAATAGAAAAAGTTAAAAATACCAAAATTGCTAATGAATTCCGACCAATAAATACCATCTTAACAGAAGCTAAACTTTTAGAGAAAATTATATATAATCAACTTGAAGAATATTTTGAAAAATACGGCCTAATATCTGAAGATCAATGGGGCTTCAGAAGAGGGCATAGCTGTGAGGCATTATTGAATTTAGTTATCACAAATTGGAAAATTTCAGTACATGACAACAAAGTGATAATTGCAGTTTTTTTAGTCTTAAGGCATGTGTTTGAAACTGTTGATCGTGATATTTGTTGAGGAGTACGGTATATGTGGAACAGAATTAGAGTGGTTTAAATCTTATCTTAAGTATGGAAGAATCGAAGTGTCATATGGAGTACCACAGCGAAGTGTATTGGGAGTTTTATTGTTTTTGATGTTTATTAATGATATAGAGAAGTTAGTGAAATATGGTAAATTAATACATATATTTTGTTATATGTTATTGGTGAATATGTAAGTGAATGTTTTGCTAAAATAAATATTGATTTAAATAGTTTAAGTAGATGGCTAAATATGAATAAACTTAAATTAATTGTTGATATAACTAAATGTTTAAGAATTAATGGAATTAACAATGAAAACCTTAATATTGTAATTAATAATAATTAATATAATACAATGATCAAACCTAAATTTGAATATTGTTCTTCAATTATCTTTATGTGTAATGCTGAAATGATGGGAAGACTGCAAAGACACCAAAACAAATCTATGAGAGCTGTTCTGAGATTAAATCGCTATGCATCTACACATTCAATGTTGGCTACTTTAAAATGGTTAAATATTGAACAACAAATTAATATGATTATTTTGATTATTGTATTTAAAATAAAAAATGGCCTTTACCCAAATTATTTATATAATAGAATTGCGTATAATAGAGACATACATGAATATAATTTGCGTAATGCGTCACTAGTTGTTGAGTTACCCTGATTTTTTTTATATGTTCGTTAGCCTTTAGACGGATTAAATGGTCTAGAATCCGTATTCATGGGCCGATTTCACCCATATGCAATCCCCGCTGTACTTTCAGTACTAGTAGCTTAGAGTTTAAAATTCTTGAAGATAGCTCGATTAGCTTTTGAATTATCGTGTTTTATGTTCGTTAGTTTATGAGGCGATGAAAAGTTCCAGAACCCGAACCTATTGTTCGATTTCGCCCATATGCAGTCCCCGCAGTACTTACAATTCTAGTTAAACCCTTGTACACAAATGCAAGTTCTTTCGTAATTTTAAGTTTCTATTTATATTAATTTCGATGATATGCTTTAAGGTCTTCGCAACTGTGTATATGGTCCCCGACCCACTACTCCAGTTAGTCCTAAATCTCAAGCACACTAAAAAAATAGGCAGAAGCACCATGAAACCTAATTTGGAGGTTCTATCTTCATTGGTTTCGGAATTATGCTTGTTTGGCCTTATTTCTATCAAAAAGTTCCAGGATCCGAACCCATGGTCCGATCACGACCGCACGCAATCTCCGCCGTAATTTCATGACTAGTAACATATAACATGCAAAAATTTCATGAAGGTAGCGTTATTAGATGTTGAGTTATCGGGATTTTTTTTATCTAATTGTTAGCCCTTGGATCGATTACCAGATCGATTCCAGAACCCGAACCCGATTTCCCCTATATGTAATCCCAACCTACAAATTTGGTATCAGTGTGTCTCTTTTCATTGGTTTCGAAATTACGAAACTAATCTTACGAAAAATCTTCGGAATTAGAGTGGTTTAAATCTTATCTTAAGTATGGAAGAATCGAAACCTTCCAAGGTTTAAAAGCTTATCATCGAAATTAAAAAAAGTAGTAACTGAAAATTAAAATAGAACGTTCCACTTGTGTGCAAGGGTTACTTAGTATTGAAGGTTTATATGGGAGATTTTATATGGGCGGAATCGCACCATGGTTTAGGGTTCGGAAACCTTTGAAAAGTTCAAGGGCTAACGAACCTATATCTAAAAAACATGGATATACTTCCGTAGAGGGGTTGCGAGCTATCAAGATGACGTCATCACATAACGGTACTTAATATCTCAAAGTTTCCGAATATATAAACTATTAGTGGCGATGGCGCCATTTAGTGGACTAAAAATGCATTACAAAATTTTCCTAAGATTTTGTAGCATTTTAATTAAAATGTTATATTTTTCGTGTAAGACAATAAACTGGAACTAATATCTTACAATATTGTAGGGCATGATAAACATAACTTTCATAAACATCTTGTTTCATCTGAATCGGTGCTACCATTTTTGAGATATTGCAATTTCAAGTGGAAATTTAAAACAAAAAAAAAAAAAATATTTAACTTTCAAACAAACTATTAAAAGTATGAAATTTTCAAAAACACCCTGTATATTTTATTATACTGTTAGAAAGGTCTTTATACTTTTATGACTATATAGTCAAAGGGTATAATAAATTTGCCATTACGTTTGTGACGCAGAGAAGGAGGGGGGGTAGATATAGACTCAAGTGTATGGATCGGATCAGAATCCAAAAAAAAATCGATTTAGCTATGTATGTCCGTCCGTCCGTCTGTCCGTCTGTCCGCCCGTCTGTCCGTCCGTCTGTCCGTCCGCCCGCACGATAACTCAAAAACTAAAGGAGTTAGGATCTTGAAATTTTCGCAAATTCGTTTTTTTGCAATAGCCGTCATCGCTATTTAAATCCAGCCATTTTGGTCCATGGGTTCGGTAGCTGCCATACAACTTCCTTTTTTATATGAGTATTTCTCTGTAACTCTTACAGCTAGGTGTCTGAAACTTTGCCAAAAATAGTTTAGTGTAATGACCAAAGTTACTGCAAAATTTGGTTGATCTACTGACAAGAGTTCGAGTAGCTGCCATACAACTCCTTCTTTTATAGCTGGTATGTTTGAAATTTTGCCAAAATTAATTAATGTTTATAATAATAATGATATATTGTATATGTTACGGTCATACGGGTATCCCAGAGTTGACACAGTCTAGTCTACTACACTCTTCCTCGTTTATTAATCTTTTTGTTTTTAACCTTTTTTTTCGTTCTTTGTCTTATTCCAAAAGCACTTGAAATTTATTACCGGAATTGCTAAATCACAAGTACAAAACAATTTTTTATGAAATTAAAGAAAGTGTCAATTTAACACTATTTTAAAATTTAATAAAGTACAATTAGCCTAAGTAAATAATTTTTTTTATGAAATTAAAGAAAGTGTCAATTTAACACTATTTTAAAATTTAATAAAGTACAATTAGCCTAAGTAAATAATTTTTTGTATGAAATTAAAGAAAGTGTCAATTTAACAATTTATGTAAAGGAAATTAATAAATTATAATTAGTATAAGTAAAACAAATTTGTTACGAAATCAAAAATTTTTTTTTATTCTTTTTAAAACTGCTTATTCTAAGAAAACCGTAATAAATTTTACATTTTATTATTATACTCTTATGTAACTTTAAAAAAATCCAATATTCTGGAAAAAATGTTAAATTAAAAAGCGATGTAAAAATCAGTTCACTTTGAATGATCATAAAAAGAGGATCAAAAATAAAGAAAAATCTAACAATTTAATTAAAAAAATAAAAATTGTGTTTCATTTATTGAAGATTTGTGCCCGTTCGAGTTTGAACTACATTTCCGGCGCAGTCGGTAACGGTTTCAATTGAAGGAACCAGTGATAAAAAACGCGAACGGATTATAGCAAACAATTCAGAAAAAAGAAAAAAAAAGTGAACTCATAAACTCTTAAAGAGTGCAAATCTTAAAGAAAAGATAACATACAAAATCTAAAATAAAAGTGTTATTATAAGTGTTAGTTGTAACAGTAACTACAAAATAAATAATTAAAAATAAAAGTAATAATAATAATTAAAATTATAAAAATAAATTTAAATAAAATTAAACAAAAAAAAAAGTTAAAGTTCTTATTAAAAACAAAACTTGTTAGTTCGCATAATTTCCAACATAATTAATAATTTTACATAATTTAAAAAATTTAAACAAAAAAAAATAAATAAATAAGTTAATAATAAGTTAATAAGTGCTAAAATAATTTTAACAACAATTTTTTTTTTTTTCAAACAATAAAAAGAAAAAAAACTGAAAAGATAAATAAAATTTTTAATAAAAACAAAAGGAAAAAACAGTGATAAAACAATGGCAGAACCAGTACCACAACCACCAGTGTTATGACCACAAAGACTTGGAATTCAACAGGAAGAGCTGAGTTTAACCATCGACCGGCTCAAATACATCGAGCGACTTCCAGAATTTAGTGGCAAAGGTAATGAATTGTATTCTTTTATAGATTCTGTAGAAAATATTATAAATTTAATTTTAAGATATGATGTTAATAGTCAGAATATTTTATTAAATAGAATTAAGAGTAAATTAACTAATAAAGCTAGGGAAGTAATAGAAATTAATAATAATAATTGTGTAAACTGGTCTGAAATAAAATCGGTTTTAATTAATAACTTTGGCGAAAAGAAAACAGCCAATCAAATTTTTGACGAACTAAGATTTGTTTCTTTTAATTCTAATAGTATTGGCCTTTATAATCAAATTAAAAATATCTTAAGACGACTTAATAATAAAATAAAAGACGAGGACAATTCACATGCTATAATAGCAGCCAATATCAAATCAGTTTGCCAATTGCAAATTTTTAAAGATAAATTACCTGAACCAATGCGTTCGATTTTATTTAGCAAAAATCCTTCTTCTCTCGAAGCTGCTCTAGATATTTTACATGAAGGGAATTATGCATATTACAATCCTATGATGTCACAACAACAAAAATAAAATAAATCGTAGCTATTCTAATTATAATAATACTAATCATACTAACTATAGAAACGTAAATTATAGTAGAAATTATAGCAATAATAATAATTCAAATAACAATAATAATAGCCTTAGTAACAATACATACTAATAATAGAAATTTAAATTATAACAGAAATTATACCTCTAACGAGTAACGGTAATAATAATTATTGAAATAACAACAGTAATAATTCAACGTACAATAACAACAATAGAAATTTAAATTATAATAGAAATAATAACAGTTATAATAACAATAATAATAATGATAATAATTTAACTAACAATAACAGTACTAATTTTAATCAAAGTAGTAGAACTAACCAAACTTTTAACAATAGAAATTTCCAGTCAAATAGATCACAAAATTTTCAGAGAAAACAACAATCTAACATAAATTACCGTCGCACTGAAGATGAACCAATGGAAGTTGATTCGTCGAGAAATTCGCGAATCAATACATTAGAAACACAAGAACCGCATGAAGAAAATTTTCTTTTGGAGGCCTCGAGCAATCATCACTTACCCTACCTTATATAATAATATAATCGCGAGGTAGACCTTTAAAGTTTATTGTCGATTCAGGTGCTACGATGAGCATCATAAATATCGGAATTTGTAATCCCATATATGCCAATAGAATAAGAGAAATTCCCATCAAAACTCTGACAAATACAATTTATTGTAATAGTAAAACAACCATAGATCCATTTTTAGAATTTAATTTTGATAAAAAAATATAATTTTTAGAACTGAACTTTCACGACAAATTTGACGGATTAACAGGGAATAACATTTTAATACCTTTACAAGGTATAATAAATTTTAAGGATAAAATTTTACAATTAAATACAGGAAATGAACTTCCATTATTCTTCAATGAAAACGAAGAAAAACAATATTCTATCCCTTTTCCTTTTAAAGAACTTGAGATATTTCAAAATGAAATTTTCCTTAACGGAAAAGAATTAAGAATTAATCATTTAGATGGAGTGACAAAACAAGAACTTCTGAAAACAATAAAGAGGTTTGATAAAGCTTTCTATCATGAAGGTAATAACTTAACGTTTACGCACGCAATAAAACATAAGTTTAATACAATTAACGATATTCCAATTTATACGAAACTCTATCGGTATCCAGAAATACATCGCCTAGAAGTTTAAGAGCAAATTAATGATATGCTAAAACAGGGAATAGTAAGACCTAGTGATTCGCCATATTCGGCACCCATATGGGTTGTTCCAAAAAAATAGGATGTGTCAGGAAAACAAAAATGGCGCATTGTAATTGATTATAGAAAATTAAACATTGTGACCGTTGATGATAAATATCCTATTCCGAACATCGAAGACATACTGGACAAAATAGGTCGTGCTATGTATTTTACTACTCTCGATTTGGCCAAGGGTTTCCACCAAATCGAAATCGATAAGGACAATTACCAAAAAACTGCATTTAATACCAAAAATGGTCACTTTGAGTTTGTCAGGATGCCATTCGGACTAAAGAATGCTCCTTCCCCCTTCCAAAGATTAATGAATTCCGTATTAAAAGAATTCATTGGAAAAACTTGCTATGTCTATTTGGATGACATTATTATTTTCAGTACAAGCAAAGAAGAACATTTCGATTCGTTATCCAAAATGTTAACTAAACTAGAAGAAGCAAATTTAAAAATACAATTAGATAAAAGCGAATTCATGAAATAGGAAACTGAATTTTAGGCCATATTAGAACTAACAATGGCATAAAACCCAATCCCAATAAAATAGAAGCGATCAATAAATTTCCTATACCAAAAACAACAAAACAAATTAAATCCTTCTTAGGTCTCGTAGGTTACTACAGAAAATTTATTAGAGACTTTGCAAAAATTGCAAAACTCATGACCATCTACTTAAAAAAAGATAAACGTATTAATATAAGTAATCCTGAATACATAGAAGCATTTAACAAATTAAAACTTTTAATAACAACTGACTCTAAGTATATTCCAATTTCGGAATCACCAATAAATTTCTATAAATCCCAAATTATTATTGAAAAAGGTTCACCACAAAATTTCAAATTAATAAATATTCACAAAAGAAAACGAAAAATTTTTACACACCCAGATCCAAATGAAAAATTTTTCTTAGTGATCTTTAAAAATCACATTCCTAATAAAGGTATAGTAGGAGTTCTGATTGAAGACATCAGAATTTATAGTGCTTTCCAAAATACATATTTGAAATACTTCTCAAAAAATAAGTTATTAAAATTAAATAAATGTTCGCTCTTACTTGACGATATTTTATATCGTCTGGAATTACAAGAACTCATTCTCGACCAACATGTAAAAACAAATCACAGAGGTATCAATGTCGTTTATCTAAATTTAAAAAACAAATATTATTTTCCTAAATTTAAAGAAGAAATTCAAAAAGTCTTAAATAACTGCCACATTTGTAATACAGCTAAATATGGCAGACATCCTATAAAATTACCATTTAAAATTACTGAAACGCCGAACAAACCTTTAGAAATAATTCATATGGACATATGGTTCAAAAATAAAGGAAATCCTTATTTAACAATCATAGACAAATTTACGAAACATGCGCAAATTATTTCATTAAAATCCAGAAACTGGAATGATTTGAAAAATGCCTTAATGCAGTACATTGCGTCATTTGGACGACCAAAGAAAATTATAACAGATAGAGAAAAAGGTTTTAACAGCTTAAATTTTAAAAATTTTTTAGAAAACGAAGGAATAGATACAGGGCCGGCGCTTCCATATGCACAGATGGCACAGTAAAACCGGGCGCCAGAATTTTAGGGGCGCCAAATTTATTGTAAAAATTATGTACCTACCGACCTAAAATAATTTTTTTTTTTTTTTTGAAAATAATTAATAAATTTACATACCAAAATTTAAAAATTAAAATTATTCCTTTGAATTAATTCTTTCAAATTCTGTCCAAATTAATTCTTCTTAACTCAAATCAGATATATTTTATTTTATCATTCATTTTATAGGTACCTACTGTTTAAGTTCTTCTTGCTTTGATTCTACTTAGTTAAAATAACAATTTAAAAATATGCTCCATACACATAAACAAAATCATATAAAGCAAAATAAAAATGTTTTTCGGTTTTTCCTATACATTTTTTTATTTAAGGTTCAATCATTTTTTATTGTTCCTTAAATTATTTATCTATTATAAAAAAAAGAAATAGAAGAGACCATAAGAAAATAAATTCAATTCTCTTTTTTAGTCTTTCAATAAAATCAAATAGTTTAAATATACCTTATGCACAGTTTAAAAAAGTGCTCCATATACATAAGCAAAATCATATAAAACAAAAAAATGTTTTTCGGTTTTGTACTGCATTTTTTTTATTTAAGGTTCAATTATTTTTGACTGTTCCTTAAATTATTTATATATTAAAGAAAAAAGAAATAGAAGAGAAGAGACAATAAGAAAGTAAATTAAATTCTCTTTATTAGTCTTCTTTCAATACAATCAAATAGTTTAAATAGCTTTTGTTCTGCCTTCTACCTTCTGCACAATTTAAAAAAGTGCTCCATATACATAAGCAAAATCATATAAAACAAAAAAAATGTTTTTCGGTACAAAACCACATTTTTTTATTTAATGTTCAATTATTTTTGACTGTTCCTTAAACTATTCACCGAGGTATATAGAAAATAGAAATAGAAGAGCCAAAGAGAATAAGAAATAAAAAACGTTCTCTTAAATTTGTCTTTTACATTGATTTGCATTTGATTTATATATTATAAATACTTAATAATTTTTTCTCTTATAAAATTATTTCTAGTATGTAGTAGAGAAATAAAGAGTTAATAAAATAACATATATTTATATGTTATTTTATTAACTCTTTATTTCTCATCGTATTGAATAAAAAATTGTAAAGTAGTATTGTATTGTAATGTTGTATAATGTAAAATAATGAAATTTTGAAATTAAATGTACTTCTACCTATTTATATTTTGGACAATCCAATTTTGTTTTAGAAAATAAAATTTATGACCATGGCCATGAAGTATGAGATTTATGTATAGTGTGGTTGAAATTATGAATTATACGAAAAATACAAACTTTATAATAATTATGTTTGTCTATAAAAATAAAAACAATCTTATCTTGTAGAATAGGTTTATTTTAAAAGAAATAAATGAAAAAAATTTTTTATGGACCAATTAATTATTAATTAAATCTTTTTGTTCTACTGATTTTCAAAACCATTTAATTTTAATATTAATTTTAATCTTGATTTTTATATATATTCCATAATTGTCGATTGCACTCCCGATCTAAGTCGAAAAGAACAAGTATCTCTAATTCTTAGAATAGTTAATAAAACAGAAAACAATATTTTTGAAATAAAAGAATTTTTTATAGGTTTTCTCATAGGTTTAGATACAACAGGAAAAGGCTTGACAGATTTAGTTTTAGATAAGTTAACTTCGTTAGGACTTTCAATTAATGACTGTAGAGGACAAGGCTATGACAATGGTTCAAATATGAAAGGAAAAAATATAGGTATGCAAGCTCAAATTAGGCACCTAGAACCACGTGCGTTTTTCATTCCATGTGCATCTCATTCCGCAAACTTAGTTCTTTTAGATTCCGCTCAATGTTCAAGTCAAGCTGTAAAATTTTTTGATACAATTCAAAGTCTTTATGTTTTCTTTTCGAGTTCTGTTTCAAGGTGGGAAATTTTAAAAAAGAACGTGAATAATTTGACTCTCAAACCACTTTGCACAACTAGATGGGAAAGTAGAATAGAAGCCTTAAAACCTTTTATTTTTCATTTAGAAGATATTTATGAAGCTTTAGTAGAACTGACAAATGACAAAGACTCTATGACAAGACACACCGCAGAAGCTTTAGGCAATAGTATTTTAAAATTTGAATTTATTTGTTCATTACTAATTTGGTTTAAAATTTTAGAAAAAATTAATATAGTTAGTAAATATTTGCAAAGTCCAGGAATTTGTTTAACGACTGCTGTTAATATTTTGCTCACAACTAAAGAATTTTTGAGCAATTTGAGAACGGACGAACATTTTTATGATTTCATTGCGCAAGCTAGACAAATCGCTATAAAATTAGATGTAACAGCGTCGTTTCCTCCCGTTTCAACACTTAGAAGTCGTAAAAAGCCTCGGCTTTTTTCATACGAAGGCAGGATGAAGTTATTGAGAATCCGGAAGTTAGGTTTAAAGTAGAATTTTATTTTAAAATACTAGATCAAGCTCTTCAGTCAGTTACAGAACGGTTTGAACAAATTTCCGCGCATAATAGTATATTTAAATTTTTACATGAAATTTCCATCATTTCGTCATATACTTCAAGTGATCTGTTTAATTATTGTTCCTCTTTAGAGAAAAATCTAACACACGATGGTTACTCTGACATAAATGGAGTAGAGCTATTTGAAGAGCTTAAAATATTTCCTACTTTGGTTTTCGAAAAACCACCTTCATCCCCTCTTGAAACTTTAAACTTTATTTTTGATAAAAAATTAGAAACATTATTTCCCAACCTTGTTATTGCTCTAAAAATTTTATTGACAATACCCGTTACAGTAGCTTCTGCGGAACGTAGCTTTTCAAAATTAAAAATTATTAAAAATTATTTGAGAACTACAATGACTCAAGACAGATTAGTAGGATAAGCAACTATATCTATTGAAAAAGAACTTCTTGAAAATTTGGACTACAACGATTTAGTTAACGATTTTGCCAATATAAAAGCGCGAAGAATTAATTTTTAATATTTTCGTTTTATTAAAGTTATTAAATTATGTGATATATAGTTTTTCCTCGCGTTTTCCTTTTGAATTAAATTTCTTTCATTCAAGTAAAGCGCTATTTCTTCTAACTAAATTTTTTATTTTCAATCTAAAACTATTTTCTTTTTTAAATTAACTTATTTTTTAAAGAGGATTATACCTTCGTGGGACTACCTCTATAAAAAAATGCATCGATAATCCTACCTCATGGGTGATGTGGAAATGGATTTTTTAGGGCGGCGTTTTAGAAAAGTGCACCGGGTGACAAAATGCTTAGCGCCGGCACTGAATAGATATCCACTTCACAACTCCTAACAACCATAGTAGCAACCGCAGATATATAACGGTTTCATAATACATTAAACGAACACTTACGAATTTTAGGAGTTGTTGAAAAAGAACAAGGATCATCCCTAGACGAAGATCCAATTATTAAAAGTTTGAAAATTTATAATGAATCTATCCATTCTTCAACAGGCAAAAGGCTAATTGACTTCCTAAACGGACAAATTTCATCTGCATTATATCCTTCGATAAAGGATACTCTAATTAAAAATAAAGAGAAAACTATAGAATCTTCTAACCGTAAAAGAAATAACGCTCAAACTTCAAACTATTTAAAAGTTAACAAAATTAATAAATGTCAGCCGTATCATAAAAAAGTTGAGATCGTAGAATCAAGAGAAAACCATTATAAAATTAATAACGAAACACTTCCTCGTTATAAAAATCAATTCAAAAGAAAGTTTAAATTCGAAAATTAGAATAAATTCTGAAAAAAAATTTTCTATTAAAATAATGCACTGTTTCAGAAAAAAATTTTGACACATAAATTTTTATGACATAATAATTATCGTTCTAATTAAATTATTACTAACTAACCTACCTTAATATACATGCTTTTACTAACAAAATAATGACCTTAATATCAAACTTATTAAAATTGCTGAACAAACATTTTGTTTCCACAGCGTATAGTATAATAAAGTTTAATACAAAAAAAAAAAAAAAAAAAAACAAATAATAGTAAAAATAACAATAATACTCATATTATTTCATTCATTATGTTTGAAGAAACTTTAAACCAAATTTTTTTTGAAGGTTATATGAGTATTATGAAAATCCAATATGAAAATTTTAAAATTCAAAAATAATAACAAAACATTCGTTATAAAAATCTATTCAAAAAAAAAAAAAAAATAAAAACAAATAAAAATTTTTTAAAATTAATTAATACACTACCCCCATTTCAGCAATAATTTTCATAATTCTTCTTTTGGCATTTCCTAATTTTACTATGGCAAAATCATTAATTGAAATAACCGAAATACAGTCCGGAAACGGTTACATTTTACTCCAGGATTCCGAAATAAAAATTATTCACAATTACAATCGAATTATGCATGTTATAAATTTAAGTCAATATGAAGAAACAATTAACAAAATAGAATTAAATATTAACAAATTGCATGCAAGTACTAATATTCCTACAAGCTTATTATTTAATCTTAAACATTTGAAAAAGGATTTTAATAGCATAATCCCACATCATGTAAGTAAAAGAGGGTTAATTAACTTAGCAGGTAACGCACTTCGTTTTATAACCGGAGTTATGGATAGCGAAGATCGAAAAGAAATTGAAACGCAACTAAAAATAATAGAGGAAAATAATGACAAAATTATTGACAATGTAAATAATCAGGTAATATTAAACGAGCAAATTTTAGACCAGGTAAGAAATATCACAAATCACGTTAATTCTGTACAAGAAAATATAACTCAATCATGTAAATGAAATAGAAAGGCAGAAATTAGGGAAAATGTAAAAATATTACTAAAACAAATTTCAGATATAAAAGAAGTCGTACTACAAGTAGTTTAGAAATTTTGTCAAAAGACCTTCTTACACAGGAGGAAATAAAACACTATAACGTTACTATTGAGAAATTACCTCATATTAGAACTTGTGTACTTTATAAAGAAAATACTATAATATTTGTAATATCAATTCCTAATTTTATAAAAGAAACTTGCTATAAAGCAATAGTTGAAAAAATACCTAATAAAAATTACCAATTAGAAATAGATCTTAATATTAATAAAGTAATTACCTGTAAACAAAATATTTTTCTTAATGTAAATAAAAAGAACATACTTAAAACAGACTTAATTTTATATGAAGACCAATGTATTTCAAAATTATTAAATAATAAACGTATGATATGTAATTTTCATAAAAATTTGACAATAGAAATTAAATCTGTATCAAATAATATTGTAATAACAAAAAACTTAAATAAAACCTTGTTGATTAACAATTGTGGGCACCAAAGTGAAATTGAGATAAGAGGAAATAACATAATTAAATTTTAAAATTGCAAAATTTCTGTTGGAACTTTCCAATAGGAAAATTTCAAAGAAGAATACAGGCATAAAGTATTTCCATATGTGGAATGGGATATAAACATAAAAAAAATCACTAATAGTTTTCATGTGGAAGATTTGTCCTTCTCACATATCAATAATACAAAACATATTGAAAAAATCAAATTCGAAAACAACTGGAAATGGTATTCAAATATCGCAACGGACTCCAATATCTTTATAATCCTATCTATAATTTGCCTTTATTTATTTATGAAGTTTAAAAAATGGCTTCCAAAGGTAAAAATACAACTAAATGATATTCGCCAGGAGTCGAATTTCCGGGAGGGAGGTGTTACATCCTCACAGGATTGCCCCTTGTCACAAGATCGTCCTTCAACAACGGATAACCGTTGTATACCATTTCATTAACATTTTTTTTCTCGTTCATTCTTTATACCCGTATGACTATATAGTCAAAGGGTATAATAAATTTGCCATTACGTTTGTGACGCAGAGAAGGAGGGGGGGGTAGATATAGACTCAAGTGTATGGATCGGATCAGAATCGAAAAATAAATCGATTTAGCTATGTATGTCCGTCCGTCCGTCTGTCCGTCCGCACGATAACTCAAAAACTAAAGGAGCTAGGATCTTGAAATTTTCGCAAATTCGTTTTTTTGCAATAGCCGTCATAACTATTTAAATCCAGCCATTTTGGTCCATGGGTTCGGGTAGCTGCCATACAACTTCTTTTTTTATATGAGTATTACTCTGTACCTATTACAGCTGCGTGTCTGAAATTTTGCCAAAAGTAGTTTAGTTTTATGGCCAAAGTTTCTGCAAAATTTGGTTGGTCTAGTGGAGTGGGTTCGAGTAGCTGCCATACAACTTCTTATTTTATGTGAGCATTACTCTCCACATAATGAAGCTGGGTGTCTGAAATTTTGCTAAAAGTAGTTTAGTGTAATGGCCAAAGTTTCTGCAAAATTTGGTTGGTCTACTGCAGTGGGTTCGAGTAGCTGCCATACAACTCTTTCTTTTATATGAGTATTCCACTAAACTTAATAAAGCTGTATGTTTGAAATTTTGCCAAAAGTAATTAACCTGATGATATAATGTATATGGTACGGTCATACGGGTATCCCAGAGTTGACACAGTCTACTCTACTACACTCTTCCTCGTTTTTATTAATCTTTTTGTTTTTAACCTTTTTTTTCGTTCTTTGTCTTTTTCCAAAAGCACTTGAAATTTAATACCCGAATTTTTAAATCACAAGTACAAAACAATTTTTTATGAAATTAAAGAAAGTGTCAATTTAACACTATTTTAAAATTTAATAAAGTACAACTAGCCTAAGTAAATAATTTTTTGTATGAAATTAAAGAAAGTGTCAATTTAACAATATATGTAAAGGAAATTAATAAATTATAATTAGTATAAGTAAAACAAATTTGTTACGAAATCAATAATTTTTTTTATTCTTTTTAAAACTGCTTATTCTAAGAAAACCGTAATAAATTTTACATTTTATTATTATACTCTTATGTAACTTTAAAAAAATCCAATATTCTGGCAAAAATGTTAAATTAAAAAACGATGTAAAAATCAGTTCACTTTGAATGATCATAAAAAGAGGATCAAAAATAAAGAAAAAATTTAATTAAAAAAATAAAAATTGTGTTTCATTTATTGAAGATTTTTGCCCGTTCGAGTTTGAACTACATTTCTATATATATATAAGTTATGTAAATATTAAAGTTATATAATATTAATTAAATTATTATTATATGTTAATACAATTATTCATTCTGCATAACGCTATCAAGCAATATGGTATTGCGCTTTAGTAGGTATTTCAGATTTTGAACAAATAGTTTGATGTTAGAGGTCTGTTTAAGATCATTTGGTAGCTTATTATAGATTCTTACAGCTGAGGACAATCCACTGCTATAAGATAACTCCGTTCTAGATCTTGTATGATTTAAATAGTTCAGGCTTCTGGAGTTATAGTTATGTACACTATTTCTTTTCGTAACTTTAATATTCTTCCTGTAAATTCCTTTTTCCAGTTTAAAAATTAATTTGGCTTTTTCCATAATAATAATTTCCGGAAGCATTAATTATCCCGTTTTTTTATAAATTTCGACTGTTGGTGTCAGCCAGCTAAACTTGTATAAACTTTTAATTGCTTTGTTTATCAAAGTACTGACATTTTCTTTCAGCCACGTAGCGCAACTGGACCAGTTACATATATTATACCTAATATTTGACATGATATGAGCATGATATATATTATTGGCTGCTTTCCTGTTTAGTTTAACTCCACTTCTTTTAATGGCACCAAGTATTGGCGCAATTTTGGATGTTATTTTATTGGTATGATTTTCCCATCTCAGTTTTTCATCAATTATTACACCAAGGTATTTATATGTATCAATTCTTTCAATTTGGACATTGTTTATCAATATTTTTAGATTTATATCAGCTTTATTCCTCATTATACCCGTATAACTATATAGTCCAAGGGTATAATAAATTTGCCATTACGTTTGTGACGCAGAGAAGGAGAGGGGGTAGATATAGACTCAAGTGTATGGATCGGATCAGAATCGAAAAATAAATCGATTTAGCTATGTATGTCCGTCCGTCCGTCATCACGATAACTCAAAAAGTAAAGGAGCTAGGATTATGAAATTTTCACAAATTCGTTTTTATGCAAAAATCGGTATCGCTATTTAAATCCAGCCATTTTGGTTCACGGGTTCCAGTACCTGCCATACAACTTCTAATTTTATATGAGCATTACTCTATACCTATGGAAGCTGTGTGTCTGAAACTTTGCCAAAAGTAGTTCAGTATAATAGCCAAAGTTACTGCAAAATTTGGTTGGTCTACTACAGAGGGTTCGAGTAGCTGCCATACAACTCCTTCTTTTATATGAGCTTTACACTACACCTGATGAAGTTGGGTTTCTGAAATTTTGCAAAAAATAGTTTAGTGTAATGGCCAAAGTTACTGCAAAATTTGGTTGGTCTACTGCAAAGGGTTCGAGTAGCTGCCATACAACTCCTTGTTTTATATGAGCATTACTCTACACCTAATAAAGCTGAATGTTTGAAATTTTGCCAAAAGTAAGTAACCGGATGATATAATGTATATGTTACGGTCATACGGGTATCCCAGAGTTGACACAGTCTACTCTACTACACTCTTCCTCGTTTTTCTACTTTTTTTACACTTTTTTTAGACTCTCAAAGGTCTTTTTCAGTTTTCCATTCACGTTCTCTGGTGGGACTATTTGTCAACATACACCATACTTTATACATCGTCGGAAAGAGTGTCAAAAGACCCTTTTTAAAAGTATAATAAAAAATACAGGGTGTTTTTGAAAATTTCATACTTATAGTGGTTTTTTTGAAAGTTAAAATTTTTTTTTTTTTTTGTTATAAATTTCCACTTGAAATTTCAATATCTCAAAAACGGTAGCACCAATTCAGATGAAACAAGATGTTTATGAAAGACAATATCATGCCCTACAATATTGTAAGATATTGGTTCCAGTTACAGGAAAAATATAACATTTTAATTAAAATGCTACAAAATCTTAGGAAATTTTGTAATGCATTTTTCGACCACTAGATGGCGCCATCGCCACTAATAGTGTATATATTCTGAAAGTTTGAGATATTTAGTACCGTTATATGATGACGTCATCTTGATAGCTCACAACCCCTTTCCGGAAGCATATCCAAAAACACGATAACTTAAAAACTAATGATGCTATTTTAATGAAATTTAAACTCTAGGTTACTAGTTTTACCCCCTCTCCCAACTCTACTCCCTAGACCTTCAAGCATAGATTCTTAATTAATAAAGGTAGTAACTTGAAATAATAATTTAAACTCTAGGTTACTAGTTTTACCCCCTCTCCCAACTCTACTCCCTAGACCTTCAAGCATAGATTCTTAATTAATAAAGGTAGTAACTTGAAATAAATAAAGAATCTTTAAGTTTTGTATAACGGTGCTCTTTCCTATTACCTTTGTGTTGGGGACACAAAAGATGGCCGTTATAATTAAAAAAATGTAATTTTAATTTTTAAGTATGCTCTCCATGTTTAGTTTTTTTTTATATACAAGCCTTTTTAGTTCAATAAATAAGTACGGTAAGCTTGAACTATTTTTATACCCTACACCTATAGAATAGGTAAAGGGGTATATTAACTTTGGTATGGTGTTTGTAACCACCTAAAGGAAGCGAGCTAGATATGGAAAAGTATATATATTTGTGATCAGCGTGACCGCCTTAGTCGATATAGCCATGTCCGTCCGTCCGTCCGTCCGTAGGCACGATAACTCAAAAAATAATGGAGCTATCTTGATGAAATTTTAACTGTAGGTTACTAGGACTGAAAGTACGGCGGGGATTGCATATTGGCGAAATCGGCCCATGGGTTCGGATTCTGGACCTTTTAATCGGTTTCAGGGCTAACGAACAAATATAAAAAATCACGATAACTCAACAACTAATGACGCAATCTTCATCAAATTTGTGCTGTAGGTTACTAGTAATGAAACTACTTCGGGAATTGCGTAGGGTCGGGATTGGACCATGGGTTCGGAACCTAGAACTTTTTGATCGAATTTAGGCCAAACTAGCATAATTCCGAAACCAATGGAGATAGAACCTCCAAATTTAGTATCAGGGTGTCCCTTCCTATTTCCTAAGTGTCTTGTGAATTTGGGTCCCATTGGAGTAGTGGGTCGGGGACCAGCCACACATTTCCGAAGACCTTAAAGCATATCTTTAAAATTAATAAAGATAACAACTTGAAAAAATGTAGAAGCTTCCAATTTGCCACAAGGGTGTTCTTTACTATCTCTTGCGTGTTCCCCTAATTTGGGATCAACTGGAGTGGTGGTTCTGTACCCTCTCAGACCTCCCAAGTTTTAAAGGCTTATAATCGAAATTACTAAAAATAGTTACTTAAAATTAGGATAGACCGTTCAAATTGTGTACAAGGGTTAACTAGTACTATAAGTACAGCGCGGACTATATAAGGGCGAAATCAGCCCAACGGTTCGGATTCCGGACCTTTTAATCGATGTCAGGGCTAAGGAACATATATAAAAAATCACGATAACTCAACAACTAATGAGGCTATCTTCATGAAATTTGTACTGTAGGTTATTGGCAGCAAAACTACGGCGGTGATTACGTACGGTGAGGATTGGACAATGGGTTCGGAACTTAGAACTTTTTGATCGAATTTACGCCAAACGAGCATAATTCCAAAACCAATGAAGATAGAACCTCCAAATTTGGTATCAGGGTGTCCATTCCTATTTCGTAAGTGTCTTTGAAATTTGGGCCACATTGGAGTAGTGGATCGGGGACCAGCCACTCAGTTCTTAGGCCCTTAAAGCATATTTTCGAAATTAATAAAGATAGTAACTTGAAACAAATGTAGAAGCTTCCAATTTGCCACAAGGGTGTTCTTTACTATTTCTTGCGTGCCCCCCTAATTTGGGATCAATTAGAGTGGTGGTTCAGAATCTCTCTTAGACCCCCCAATGTGTAAAAGCTTATCATCGAAATTAATAAAACTAGTAACTTAAAATTAAGATAGAGCGTTCCAATTGTGTACAAGGGTTAACTAGTATTGAAAGTATGACGGGACTGCATATGGGCGAAATCGTACCATAATTTCGGGTCCTGGAACTCTTGAAAAGTTCAAGGACTAACAAACATATATCTTACAAACACCATAACTCAAAAAATAATGCCGGTATTTTGATGAAATTTAACAGTAGGTTACTAGTAATGAAAGTACCATGGGAATTGGTTGTGGTCGAGTTTAATTTCGAAGCCAAAGAATATATTTCCTATGTCCTATGTCCGAAATCTAGACTTAATTGTAGTGGTTCAGCTATGTTCAAAGGTACTTGCTGCATTTATGTAAAATTTATTTTTATATTTAAATGAATTATATGAAAAGGTGTAAATTTTTAATTGTATTTTAGAAATACATTTATTGCATATTTTGCGTTTATAAGCTTTTCTATTAGGTATATAAACTAACCATTTAAAATAATTGCAATTTTTAAAAATTTGGATTATTAAATATATTATGCTTTGATTATCTTTTTATCACAAAATTTAATAATTAGAATTTTTTCATTTTGTAATTGAATTGGAATAAATATATTTTCATTTATTTCAAGTTTGTTTGTTTTTTAATATTTTTAAATAGATAAATTAGTAAGAATTTGTAGTATTTTTTAATAGATAGGGTAATTAGAAAATGTTTTTAGTATTATACAGTTAATTTGGTTAGCTATGTCTTACGATCAAATTAATAACAGCTTCTATGGTGTTAAAATGACTTATGGATATGTCCTTAAATTTGAACCAAATAGGTGTAGGGTATTTCTAAGTCGGTTGCACCGACTGACTGTTTCTTTACTTGTTTCTATTCGTACAAAAGTCAATTTACTGAAAATAATTTTTATTAAGAATAGGGAAATTTAAGTTTAAGAAAATTGTTCCTGCAAGTGTACAATTTGAGTAAAAATATATATATAGATCTGTAATACATATACATATATATAAGTATAATATGTGTATATATATATAAAATGTGAATGTTTATAATCATACTCGTATATATAATAAATTATGATTTAATAAAATATATATATTAAATTTAATAAAATATATATATATGAAATATGTATGTTTATAATCATAGATAAGTGAGTAGAATTAAGGTTCAGTTTTTTGTACACAATAGTCTGCTAAAAATCATATTTGCTTTTTATGAAATTTTAATTTATCTTTATTAGACAATTATTTAAATTAATTCAATTTGAATATTTTTATATACATATCAAAACCAGAATTTAATATGTTTTTATATATTTATTGAAGGAAAAAAAGTCTGAGAATTTGTATGAGAACAACTAAGAAAATATTTAATACTAATTAGCAGACAGTTCGTTTTAGACGTTTTTAATGTTTTAATTTGCGAAGAAAAATTTAAAAATGCCTAAATTTAATACACTGATACTTTTGACCAATATTTAATTCGCTGTGTTATTGTTGCCGAACAATTTTAATTTACTTTTCTTTATTTAAAGGGTATGTTTTCTCTTATGGTATTTTGGTTTGAGATACTTAGTAACTCCTGATTCATAATTGTTCTAGGCAATCTTATATTTTGATAATTTTAATATTTCGATGGCACGGAGTAAAAATTTAAAGGAAGGTGAAATAACTTGAAATAATCCTCCTGAATTTTAGTCACATATCAGATGTATAAGTTTAAAAATTAAAAATAACATTTCATCATGTATCCATGACAATCTTACGAAAAGAGTAAAAAGAATATATAATAATACTAATATATAACACTTTAAGCAAACATGTTGAGACTGTTTTTCTAGACTTTTAAGGGCTTTTTTACAATTAAAGAAAGCCTTTCTTAAAATCAAACAATTTAGTGCAAGACATAATTTAATTCCTATAACTGAATATTTTGCGAAGGTATATATATATTTGAGAATAAGCAGAAGTTTCATTAAAAAAAATTTTGAAACATTCGTTTTCAAGAGATGGGAATGAAAAATTAAATATTTCTTCATAATTCTCATAATTTTTAAAAGGCATGTTTAGGGTTACCATAAGGTACTAAAATTTACAATTATACAAAACTCAATTTTTGCACCACATATCACATATTTTTGGCCACACATATCTTCTAAACGGTACAAGCTAGGGAAATTTTGGGAAAAGTTAGGTGCTCTGAAATCAGTAGGAGTCGGTTAACAAAAGTTTTTTGTTAAGCCCTTTGTTTAGGAGCTAGAAGGGCTCGAAAATTTAAATTTTGCTATTTTTAAGCACCTGTAACTTGAATACCTGTCCAATTTTGTTTTTATTAATGTACAAAGTTTAAAGGTCCAACATTATATTTTAACATATGTTAAAGGTTTTTCTTAAATTTAAAAGCGGTTCCTTAGATTAAGAAAGTGTCTCTCAGTTTTACCCATTTTTGCTTAGATAGTATAATCCTAAGTAAAATTCCAAATTTTTGTGGAATTCACAATTTTATTCCTGGAACCTACAGAAATGGAGAAGGAAGGGGCAACCTTCCCCATTTAAGGGCTATTAGAACTTTAAAATAAAAAATTTACTGTTAGCAGTAAAAATAAAAATAGGCGTAAAATTCCTAATTTTGGTGGAGTTCACAATTGATTTCCTAGAACAAAAAGGGTGAGGACAGGAGGGGGGTGGACAGATCCATTATAAATTTGCTTCGCAAAAATTTGCAAACCTTCCCCATTGAAGGACTACAAGGTTTTAAAAATTAAAACTTTTATGTTTTTATAAAACAATAACTTATTCACCAGTGTAAGCTTTTCCAAAATTAAACGTTAACACTGAAGCTCCAACATTATATTTCGCACTTATTAGCAGGTTTCCTTAAGTGCATTGAGGTTATATTCTAAGTATTTCACTATTAGTCATGTAATTAATAAATTAACGAAATAACTAAATTATAATATCTATTATTTTTATACCCGTATGACTATATAGTCAAAGGGTATAATAAATTTGCCATTACGTTTGTGACGCAGAGAAGGAGGAGGGGGGGTAGATATAGACTCAAGTGTATGGATCGGATCAGAATCGAAAAATAAATCGATTTAGCTATGTATGTCCGTCCGTCCGTCTGTCCGTCTGTCCGTCTGTCCGCACGATAACTCAAAAACTAAAGGAGCTAGGATCTTGAAATTTTCGCAAATTCGTTTTTTTGCAATAGCCGTCATCGCTATTTAAATCCAGCCATTTTGGTCCATGGGTTCGGGTAGCTGCCATACAACTTCTTTTTTTATATGAGCATTACTCTGCACCTATTACAGCTGCGTGTCTGAAATTTTGCCAAAAGTAGTTAAGTTTTATGGCCAAAGTTTCTGCAAAATTTGGTTGGTCTAGTGAAGTGGGTTCGCGTAGCTGCCATACAACTTCTTATTTTATATGAGCATTACTCTCCACCTAATAAAGCTGGGTGTCTGAATTTTTGCCAACAATTGTTTAGTGTAATGGCCAAAGTTTCTGCAAAATTTGGTTGGTCTGCTGCAGAGGGATCGAGTAGCTGCCATACAACTCCTTATTTTATATGAGCATTACTCTCCACCTGACGAAGCTGGGTGTCTGCCAAAAGTAATTAACCGGATGATATTATAATGTATATGTTACGGTCATACGGGTATCCCAGAGTTGACACAGTCTACTCTACTACACTCTTCCTCGTTATATATATTTTTATAAAATTAAATGATAAAATATTCAGTAAGAAAGGCTATTCTACGGTTTAACTAGTATCCGCGTAGGACCAAATGACTATATATAAAAGATAGCTGGTGTTGCCAGCTTTCAAAAAATATATAGCTTTAATGGCGCATATTATCCTTTAAGGACGAAAAGGACATTTAAAAGTATCCTTGTTATTTTAGTCTATTTTACAAAAACCGTTATAACTAGCAATCTGTTCAATATATATATATTCAATCAAAGCTATTTATTAAGATGACGGTCTGGAGAATATTTTAACGTTTATTTGAGGACGATAGGTGCTGCCGTTTTGGAGATATTGCAATTTCAAGTAAAAATTTAAAACACAAAAAAAAAAAATTTTGAACTTTCAAAAAAACCACTATAACTATGAAATTTTCAAAAACATCCTGTATTTTTATTATACTGTTAGAAAGGTCTTTTGACACTCTTTCCAACGGTATATAATAAGTATGGTATATGTTGATAAATAGCCCCACCAGAGAACATGAATGAAAAACTGACACAACAATTTTATTAAAAAATACATTTTCATACTTTATTTCTCATAAATTTATTTTGCCTTTTTGTTGGGATGGTGTCATAATTCCAAAAAAAAAATTCCAAATTTACAAAATTCCAAAGAAAGAAAAAAAAAAATTCCAAAAAAAAATCCAAAAAATATTTCCATTGCTTTAGCGAGCAAGAATTTTAGAGTTTGTTACAAAATCAGAATTATACGCTTTTTCCAGAATATTTATATATTTGTATACGTGAGATTCTGAATTAGGAGGGATTTTAGAGTTGGATTCAAAATCAGGGTTTCAATAATTTGTTTAGCGGGGGTTTGGGGGCGGCAGCCCCCACTATTCTTAAACTTTTATTTGTTGAAATATGCATGTAGAAAATAATTAGAAGAGATTTTATAGTTGGCTACAATTACAGGATTATACGCTTTTTCCAGAATATTTATACATATGTATACGTGAGATTCTGAATCAGGAGGGATTTTAGAGTTGGATTCAAAATCAGGGTTTCAATAATTTGTTTAGCGGGGGTTTGGGGGCGGCAGTCCCCACTATTCTTAAACTTTTATTTGTTGAAATATGCATGTAAAAAATAATTAGGAGAGATTTTATAGTTGGCTACAATTACAGGATTATTCGCTTTTTCCAGAATATTTATATATTTGTATACGTGAGAGTCTGAATTAGGAGGGATTTTAGAGTTGGATTCAAAATCAGGGTTTCAATAATTTTTTTAGCGGGGGTTTGGGGGCGGCAGCCCCCACTATTCTTAAACTTTTATTTGTTGAAATATGCATGTAAAAAATAATTAGAAGAGATTTTATAGTTGGCTACAATTACAGGATAATACGCTTTTTCCAGAATATTTATTTATTTGTATACGTGAGATTCTGAATTAGGAGGGATTTTAGAGTTGTATTCAAAATCAGGGTTTCAATAATTTGTTTAGCCGGGGTTTGGGGGCGGCAGCCCCCTCTATTTTTAAATTTTTATTTGTTGAAATATGTTTGTAAAAAATTACTGTTATTAAAAAATATTTTGTCATTTAATTTTGATTTTTGGAATTATTTTTGTTTGGAATTATTTTTTTTGGAATTTTTTTTTTGGAATTATGAAAATGGAATTTCGGAAATGGAATTTTTTTTTTGGAATTTCGTACCCAACCCATTTATAAACATATTAAAATTTTTTTTTTTTCAAAAATAAAATTATTTAATTCATTTAAAAAGTACGGCTGAAAAAATTGTAAAACATATCAACATTTTTTTTGTATGCAAAAAAAATTACAAAACAAAAAATTTTTTATTTCATAAATGCTTATATCTTCTAAACGCTTTAATATAGACAGACCTTATGTATGCCCAAATTATAGGAAAAAATAAGAGCTTTCCAACGATGTAAAATTATTTAGGGGGTTTCCTTGCAAAATTTTGAAAAATATGAGTTTTAGAGAAAGGATGTTAAAAATTTTTTTTTTTGCAAAAATTTTCAACTTTGAACTACAATATCTGCAAAACGGCAGCACCTATCGTCATCAAATAAACGATAAAATATTCTCCAGACCGTCATCTTAGTTATTAGCTTGAACTAAATACATATATATTGAACAGATCGCTAGTTATAACGGTTTTTGTAAAATAGACTAAAGTAACAAGAATACTTTTAAATGTCCTTTTCGTCCTTAAAGGATAATATGCGCCATTAAAGCTATATATTTTTTGAAAGCTGGCAACACCAGCTATCTTTTATATTTAGTCATTTGGTCCTACGCGGATACTAGTTAAACCTTAGAATCCCCGTAAGAAAATATGCTTTTTAAAACCCCTTGGTTTTTTTCCTTACTTGTTTTAAAATTATCTTACAAAATTATTCAAATTTGGACAGTTTGTTTGTAAAAATGATTTTGTTGTCAATATTCTGTAGCAATCGATTTTTATGTTTTTTCCTCATGATATTCAAAAAAAAAAAAAATTAAAATAAAATTAAAATTTTTGTTATGTAAGTGATAAATTTCAAGATATACCATGAAATATATGTTAAAAATTGTGAACTACAGAAAATAGAATCTCATGGTATATCTCTGAAGACTTACATAATAGTCCACGATCCCATAATAATATCTATCAACATTTCAGAACAATCCAACGTTGAAATTTCCAAAATCACCAAATTCAACTAAAGTCGAGCCGATTGGTTAAAATACCAAAATAAAATTGAACAAATTAATGCTAAACAGATAATGTTAATAAAGAAGATGTCATTATCCAGAAAACTATTCGTAGCTCAGCAAATATTTCAATGCCTTTTTCTACTCCAAAATTCAAAAAAACGGACAACTTTCCTTGTAGGGCAAATCAATTAAAATCTTTGAGAGATAATAAAAAGATAGCTCGGGGAAATAGCTGCAAAAAAAACACGGTAGAAAACTTAATAACATATCAAAAAAAGACAATATTCAACAAGGAGAAAAAAAAATTTCAAGAATTTACAAAAACTTTAAATCGAAATACACCAGTACATAAATATTGAAAAGAATTACACTTCAACAGGTCTGTATACCCCCTTTCAAATAAAATCATTAAATATTGATTCATACATAATAGAAGGTCCAGTAGTAATATCTTCAAGATATCCTGAATACTATTCGGAATGTTCCAAAATCAATACCGTACCCGCTTCAAGAATAGACCCTAACTACCACAATGAACTTCTATACAACAAAAACAAGTACTTAGACCTTAAAATAAATTGAAAACAGTTTAAAATGAGCAAAACAAATTTGGAACGAATACAACAAAAGCAAGTACGTAGACCTTAAAATAAATTTAAACGAGATTGAAAACAGTTTAAAATGAGCAAATCGAATTTGGCCAGGACAAGACAAAATAACTTATGAAAGGTTGAGGAAATGTCCCCAAAAGTTAAAATTTAGAATTTTCAACTTCAAAAAATTTATTCATATAATAATATTTATACTATCGGTATAATTTTCCAAATGTACGAAATAGCTTAACTATAACCTATAAAACAAACAAACAAAGATATTAACAATATTTCAAGCTATAGGCCGATGTTTCTACTATTATGTACTTACAGCTAAATCTTAGAAAGATATGAAAGATCTTATTTCCAAATTATAATCGCCAATATAAAAAATTCAACCCAGCTAAAATTCTAATATATTTAAAACAACCTCTACTTTAATAATATATAAATTTTAAAATGTAATAAATATAATTAGTTTTTGTAGAAATTAATATGTATAAATTTCTAATTATAATTTTTTTTTTTTAAATATACAGCGTGGGACAAATTTCACGGCGTTTAAAGTTTCAGTAACTTTTTCGTATATATATTTATATTTTTTTTTCAGATTATTTAAATTGCCCCTTGAAAATAAATAAAGAAGAGATTCACAACTGAACAAAGAACCAGAGTAATGGAATTTTATTATTTATATCAACGATCAATTAGTTTAACGTAAAGAGCATATCGTCGACATTTTAATGTCGGAATTAGGCCTTCTGAAGCAATGATTCGTTACTCAGTTGATTATCACCACCAGCATGGCATCATAAAAACGTATTTAATTTTAACCTGCAACTTTACCTAGCCTCGTTTCTTCATTAGATTCACAGTTATCGAATTGACAACTTTGTATGGCAGCTCCCGAAAATGAAATCTTATTCATTTATTTATTTATTTATTCGTTCTTTATGTCAAAAGAGCTCAAACTCTAGTAAAGAGTATATGACTTCTTAATTCTAACATAATAATAGTTCAATTTTTAAATAAATATTACATAATTTAATGCATTCATATCAATCAATAATATAAAAATAGAAGAAACGAGGAAGAATTTAGTAGGGTTCACTGTGTCAACTCTGGGATACCCGTATGACCGTAATATAAACATTACTTCATCCGGTTAATTTCTTTTGGCAAGATTCAAACATTCAGCTTTATTAGGTGTAGAGTAATGCTCATATAAAATAAGAAGTTGTATGGCAGCTACTCGCACCTTCTACAGTAGACCAACCAAATTTTGCAGAAATTTTGGCCATAAAACTAAACTACTTTTAGCAAAATTTCAGACACCCAGCTTTAATATTAAGTACTTAGTAATGCTTATATAAAACAAGTGAGGGGAAAAAACCAAGGGTTTTTAAAAAGCACATTTTCAAAATTATATACGGTTTCTTACTGAGTATTTTATCATTTATTTTTATAAAAATATATATTACTAGCTAGTACCCGGTGCGCGTTGCTGCGCCTCTCAATGGAGGTTTAATTGAAGACGATGTTACTGCAAAAAGTTAACACAAAAATGACACACGCTTTACACATGTAAATTTTAAAATGTATGAAAGCAATCTTTTTAAAACGATTTTTCTAGGATTATCCTAGGATTTTTTGAAACTTTCTGTAATTCAAAGCAGTACAATCTACTTTCCAAAATTTGACGTAATTTACTTCCAAAAAAATTTTTTTGACCAATCGTAGGACCGACTGTTAACAGTCTCAACTCCATTTTCAAGTTGCTTCACACGTATAAAATTTGAGGTCAACCAGTCAAATCCTTTCTAATTTAGAGTTAAGTAACGCAAAAATCTATTAAAAGCCACTGTGCCCACTGGGTTAACGGAACTACACTTTCTCTTTAGGCAAAGCAGTATTGTGCAAAATTGGACGTAATTTGCTTCCAAATCACTCAACAAAATTTTTTTGGGGCTTTCTTTTTAGCCAAAGCAGTACTTCGCAAATTTTGACAATGTTAGCTTCCAAAATTATTTTTACCAACCGTCGGGCCGACATGGGTTAACAAATTCCAAATCTGTTAATAGTGTCAACTCAATTCTCATAGGGGAGCACGTATACAAAATTTGAAGATAATCGGTCAAACCGTTTTTAATTTAGAGTTAAGTATTGAAAAAAACCTATAAAAAGCTGTTAAGCCCCAATGGGTTAATGCAATACAATAAATTTTTTTTTGGGGCTTTCTTTAAAGCCAAAGCAGAATTTCGTAAAATCGGACAAAATTTGGACCCAAAATTTTTTTTTACCACCCGTCGGCTCAACAAGGGTTAACAAATTCCAAAACTGTTTATATTGTCAACTCAATTCTCAAGGAGCATCACGTATACAAAATTTGAAGTCAATTGGTTAAACCGTTTCGAATTTAGAGTAAAGTATGTATTGAAAAAACCTATAAAAAGCTGTTGGGCCGCAATGGGTTAATGGAACTCAACAAAATTTTTTTTGGGGCTTTCTTTTAACCCAAAGCAGAATTTCGTAAAATCGGACAAAGTTTGGGCCCAAAATTTTTTTTAACCACCCGTCGGCCCGACATGAGTTAACAAATTCCAAAACAATTCATAGTATCTACTCAATTCTCAAAGAGCATCACGTATACAAAATTTGAAGTCAATCGGTCAAACCGTTTCGAATTTAGAGAAAAGTATTGAAAAAACCTATAAAAAGCTGTTGGGCCGCAATGGGTTAATGGAACTCAACAAAAATTTTTTTGGGGCTTTCTTTTAAGCCAAAGCAGAATTTCGTAAAATCGGACAAAATTTGGACCCAACATTTTTTTTGACCACCCGTCGGCCCGACATGGGTTAACAAATTCCAAAACTGTTAATAGTGTCTACTCAATTCTCAAAGAGCAACACGTATACAAAATTTGAAGTCAATCGGTCAAACCGTTTTCATTTTAGAACAAAGAAGTTTAAATACTTGCACCACAGCCCCAACTTGGCGGTCCGTTAGAGCAAAATTTTTGGGCCACGATTTCTTTCCGTACCCAAAAACACCTATATACAAATTTTCATGAAAATCGGCTGGGCAGTTTCGGAGTCTATTCGCTACAAACAAACAAACATACAAACAAACAAACAAACAAACAAACAAACAAACAAACAAATAAACAAACTTTCATTTTTATATATATAGATGATAATATTATAATTTTGTTATTTCATTAATAATTAATTATATGACTAATAGTGAAATACGTAGAATACAACCCTAATGCATTCAAGAAAACCTGTTAATAAGTGCAAAATATAATGTTTGAGCTTCAATGTTAACGTTTAATTTTGGAAAAACTTACACTGGTGAATAAGTTACTGTTTTATAAGAACATAAAAGTTTTAATTTTGAAGACCTAGTAGCCCTTCAATGGGGAAGGTTCCCAAATTTTTGCTTAGCAAACTTATGATGGATCTGCTCACCCCCCTCCTGTGTTCACTCTTCCATTTTTTTCCGGTTCTAGGAAATCAATTTGGAACTCCAACAAAATTTGGAATTTTACCTAGAATATTATTATCTAACCAAAAATGGTTAAGACTAAGAAACAATTTCTTCAATTTAAAAAGACCCTTTCAAATTTAAGAAAAACCGTATGCTGAAATATAATGCTGCAGCTGTAAATTTTGCATATTTGTAAAAAAAAATTTGAACAGGTGTTAAAGTTACAGGTGGTTGAAAATAGCAAAATTTAAATTTTCGAGTCCTTATAGCTCCTAAACAGGGGGCGTGACAAAAAAATTTTGTTAAACGACTCCTATTAATTTTGGAGGACCTAACTTCTCCCAAAATATCAAGAGCCTAGGTTGAACCGTTTAGAAGATATATGGGGCCAAAAATTTTGCAAAAGTTGAGTTTAGCGTAATGGTAAATTTTAGTACCGTATAACAACCCTATACATTTAAGCCTTATATTTTTGTAAAGCTTATAAAACCAGCTATCTTTTGCCGTTTTCAGATTGAAAATACACTTAACAAAACTCTTGTTATAATAATTTAAAAATAGGACTTTTTCCAACTTTGAAGGGCTGTAGCTCCGTAACGGGTAGGGTTACAAAAAAAAATTCTTCTACGAAATTAATTTTTTTGTAATATCTACCCGTGGTTAAAATTTCTTTACTCTATTTCAAACGGTGTAAAAGTTTTTGTAAACATACGGACGGACGGACGGACGGACAAAGTCAAAATTAAGAAAAACCTTTGACACTTATTGAAACTTTCGTTTTGGAGCTTTCAATTTTGTATACAAATAAAAAAAAATTTTGACAGGTATTCAAGTTATAGGTGTTTAAAAGCTAAATTTTTAGCAAAATTTAAATTTTCGACCCCTTACAGCTCCTAAAGAGGGGGCGTGACAAAAAAATTTTGTTAACTGACTCTTACTTATTTCTAATGATCTAACTTCTCCCAAAATTTCAAGTTTCTAGATTTAGCCGTTCCGAAGTTATGAGGGACCAAAAATTTTGTAAAACTTAGTTTTGAATAACGGTAAATTTTAGTACCGTATGGTAACCCTATAAAATTGGCTTTTAAAAACTTGTAAATCTTATAAAAACAACTGTCTGTTACCGTTTTCAGGTTGGAGATATACCTTATAGAACTCTAATTATAACTGTTTAAATATGGGGCTTTTTTCAACTTTGTGGGGCTGTAGCTCCGTAACGGGGGGGGGGGGCTACAAAAAAAAGTTTTAACATTAAATTATTTTTTGTCAATCGTAGGTAAAAAGGGACGGACAGAGTGAAGCTATATAGGCACATTTTTACAAAATTTTTTGAAAATGTGCTAAAAAGAAGTTGTGTATGGCAAGGCTGGATTTAAATAGCGATGACGGCTATTGCATAAAAACGAATTTGTGAAAATTTCAAAATCCTAGCTGCTTTATTTTTTGAGTTATCGTTCGGGTATAAAAAAAAATTAAATAAAAATTCATGAATTGATAATGAGCTAAAAATTTACGAATACTAAAAATTATTGGTACACGACATTTAAAAATGATCCAACAAATACTAATTTGGAAAGGCAATACAAATATTATAGAAACAATGTTACTATGATATATTATGAGCATCCTAAAACTGCAAAATCTTTTAAATTCAATTATATAGATAAAAACCAAATATTTCACATCATTAAATACATAAAAAATTCAAATGCCTTAGATGTCTATAATATGTCGTCATAAATCTTAAAAAAGTGCAATAGAAACTTATGCCAACCCATATCAAATCTTGTAAACAAATCACTTAAAGAGGGAGTGTTTCCAGACAAATTAAAAATAGGCAAAACTATACAAAACTGGTTGTAAAAGTGGCATAAAAACTGCAAACCTATCTGCTTAGTGGCCATCTTGGAAAAAATTATTTAAAAAGTGGCCAGTAATCAACTAGAAGTGTATTTGGATAAAAAAAAACAACTTTTAAAACATCAATATGGGTTTAAGAAAAAATCGAACACAGAAACGGCTCTTATTGATTGATCACCCGAGTCCAGAAATTAAAGGACAAAAATCAAATTGTATCATTGGTGTTCATGGCTTTGTCTAAGGCGTTTGACACATTGGATCATGAAATTCTATTAAGAAAAATTCAAATTTTTGGTGTAAGAGGCGTCGGATTTAAATTGTTAAAATTTTACTTGGTTAATCGAACATAATATATGCAAATACACGAAGTAACAAGTGAAACAGAAAAAATCAGCTACGGTGTACCATAAGGTAGTATTCTGGGGCCATCACTATTCAACTTATATGTTGATTCGATGCAACTTCTGAACATTGAAGCAGAAATGATACTATTTGCAAACGATATTTGCATTTTATTCCATGCCGAATCTCAGAACTACAAAATAAAATAAACTTATCATTGGAAAAATAAACATATGGAT
Organism: Dolichopus griseipennis; assembly: GCA_963082915.1. Lineage (NCBI taxonomy): Eukaryota > Metazoa > Arthropoda > Insecta > Diptera > Dolichopodidae > Dolichopus > Dolichopus griseipennis. Next base: position 49,715,094 of record OY720445.1, on the reverse strand, counting down.
GAAGAACTAAACGTTAACACCAAGAAAACGAAATGCATGTTAATTATTCCCACGCCAACAAATCTTAACATAAAAATTTCAGATGTCAATTTAGATGTAGATGAAAATGTACACATATAAGACATTTAAGCAATAAGTTGAGCTCTATCGCCGGAGTCTTCTATAAAATATCATGAGTCCTGCCGGACTCCTTAAAAAAATCTATCTTATGCCATCTCCAACAGTCGTATTAGCTACGGTATAAAATTTGGGGAACAGCATGCAAAAGCTCAATTAATGACGTTCAAATTAAATTCCAGAATAAAGCCATAAAAATTTTGTGTAAATATAATTGGCTCATAAAAACAGTAAAAATTCACAAACAAAATAATTTACTTCTAATCAAAGATTTATTATTTATTTATTATTTATTTATTTATCTCTCTCAAAGAGCTTACAGCTCATACAGAGTATACACAGTTTTTTATAACACATTAATATAATACTAGTATCGCCCTGAGCTCGAAATTCGAGCTATTTTTGCTTTTAAGTTAACATATAAAATTCGTTTTGTATAAATTATATTAGACTATACATAATAAAAATCATGCCAACAGTGTTGTCAACAATTCTTGCGCTTGAAATTTGCTTAAAAAAAATTTATAATTTTTCTTAATTATTAAAACGTTTTTAAGTACCGATTTTGAGTTTTATTTCTATAGCTTAAGCCGCTTTAAAGAGAGGATAAATTGGTACAGTTAAATTAAATTAAAATTCTAAATACATATAAATATTATTCTAATAAATACATATTTCTAAACATATACATATATTTATTGAAGTCAAGAACCCAAAATTCGAGTTAATGCTGTCCTTCATATAGCAAACTGTGCTTTTTTCTAAACATTTTGAACTATGTTGTACGTATTCTGTATCCTAATTAAAAAACTCTATGAATACATAATATGTACAACAAAATTTAACATATCATAATTCATAAGTTTAGTATTTAGTATTATATTATATTGAAGCTGCCAGAAGTACAAATAATAATCAAGTTGACCGAAGTCTTTTTTTAAATCTCAATCTTAAGATTTATAGCAAAAAAAAAAGTTTTTCAATAAATCAAAGAATAAATTTTTCCTACCCTTTTTTCATTTTTAAATTTAATAGCCACATAGGTAAAAAGGCAAAACTTGAACGAAGTGCGAATAAAAACTTTCTTCTTTCTGTACCGGCCGTGGACGTAGAAACAACAAGAAGAGCTTACATCAAAATAATCAGAACATCCTTTTTTTTTACCTAAAACTAAATTAAGTAATAAAATAACCTTTTAACTTAAACCATATTAACTATAAAGATTGAATTGATATAATAAAATAACATTTTACTGGAATCATATGTGTTATTTATTTATTATATTATTTGAAATCCTACAATTTGGGGGCTCAACCGGGATCCCGAATCCCGAATCAAAACACAAGTACATGGTACAAAAGCACGTGGATCGAGAATAAAATTTTATTTGGAAATACGTTTTTTCAATTTCAACAATTTCATAAAGATTGTCAAAAAAAAAAAAAATTCAAAATAAAGTTTCAAAATATTTTGAATTCAAATAATTTATTGGCTGAAAATATATAATCTCACGTGGATCGAAAATAAAACCTTTTATTAAACCTGAAATCTGAAATTTTAAAAAGTGGATTAGCAAAATTAAAAAATAAAATTTCTAGCAAATATTTTATACCATTGAAAATAACCTTAAATTTTAAACATTGTGGATATTCTGACAACTAAAGTTTGAAGAAAATAAGAATTTCATCATAAAAATTGATTTTGTTTGTCAACAATAAACATCAGCAAAATTTTTATAATATATTGTAGCAAAAAACATAATCGAAGTACAATATAATTTCTAATTAAAATTTGTTATCAATAAAAGGAGTAACGTAGAACCGGTTTCATTATTACAAAAGTAGAGAAGAAAATTTTTTTTTATAATACCTAATTAATCATAATTAATCAGAATTTTTGTTGTTCAACATTTTTAAATTATTTTATCAAAATTGTTATTAAAAAAAAAAAGAACACCTGTGTCATCTAAATAAAAAGTCTTCCAAGGTCAGTGTATTTTATGAATGCATTTAGTTTTTTTATATTTTAGAATTAGAAATTTAAAGAATTTTGATAATATGGGTTCAAGGCAGAATAAACGATTCAGTCGACAAAATAGTAATTCAGTTGTGGATTTCGGTTTTGAAGGAAGAGGTTCATCAACTAGATTACATTTATATCAGGATGAACCACAACAAACCAAAATAAATTATCACGATTTTGAAGAGATGCTGCTTAAATACTCAGGAGATAATACAATGTGTATTGTAAAATGGCTAGCAGAATTTGAGTTATATTCAAGCACATTTAACTGGAACGAGTTACAGAAATATATTTTCTGCAAACGGTCGTTATCTGGAACAGCAAAAATTTTTATTGGGTGTGAAGCAAAACCACTCATTTACAATGATTTGAAAAAAGCTCTTTTACAATAATTTAAATCGAAAGTTACAAGTGCAGACGTACACAAAAACTTAGCAGAAAGAAGAAAAAAAGTTGACGAAAGTTACCGTGAATACCTGTGTCACATGATTGATATAGCCGCACAAGCAAACGTAGATGAACCATCAATAATAGATTATGTAGTCAAAGGTATAAAAGATCACCCAAACAACAAGGTAATTCTTCATGGATGTACTTCAATAAGGGAGTTTAAAGAAAAGCTGGAACTATACGAAAAAATTAAAAAAGAATATGATGTGGACAGTAATAAATTTTTTTTTTTTTTTTTTTTTTTTTTTTTTTTTTTTAAGCGCTAACTGTTCAACTGTTAGGCTAATAAGCCTGTCTATACCATAGGTACATGTTGGAACAGGGGGTCATATTATATTCGTGTTATTAGAATTGGTCTTATTGAATTCCACATACAGTTTAAACATGAGATAGTACTAGGCCTTATAACATGTAGAAACGTCTTAGATTTTCAATATTTACAATTCTATTTTTTGTTTATATTGTACTATTTTATATTTTACTTATATGGTATTCTATATCTGCGAGTTATATTATTTAATTAAATTATTTGTTTATATTTTGCATTTGTTTATATTTTTATATTAAAGTATTTTTTTTATTAAAGATTTATAATTATTAATTATTGATTATGCCATTAATTTGAACCCAATGGCGAATGGTAGCTGAGTCAAGTCGAAAACCAGAAAAGTTTTTTTCACTTTCACAAGAATTCGAACCCGGGCCCTTCTGCATGAAAGGTCGGCACTTAACCACTGTGCCACCCAGCTGTTTTATTTAACAATAAAGAGGCAAAATCTTTTAAAGGTGAAAAGAGACACGAAAAAACATCTAGAAAAAAATATTGTTTTAATTGTGAATCTGTAGATCATGAATTTCATTCATGTCCCGAGAAAAATAAAGGTCCTAAATGCTTCGGATGTAATCAATTTGGCCATAAAAAGCCAAATTGTCCAAACGTCATTTCTGTTACATTATCAAATGTCACCATTAAATCTGGTATGTTCATTTCTTGTAAAATAAATAATTTACTTTTAGATGGCCTGGTAGATACCGGTAGTGATATTTGCATCATTAAAGAACATCATGTTGGCGTAATCAAACCGAGTTGCTATAATAAAAATTCAAGAATAACAATTTCAGGAATAGGTGCAAATATTACAACAGTGGGTTTAGCAAAACTAAATATTAGTATTGACGGTGAAACATTTGAAAATGTGGAAGTACATGTAGTGAATGGCGTACACATGAAGCCAGATCTGATCATCGGCATGACATTATTACAATCAGCTCTTGTTCAAATTGAGGGAGGCAAATTAAAAATTAACAAAAGAAAGTGTACAACAGAAAATCAAATAGAAAACGTGGATCAAATCGAAAACCAAAATGAAACTAGTGCATGCTTCTTGTCTCAAATTAAAGTGAATGAATTTAAAATTTTTTTGGACGAATCACAAATCGTTGAGCATCTAAAACCAAAACAACTTCAAGAAGATGTTATCAATTTGATAACCAATTACAAGCCCAATGATCCAATAACACCAATCCAAATGAAGATAGTAACAACCGATGATATCCCAGTTTACAAACCACCACGGCGATTTCCGCCAAAAGAACAGAAAGTTATCCAAAACCAGGTGAATGAATGGTTAAGCAAAAAAATAATAAGGGAAAGTAACTCAAACTTTGCTAGTCAAGTAGTGTTAGCTAAGAAGAAGGATGGAAGCTATAGGCTGTACATTGACTACAGAAACCTGAATAAGAAAATACATAAGGATATATATCCACTACCGAATATTGAAGACCAAGTTGACAAATTACAAGGGACAAGATTCTTTTCAACGCTGGACTTAGAAAACGGATTTTTCCACGTTGCAGTTGAAGAAGAAAGCAGAAAGTTTACTTCGTTTGTTACAAGTTATGGTCAGTTTGAGTTTACCAGAGTTCCATGCAACTCTCCTTCTGTATTTCAAAAATACATAAACTTTATTTTCAAAAATTTGATACTAAAAGGATATGTAATCGTTTACTTAGATGATATAGTTGTACCATCCATCAGTGTTGAACAAGGTTTAGAAAGATTTAAAGAAGTTCTTAATGTCGCTGAAAAAAATGTTCTTAAAATTAAATGGAAAAAGTCACAAATCCTAAAAGAAGAAATTGAATACCTCGGATATACGATAAAAAGTGGTCACATCTCTCCATTCGAATTAAAAATTAAAGCTCTTATAAATTTCTCTGTACCGACAACAATCAAAAGGCTTCAAAGTTTCATGGGCCTTGCAAGCTATTTTCGGAAGTTCATTCCAAATTTTGCAGTTAAAACAAAATCATTAAGTGATCTTTTGAAGAAAGGAAACTCGTTTAAAATTGAAGAAGCGCAGTGTATTGCTATAAAAGAAATTAAAGAAGTTTAGCAAAAAGGCCTCTACTGAAAATATTTGAATACGGTCTTCAAACAGAGCTGCATACAGATGCCTCGAAAGATGGGTACGGTGCTATTTTACTACAACGATGTAATAACGATAATGAACTGCATCCGGTATCATATATGAGCAAGAAAATAACAGGAGCAGAAGCGCGATATTGCAGCTACGAATTAGAAGTACTTGCCGTGGTCGAAGCCGTGAAAAAAATTAGAGTGTACTTGTTAGGTCAGCCGTTCAAATTAGTTACTGATTGTAAAGCATTCGAGTGCACTTTGAAAAAAAAGACTTAGCTATCAGAGTTGCCAGATGGGCGTTACTTTTAGAGGAGTTTGAGTACAACGTAGAACACAGATAGGGTAGCAGAATGAGACACGTTGACGCATTAAGTCGCAACCCTATAAGCATGGTAGTAACCAAAAACAATAATGATGAAAATTTTTTGAAAAGAATAAGAGAAAATCAATCTAAAGATGATAGATTACTAGCAATTATAGAAATCTTAAAAGAAAAGCCCTACCAAGATTACTTGTTATACAATAATATCTTATGTAGAAATATCAACAATAAATTGTTATTTGTTGTACCAGATTGCATGATCACCGAAATTATTAAAGCAGCTCATGATAATGGTCATTTTCACGTAAGGAAAATGAAGGAAATTTTAGAAAAGGAGTTTTATATACAAAATTTGTCAAAGAAGATCGAAAAACATATAAGAGGATGTGTCAAATGTATTTTATCAGAACGGAAGTTAGGAAAACCTGAAGGGTACCTAAACCATATACCAAAAGGTGATCGACCTTCACTTGAAGAGCCTGAAAATTGGTACCGATTCGTAAAACCACTTCAATGCATTTTGAATTCGACATTCCAGAGAGCTATTCAAACAACGCCTTTCCGCCTAAGGGTTGGTGTTGATATGAAAATGAAGAATGACTTAAAAATTATTGAAGTAATAGAAAATGAGTGGAAAAATCAATTTATCAAAAAAAGAGTAGAAGAAAGAGAAAACGCTAAAAAAGAGATCGCTGCTATTCAAAGTGAAAATAAAAAATATTTCGATAAAAAACGAAAACCACTAAACAAATATAAAATTAATGACCTAGTAGCTATAGAACGTATACAATTTGGTCCCGCATCTAAAATAAGACCAAAGTTTATTGGTCCATATAAGGTGACTGCCATCAGAGCATTCGACAGATATACTGTACAAAAGGAAGGAATTCACGAAGGTCCAAAAATAACAGAATCAAGCACTGATCACATGAAAAAATGGCCTGAAGAGGACGAAGAAAATATCTTAATAGCAAGTGACATAGAATCTGAAGAAGAAAATCAAGAAATCGCTCAAAATGAAACAACACCAAATGAAGATTTTAACGAAGCAGTTGTTCATGAAATATCATCAGATCCTGATGATCCGTCAGGAAAGGCCGAATATGGGAATTAATACAATCACTTCAACCTGGCAATGACTATTATCGATATTATTTTATATACCAAGTATACCAAGATTGACTGCTAAATCGCAGTCTGGCAACACTTGAACGAAGTACGAATAAAAACTTTCTTCTTTCTGAACCAGCCGTGGATGTAGAAACAACAAGAAGAGCTTACATCAAAATAATCAGAACATCCTTTTTTTTACCTAAAACTAAATTAAGTAATAAAATAACCTTTTAACTTAAACCATATTAACTATAAAGATTGAATTGATATAATAAAATAACATTTTACTGGAATCATATGTGTTATTTATTTATTAAATTATTTGAAATTCTACATGTATGCCTATTTAAAGTTCTGAAAACATGCGAAAAATGATTCTGAATTCCTTAGTCTACTTTATACCTTTTTGTCTAGTTTATTTATTTAATATTTCCTTAAATTTTTATTGACAAAAATATATTTCTATACATGGTCATTAGCCATGACTCATAAGTTTCTTAAAACAAATAAATATTATTGCTTTTATTCCTTTATGAGAAGTAAACTCTTTTCTACTCTCAACTATGGCCAGCTACTTCAGCCCTTGTAAAAGAGTATATGACAGAGTAGATAAATAATTTCCGGCAGATGGCTTTAATTAAAATTCTCTTGAATAGGTTATGTTAAATCATAAATTTGATAACCAATAAGCACTTACTCCCTTCCATTTTAAAAAATAATCTTTATATTTATATCAGCAATAAACCTTAATTTTTTCACTTTATTAATATTTAAATACTATTAAATATAATTAACTTCTCAAATGACAGGTTGTTTTAAAATGTCAAATATATATATGACGATTAATCTGACAATTATGTACTCCTGAAACAAAAATTAGCGTTCCATTTACAGACTAAGCCTATCTAATCTTCATGTACACTTTTTGATATATAAAATTCGTTCGTTTTGTCAAAGTAAAACTAAAAATAGTTTTTTTTATTATAAAAAAACATTATTCGATGTTGAAAGTGTGAAATAAACTTTTCAATTATTAGAATGAAATCAAAACATACGACGTACAATTTTTATACGGCAGTACGTCAATACGTCTGTCTACATATCCATTATCGGTAAATCGATACGCGCGTACAATATTTAATTTATCAAAAATATTTATTTGAATGTTTTATTTTAAGTACCTACAAAAAATATTTTTAATTTCATATTATAGGTATTTTGAATATAAGATATTTTTTAATAAAAATTATTGTAAAAAAATATTATTTTTTAAAACATAATATTAGAAACATAAGAAAAACCAATAATAATATTTTTATACATTTTATCGATATTTGTAAATTTTAAAAATCCGAGATACAGTACATTGCGTTACGCGTATTTTCGCTGCTCTAATGTAAATTTATGTACCTATTTATTTCTCAATTTTTTGACAAAAATTATACGCTGCACGCTTTTATTTAGGTTAGGACCTAAGGAACAAATAACTTTTTTTGAGAAAGATAATTTGTTTTAGTTTTGAAAACATATTGTACTGTAGGTATTTTCAATTTATTTGAATATTTGTATGTTTTAAACTAAATTATTTAAAAAGAAATGTTATTTTAAAATATTTTATTTTTAAAATTTAATCGCAGCAGCATAAGAAAAAACAATTACAATATGTATTTTTATACACTTTGTCAATTTTTAAATTTTAAAACTCTGAGGTACTACAGCACGTCGCGTATGCTTTCATGTAAATTTTTTTACATAACTAACTATTTCAAAATTTTTTGACAGAAACTGAATGCCGTACATGCTGATTTTGGCTGATCCATAAGAAACAAACCATTTTTCTTAAGAAATATTATTTTTTTTTTAAGTTTCTGCATATTTCAGAATTCGGTTTTTAATTTTACAAAAAACTTAACAAAAAGCAACAACAATTTACGATTTACAAAAAATTTTTTTTTTAGTACCTACTGTATTATAATAAATTGGAAACAAAAACAAAATACAGTACTTTTCGGTTACAACGACCATGATGGGACGGAAAATATTCGCCGTAATAAACGAATGTTGTTTTAAAAGAATGCTGTGAATTTTGAAAAATTGGTATAAGACTTGAACATTGTAGAATGTGCTGATTCTAGAATGGACAATTCGAACTCATTTGCTAAAATTTTATTTGATGTGTCAGCCTCAAGCCTATGTATAGTGGTTTTTCTTCTATTGAAATTTTTTTTGTATTTTTGATGCGTTATTATGATTTTTTTTATATTCAAAACTAAATAAACAACACTTAATTAATCGCCAAGCAACATTATTAAATATAATAAGTTTAAATAAAAGAAATACCAATGTAATAAAAAACTTACATTTTTAGGTAAAATTTAATTCTTTATCATAATTAAAATTGAACCGAGTTCGTTATAAATGAAAGCTACTGTATAAACCAAATGTATTGCTTTCATTTCGAACAGAACTAATTTTTTTGTCACTGGAAATTTAGAGAGAAAAAAAACAAAAACAAAAAAAATTTTTAAAAAAGTTTCAATCTCCTTGTTCATTGAACATTTGAACTAAACAAAAAAAAGAAAGACATAAGCCGGCGCATATAATAGTTTGATTGAGCTGCGAGTTACAACCGAAAATGAATTACTTTTACCCAGAAAGTCGGCGCATAATATTAGAGTCATAAGCCTTAATTTTTAACAGCGTGACCGTTAAATTCAAATTTACGTTAAATTAAAGACGGGTTTTCACCTAAAAAGACGCAATATTCTAAATAAAAATATCATTGTCCTATGAAAACAAAAAAAACCTTTCTTTTGGTTGTTGTTTCATTAAAATTGGTCTTATAGTTTACCCGGAAAAAGGATGTGTATATTTGTATGGGAAAAAATAAGCCGATTAAATATTATGATATGTATTTAGAATCTAAATTTAATTTAACTGTATCAATTTATCCTGTCTTTAAAACGGCTTAAGTTATATGAATATAACTCAAAAATAGGTACTTAACAACGTTTTTATAATTGAGAAATATTATAAAATTTTTTTTAAGCTAATTTCAAGCGAAAGAATTGTTGACAACATTGTTGGCATAATTTTTGTTACGTATAGGAAAAAAAAATAATTTGTCGTATAATATTAGTCTAATATAATTTACACAAAACGAAGTTTGATGTTAATTTAGAAGCAAAAATAGCTCGAATTTCTCACAGTAGCGATACTAGTTTGAAATAAATATAATAGCTTTAAATTTGGTATAACGGTGTTTCTTTCTATTTGATTTGTGTCCTCGAAATTTTTACTTAATTGTAGTGGTGGTTCAGGTGCCTCCTTAGAAATCCCCAAATTAAAAAGCTTATTTTCGGAATTCATGAAATTGGAAACTTTAAATTTGATACTCGAGTTTTCTTTCCTATTTCCGTTCTTATTTAAAACTTTTATATTTTTAAAAGACTAAAAATTAAAACATAAAACAAATTATGAATTATATTTTATAAATCAACAACAAACTATTTTTTTAAAAAAGATTAAATTTCTTTTTTTTATACCCTACACCTATAGAATAGGTAAAGGGGTATATTAACTTTGGTATGGTGTTTGTAACCACCTAAAGGAAGCGAGCTAGATATGGAAAAGTATATATATTTGTGATCAGCGTGACCGCCTTAGTCGATATAGCCATGTCCGTCCGTCCGTCCGTCCGTCCGTAGGTACGATAACTCAAAAAATAATGGAGCTATCTTGATGAAATTTTAACTGTAGGTTACTAGGACTGAAAGTACGGCGGGGATTGCATATTGGCGAAATCGGCCCATGGGTTCGGATTCTGGACCTTTTAATCGGTTTCAGGGCTAACGAACAAATATAAAAAATCACGATAACTCAACAACTAATGACGCTATCTTCATCAAATTTGTGCTGTAGGTTACTAGTAATGAAACTACTTCGGGAATTGCGTAGGGTCGGGATTGGACCATGGGTTCGGAACCTAGAACTTTTTGATCGAATTTAGGCCAAACTAGCATAATTCCGAAACCAATGGAGATAGAACCTCCAAATTTAGTATCAGGGTGTCCCTTCCTATTTCCTAAGTGTCTTGTGAATTTGGGTCCCATTGGAGTAGTGGGTCGGGGACCAGCCACACATTTCCGAAGACCTTAAATAATATCTTTAAAATTAATAAAGATAACAACTTGAAAAAATGTAGAAGCTTCCAATTTGCCACAAGGGTGTTCTTTACTATCTCTTGCGTGTTCCCCTAATTTGGGATCAACTGGAGTGGTGGTTCTGTACCCTCTCAGACCTCCCAAGTTTTAAAGGCTTATAATCGAAATTACTAAAAATAGTTACTTAAAATTAGGATAGACCGTTCAAATTGTGTACAAGGGTTAACTAGTACTATAAGTACAGCGCGGACTATATAAGGGCGAAATCAGCCCAACGGTTCGGATTCCGGACCTTTTAATCGATGTCAGGGCTAAGGAACATATATAAAAAATCACGATAACTCAACAACTAATGAGGCTATCTTCATGAAATTTGTACTGTAGGTTATTGGCAGCAAAACTACGGCGGTGATTACGTACGGTGAGGATTGGACAATGGGTTCGGAACTTAGAACTTTTTGATCGAATTTAGGCCAAACGAGCATAATTCCAAAACCAATGAAGATAGAACCTCCAAATTTGGTATCAGGGTGTCCCTTCCTATTTCGTAAGTGTCTTTGAAATTTGGGCCACATTGGAGTAGTGGATCGGGGACCAGCCACTCAGTTCTTAGGCCCTTAAAGCATATTTTCGAAATTAATAAAGATAGTAACTTGAAACAAATGTAGAAGCTTCCAATTTGCCACAAGGGTGTTCTTTACTATTTCTTGCGTGCCCCCCTAATTTGGGATCAATTAGAGTGGTGGTTCAGAATCTCTCTTAGACCCCCCAATGTGTAAAAGCTTATCATCGAAATTAATAAAACTAGTAACTTAAAATTAAGATAGAGCGTTCCAATTGTGTACAAGGGTTAACTAGTATTGAAAGTATGACGGGACTGCATATGGGCGAAATCGTACCATAATTTCGGGTCCTGGAACTCTTGAAAAGTTACAAACACCATAACTCAAAAAATAATGCCGGTATTTTGATGAAATTTAACAGTAGGTTACTAGTAATGAAAGTACCATGGGAATTGGTTGTGGTCGAGTTTAATTTCGAAGCCAAAGAATATATTTCCTATGTCCTATGTTGCTCCGAAATCTAGACTTAATTGTAGTGGTTCAGCTATGTTCAAAGGTACTTGCTGCATTTATGTAAAATTTATTTTTATATTTAAATGAATTATATGAAAAGGTGTAAATTTTTAATTGTATTTTAGAAATACATTTATTGCATATTTTGCGTTTATAAGCTTTTCTATTAGGTATATAAACTAACCATTTAAAATAATTGCAATTTTTAAAAATTTGGATTATTAAATATATTATGCTTTGATTATCTTTTTATCACAAAATTTAATAATTAGAATTTTTTCATTTTGTAATTGAATTGGAATAAATATATTTTCATTTATTTCAAGTTTGTTTGTTTTTTAATATTTTTAAATAGATAAATTAGTAAGAATTTGTAGTATTTTTTAATAGATAGGGTAATTAGAAAATGTTTTTAGTATTATACAGTTAATTTGGTTAGCTATGTCTTACGATCAAATTAATAACAGCTTCTATGGTGTTAAAATGACTTATGGATATGTCCTTAAATTTGAACCAAATAGGTGTAGGGTATTTCTAAGTCGGTTGCACCGACTGACTGTTTCTTTACTTGTTAATTTTTATTATATGTATTATATATTATAGGCAATATATAATTAAGAAATTGTGTACGATATTTAAGTTGTGTTAAGGTACTTGCTGCATGATGCGAATAACTTTGAGCTTAATGAAATTAGAGACACAGATAACAACAGCATTATGATTGTAATACTTACTTATAACAGAAGTGTTAACCAGAATTTTTCTAACTTAAAAGAATTAAAATATTGAAAATTGAATCATATATAACACTAAAATAATAAGTAAATTAAGAGACAAAAATTTAAAAATTATTTAGAATTTAAATAATTAATGAACAGTACTAAATCATTTAAAAGTAAATGCACCACATCAAAAAATCCTGGAAAGAAGTAAATGCTGTATGTGTGTAAAATATTATTGAATAGGATAAAAAGTTATAAATATGTAATCTTACGGTCAAATTAATAAAAGCTTTTATGGTTTTAAAATGACTTATGGAAGAGAACTTTAAATTTGAACCAATAGGTGTAGGGTATTTTTAAGTCGATTACACCGACCGACTGTTTCTTTACTTATTTTTGTTTAGGCAGTTGTAAAATGCATTAATATGTGTAAATGAGAGTGGCTCATCTTGTAGTGTAGTTAATCTTTGCTTTAAGCTTAAGTATTTAAACAAGGAAATTTAATCAATAAAAAAATTATACCAAAAAAAAATTTGCTGAACTCAATTTGAAGTGAATTCTTATCCAAATTAGAATATTAAATAAACAATTGGATTCTCAAGATGATAAATAAAGTTTAATTTTAAATTTTGAATAAAACACTTTATTTGCTATCGGTTGCAATTTTTATTTCAAATGCTTTTTAAAGACCTTTAAAATTAAATTTACATAATATATTTTTTGTAATCTTTAAATAACAACAACAAAAATATCTAAAATCCTTGTTTATAAATCAATATTCCTTGGTAAGAAAAGCATTAAGGCTATTGTTCTTACAGAAAATATTAAATAGATACTTTTTTATAATTTGATTTTTAAAACTTGCTGACACTTAAGAGTTGGCACAACATCAAGGCTTTCTTTAAAAATTAAAATTTATTTTTTTATTCTTTCCATTTTATACCGTTATTTTTTTTTTTAATTGGTTTAAAATAATGCCGATTCAAAAACTATATTTCAACATATTATAATATCAACCAATAGCATCTATATACGTTTTATTATTTGTGTTTAAATAAACTTTTTCCTTCATTAATAGAAATAAGGATATGGCATAGATCCAATGTTATTCATTTAAAATTATATCTCTATATGATGTTTTTCATACCTTTTTTTTAAGCTTGTGTTCAATATATAAAAACTAACTTACATATAAATATAGTGCGGACCGTAATTTACTCCAAATTATCGATGTAAAAAGCTATGGGATACATTTACTTAATAAAATTTAAATCTAACGAGGAAGAGTGTAGTAGAGTAGACTGTGTCAACTCTGGGATACCCGTATGACCGTTACATAAACATTATATCATTATTATTATAAACATTAATTACTTTTGCCAAAATTTTAAACATACCAGCCTTATTAGGTGAAATTTAATGCTCATATAAAAGAAGGAGTTGTATGGCAGCTACTCGAACCCTCTGCAGTAGACCAACCAAATTTTGAAGTAACTTTGGCCATTACACTAAACTATTTTTGGCAAAATTTCGAAAACCCAACTTCAATAGGTATAGAGTAATACTCATATAAAATAAGAAGTTGTATGGCAGCTACTCGAACCCACTCCACTAGACCAACCAAATTTTGCAGAAACTTTGGCCATAAAACCAAACTACTTTTGCCAAAATTTCAGACACGTAGCTGTAATAGGTACAGAGAAATACTCATATAAAAAAGGAAGTTGTATGGCAGCTACCCGAACCCATGGACCAAAATGGCTGGATTTAAATAGCGATGACGGCTATTGCAAAAAAATTAATTTGCGAAAATTTCAAGATCCTAGCTCCTTTAGTTTTTGAGTTATCGTGCGGACAGACGGACAGACGGACAGACGGACAGACGGACAGACGGACGGACGGACGGACGGACGGACATACATAGCTAAATCGATTTTTTTTTCGATTCTGATCCGATCCATACACTTGAGTCTATATCTACCCCCCCTCCTTCTCTGCGTCACAAACGTAATGGCAAATTTATTATACCCTTTGACTATATAGTCATACGGGTATAAAAATGAATTAAATTTGTGAAATTTAAATCTATATATATAAAAGCGAAGGTTTGTTTATTTGTTTGTTTGTTTGTATGTAGCGAATAGACTACTAAACTGCCCAGCCGATTTTCATGCAAATTTGTATATAGAGGTTTTTGGGTACGGAAAGAAATCGTGGCCCAAAAATTTTGCTCTAACGGACTGCCAAGTTGGAGCTGTGGTGCAAGTATTTAAACTTTTTTCTTCTAAAATGAAAACGGTTTGACCTATTGATTTCAAATTTTGTATATGTGATGCTCCTTGAGAATTGAGCTGACACAATTAACCGTTTTGGAATTTGTTAACTCATGTCGGCCCGACGGTTGGTCAAAAAATATTTTGAAACCAAATTTTGTCCAATTTTGCGAAGTACTGGCTTGGCTAAAAAGAAAGCCTCAAAAAAAATTTTGTTGAGTACCGTTAACCCTTTGCGGTCCATCAGTTTTTTATAGGTTTTTTCATTACTTTACTCTAAATTAAAAACGGTTTGACGGGTTGACTCCAAATTTTATAATCGTGAAGCAACTTGAAAATGGAGTTGAGTCTGTTAACAGGCTTGATGTTTGGTAACACATGTCGATCCTACGATGGGTCAAAAAAAAAATTTTGGAAGTAAATTTCGTCCAATTTTGGAAAGCTGTTTGTACTGCTTTAAATTACAGAAAGTTTCAAAAATTACTAGAATAATCCTAGAATAATCGTTTTAAAAAAATTGTTTTCATACATTTTAAAATTTACAATTACATTGTGTGTAATTTTTGTGTTAACTTTTTGCAGTAACATCAACTTCAATTAAACCTCCATTGAGAGGCGCAGCAACGCGCACCTGGTATTAGATGGTTTATTATATTGCTAATTTTACAGTATAATTAAGTAATTAAGTTTAAATTATATATGATATAAACTGGTAGGAGCCCTGTGCAATTGCGCGGGTATTATTAGGCATTTTTGCTAAAGTATTTATCTCTTTTAGCATTAGATACCTAATACTGTCATTTTGAAGTTCTTTGTAATACCGAGTTACTTTAGAAAATTTTTTAATACTTCGACAAATATTTAAATTACGTTTTGTATAAGTTGAGCTCAAAACTTAAAAATTCATGTTTTTAAAAATTTATTTTCGAACGCGTTACCAATTTGATTAGTAAGAAACTAAAAACTTAAACTTAATCTTCCTATTACAATTTTAACACAAATAAAAAAAATTCAATTCATATTAATTTTTTTTTATATTATTTCAAATACATATCTGTTGTTGAATTACATTGTATGAAAATGAATTGTTATGTCAAATAGAAGTCTCGCTAACATATTTGTGTATTAGTAGTTTGATTGGTTATCGTTTTTAAAAATAAAACATTGCAATTAAGATATTGTACTTTATTAGTAATATTACAAAAAAATTAATAAGTTTATGTATTGCAAATTCAAAATATTTCAATTTTGAATTTGATACACATATATACTACCTACTCATCTTTTTGTAATATTTGAAATAAACAACGAAAAACACCCCACTACTGATAAAATGTCTTTTTTTAAACGTTAATACTCGCGTTCAGAATGTGGTAGCGCTACACTGAATCGTAGTGGTGTAGCATCTAGCGCTAAATTGTTGTACTGAACTATTTGCAAAAAAAGTAAATGATATTTGATTTTGAGTGACTTTTGGTATATTTTTATTTTATTTAAATTATGGACACAATGGAAAATTTCAATGGTATTCAAAATCATTTCTATAATTCTTTTTCTATATGTATTATTTTTTTATTTAAAATATTATTAAAATTCAAATTTTTTAAATTAATCAAAAGCGTATGTTTTTTTTATTTGTATATTTTTTATTTTTTGATCAATTTATATTTTTACTTTTAAAGGAAATGCTTTACTTTCAAAAATATCAGGAAATCTTGTAAACAAACACTTTTTACATTAAAATGTAAGCACTTACACTTAAATGGCGCACTTTCTTTTAGCGCTAAATGATAAAATTTTTTCTGTATAAGACAAAAGGACTATTTATTTAAATTTCCTTACATTTGGTTCGATTTCAGTCTTACAAAACGAAATCATATTATAATTAATTTGTCATTTTTTGTGTAAGACTAAAATCGTACCAAATGTGAGTAAATTTAAATAAAATTGTACTTTTGGTTTACATAAAAAAAATATTGACAGAATAATTGATATTTGTATTTCAAAACATTCAAAAAATTAGAATAATTCTTGACTTTATTTCAGTTAGCAAATAAAAGAAAAATCATTTCCAATCCTCAACTGTCAAGTTTATGTATAGAGCAGTTCCAAAATTATGTTTTATAAAATGGCTAATAAATTATATGATGATATGTTTTTATTGCGTAAGGCTAAAATTGTACTAAATGTGAGTAAATTTAAATAAAATTGTACTTTCGTCTTACACAAAAAAATTCATTGACAACCGTGGAACAGTTCTATACAACACTCATAATTCAAATTAAACGTTTTGGTTTACTTATCTGTTTGCCACTATTTCTTAAAAAATTGGATGGTATTATGTTATGAATGTGTAGGTATGTACATTTACAATATTAAATTTTATATTCTTCTTTTTCTAAAATTTTAATGAAAAAGAAAGAATTTGTGTTAATGAAAAAGAAAAAATAAAAATTACAAAATTGTTCTTGTAATACAAGCTATAACTATGTCCAATTTCTAATACTTCCCATACACGATGGGCCGGGTTTTCAACTTGGTACGCGGACATATTTATAAACCATATCACAGACTTATCCAACCTATCATCGAACCATCTATTAATTTTTTTTTTTATTTTAAATATATTTTAAATGTCATTTAAAAATATTTTGAATTTGAATTATTAACAGTTTTTTTTTAAATATATTATTTTATCTATTTAATTTTTTTCTTCAAATTATTTACTTAATTCTTTCTTATTTTACTTACAAAAATACAAAAAACAAATCCAAGTAGTTGAAAATCCAAAAAGTTGAAAACACCTTGTATGGGTTGCATAACAACAAAACAGGTCCATTGTGTACGGGATGCATAAAAATAAATATAAAGATATACATAACTATATAATGCGAACGATATTTATAACAATTTTGATGTGCAATATTTTTTTACATGTTGGAAGGTCTCGCCATCACTTGTGCATTAATATATGATGTTACAACCTCATTGTATTTCAAAAATTTGTTGACTTGATTTGAAAAATTAACATAAAAAAAAAAATCATAGAAATATAAATAAAAAGTGAAGAATTTTTCATTTGCATTTAATATTTTGGTCGGATGTCGACATACACAACATATATAATATGTGTACATATATATATTCTGTATTTTCATTTGTTTACTTATTGTAAAATTTATTATTAGATGTCATTAAATGTCGTTTATGGCATTTTTATGGGCTTTTGGTTTTCTTTATAATTTTCACGGTTTTTAACACATCTTATCCCAATATAAACAAAATTTTGTAAATATATTCGTTCGCAACATTAGATTTGTAGTTAAAATATAATACAAAACAAGAAATGAAAAAAACCAAGAGTTTTTAAAAAACACATTTCCAAAATTATACAGTGTTTCATGCTCACTATTTTATCAAAATATAATGTTGAAGCTTGCCGAATTTCTCAAAAATTTAACCTCCATCTCCGCCTTTTTTTTAGGTTCTAGGATTTAAATTGTGAATTCCACCAAAACTTTTACTTAGAATTTTACTATCTAAGCAGAAATGGTTTAAGATGACAGACACATTTCTCAATTTAGAGAACCGTTTTTATATTTAAGAAAAACTTTTAACTTATGTTTAAACACAATATTGGATCTTTAAATATTATTAAAAATTAATATTAATAAAAAACGAGGAAGAGTGTAGTAGAGTAGACTGTGTCAACTCTGGGATACCCGTATGACCGTTATATAAACATTATATCATTATTATTACAAACATTAATTACTTTTGGCAAAATTTCAAACATACCAGCTTTATTAGGTGAAATATAATGCTCATATAAAAGAAGGAGTCGTATGGCAGCTAGTCGAACACTTTGCAGTAGACCAACCAAATTTTGCAGTAACTTTGGCCATTACACTAAACTATTTTGGGCATAATTTCAGACACCCAGCTTTAATAGGTATAGAGTAATGCTCATATAAAAGAAGGAGTTGTATAGCAGCTACTCGAACTCACTGCAACAGACCAACCAAATTTTGCAGAAACTTTGGCCATAAAACTAAACTACTTTTGCCAAAATTTCAGACACGTAGCTGTAATAGGTACAGAGAAATACTCATATAAAAAAAGAAGTTGTATGGCAGCCACCCGAACCCATGGACCAAAATGGCTGGATTTAAATAGCGATGACGGCTATTGCAAAAAAACTAATTTGCGAAAATTTCAAGATCCTAGGTCCTTTAGTTTTTGAGTTATCGTGCGGACGGACGGACGGACGGACGGACAGACGGACAGACGGACGGACGGACAGACATACATAGCTAAATCGATTTTTTTTTCGATTCTGATCCGATCCATACACTTGAGTCTATATCAACCCCCCCTCCTTCTCTGCGTCACAAACGTAATGGCAAATTTATTATACCCTTTGACTATATAGTCATACGGGTATAAAAACTTGGACAGGTATTTAAGTTCCAGGTGCTTAAAAAAAGCAAAGTTTAAATTTTCGAGCCCTTATAGCTCCTAAACTGGGGACGTGATAGAAAAATTTTGTTCACCGACTCCTATTAATTTCTAAGAATTTAACTTCTCCCTTAAATTTCAAGTCTATAGCTTGACCCGATCAGAAGATATGTGGTACCAAAAAACTAGCGAAAATTGAGTTTCACATAACGGTTAATTTTGGTACCGTATGAAAACTCATTAAATATATGCGATATATTTTTGTAAAGCCTATAAAAGCAGCTCTCTTTTAGCGCTTGTAGATTGAAAGTATACCCTATGAAACTCTTATTATACTAATTCAAATATAAAGCTTTTTAGGAATTTGCGGGGGCTGTAGCTTTGTCATCCTTCAAAATTAAGAAAAACCTCTGACACATGTTGAAATATAACGTTGGAGATTTGAATTTTGCATTTTACTAAAAAAAATTCAAGTTACAGGTGTTTAAAAAAGGCAAAGTTTTAAATTTCGAGCCCTATTATCTCCTAAGTAGGGGGCGTGAAAAAAAAATTTTGTTAACCGACTCCTACAAAAGAATTTTGCATAATGGTAAATTTTAGTACCGTATGGCAACCCTACACATTTGACTTTTTAAAAATTTAAAAAGCTTATAAAATCAGCTGTCTTTTAGCGTTTTCAGATTAAAAATAAACCTAACATAGCTGTTGTTATAACAATTTAAATATAGGGATTTTTCAGAATTTGAGCAGCTGTAGTTCCCTAACGGGTGGGACTACAGAAAAAAGAAATTTCTTCTTTGAAATTATTTTTTTTGCAATACCTATCTGTGGTTAAAATTTCTTTTCTCTATTTCAAACGATGTTAAAGCGTTTTTAAACATACGGATAGACGGACTGACGGACTGACAGAGTGAAACTACATAAGCACATTTTTACAAAATTTTTTGAAAAAGTGCTAAAAAAGGATAGATTTATAGGTTTATATTAACATATTTTTTTGAAGGATAATTTCAAGTATCAATGAGTTTTAGACATATGAGCAAAAAGACATTTAAAAATAAATTTTTATCAATTGTAATTGGCAATTTAATTTTTTTTTTCGGTTTTTATACCCGTATGACTATATAGTCAAAGAGTATAATAAATTTGCCATTACGTTTGTGACGCAGAGAAGGAGGGGGGGTAGATATAGACTCAAGTGTATGGATCGGATCAGAATCGAAAAATAAATCGATTTAGCTATGTATGTCCGTCCGTCCGTCCGTCCGCACGATAACTCAAAAACTAAAGGAGCTAGGGTCTTGAAATTTCCCCAAATTCGTTTTTTTGCAATAGCCGTCATCGCTATTTAAATCCAGCCATTTTGGTCCATGGGTTCGGATAGCTGCCATACAACTTCCTTTTTTATATGAGTATTACTCTGTACCTATTACAGCTTCGTGTCTGAAATTTTGGCAAAACTAGTTTAGTTTTATGGCCAAAGTTTTTGCAAAATTTGTTTGGTCTACTGCAGAGGGTTCGAGTACCTGCCATACAACTTCTAATTTTATATGAGCATTATTCTATACCTATTGAAGCTGGGTGTCTGAACCTTTTCCAAAAACAGTTTAGTGTAATGGCCAAAGTTTCTGCAAAATTTGGTTGGTCTACTGCAGAGGGTTCGAGTAGCTGCCATACAACTCCTTCTTTTATATGAGCATTACACTACATCTAATGAAGCTAGGTGTCTGAAATTTTGCCAAAATAGTTTAGTGTAATGGCCAAAGTTACAGAAAAATTTGGTTGGTCTACTGCAAAGGGTTCGAGTAGCTGCCATACAACCCTTTCTTTTATATGAGCTTTATACTAAACTTTATAAAGCTGTATGTTTTAAATTTTGCCAAAAGTAATTAACCAGATGATATAATGTATATGTTACGGTCATACGGGTATCCCAGAGTTGACACAGTCTACTCTACTACACTCTTCCTCGTTTTATTGTAAATGTAAATCCCCGCAGTGTTAGTTGTTTTAAAGATATTCATATAGGGTTAAAAAAGTTATATGGCTGCTCCCAATATGAAGCCTAAGTGAAATTTTAATTAAAAACAAGGAAGAGTGTAGTAGAGTGATTGTGTCAACTTTTGGATACCCGAATGATTGTATTCAAAACATTATACCATCCAGTTAATTACTTTTGGCAAAATTTCAAACATTAACCTTTTATTAGGTGTAGTGTTATGCTAATATAAAAGAAAAAGTTTTATGGCAGCTACGCGAACACTCGTTTTCGATTCTGATCCGATCCATACACTTGAGTCTATATCTACCCCCCATCCTTCTCTGCTTCACAAACGTAATGGCAAATTTAGTATACCCTTTTGACTAATAGTCATACGGCTATAACAATAGGGAAACAAGAAATTGTTAAAAAAAAAAATTATTTGTGTGAATTTCAAAATTTTAACTCTAGTTTTTGAATACTAGCTCTTTTTGAGTGATATAATAAACCTTGACAAAAAGAGCATTATAATTATTATATATCAAATACAAAATACAATAGCTATACATGCTATATATAAAAGCGAAAGTTTGTTTGTTTGTATGTAGCGAATAAGCTCCTAAACTGCCCAGCCGATCCTCCTGAACATTTGTATACAGGAGTTTTTGGGTACGGAAAGAAATCGTAGGCTAAAAAATTTTGCTTTTTTTGGAAGTATATTCCGTCCAATTTTAAAAGTAGTTAGTACTTCTTTGAATTACAAAAAGTTTGAAAAATTACTAGAATAATCCTAGAAAAATCGTTTTAAAAAAATTGCTTTAATACATTTTAAAATTAACATTTACACCAGCTGTAATTTTTGTGTTAACTTCTGCAGTAACATCAACTTCAATTAAACCTATATTAAGAGGCGCAGCAACGCACAACGAGTATTAGCTAGTATTATAAATAAATACATATCAAGCCATTTACTTAAAAAAAATCTTTGTGTTATCTAAAATTTTTTAAACTACTCGTAAATTAAATCATATGATATAAATACACAACAATAGACAAAAATAAACAAAATATCATATAATTTCATGCTGTATACAAGTTGTACTGCAAGAATTAAAATTTTTTTAACAAATCTAGTTGTTAGAAAGCTATCCGAGGTTTTTGTGAGATCTTAAACAAAAAAGTAGGGAACCTAGAAACTATTTAAAAAATATTTTGGGAAAATTTCAAAACTGTAGCTCCTTAAGTTTTTGAGTTATCGTGCACAGACGGACGGATGGACAGACACACGCTGGGGAATCAATTCACTTTTCGATGCTGAATCGATACGTAACTCTTACGTACACTATATCTAGCTCCATCTAGATCCATGGGTTACAAATGGAGGCTTAATTTTAATATACCTTAATATAGTTAAAGATCTTATGAACAAATTAGATTGGTGCAGAATCGAAATTTAAATCGGTTTAGCTATGTGTGTACGTCTATCAATCCGTCTGTCTACACGATTACTATAAAACTAAATTAATTAGGAAATAGGGTTCTAAAATTTTTACAAAAAACAATTTCATACTAAAGCCGTCTTTGCTATTGAAATTCAGTTAGTTTGCTCAACGGGTTCCAATAGCTGCCATACAATTTCTTTTTTTATATTCAATGAAGTTGAGTATCTGAACTTTTTTCTAAAAGCTCAATTTATACACAAGTTATATTTGGTCTCGTACAAATATACAGGTTCGAACAATTGCCATAATACTTATATTTCTTTTGTACATAACTTAGAGTCAAATATGGTGTATCTTTGAAGTATTACAATACATTCCTATTATAGGTCCATGTAGATAACATAGAGTTGACACAGTTAACTCCTCTACACTCTCTCTCGTTTCTTATAGATCTTAATAGGACATAAATATTGTACATAAAAAAATAAAAGAATACATACTGAATTGTAAAAAATAGCTTTATACGTTTTTATTATAATTTTCTGTATCTACTTTTTAACAGATTTATACGTTTTAATTTTTTTCCCCTTATAAAAAATAGAAACAACATATTGTAGTTAGTTATTAGTTCTGTAAGAGATATTAAAATAAAAGAATACATACTGAAATGTAAAAAATAGCATTATACGATTTTATTATAATTTTCTGTATCTACCTTCTAACAGATTTTTTATTTTTATTTATTCATTTATTTAGTTTAAAACTAGTTTAACAATTATCACATTTTGTTTTTATAATCTTTTTTAAATATAAGAAATATTTTCTTTAATATACTTAATAATTAATTTTTTATAACCTTCTAATTTTGATTCTATTTTTATTTCATTTGGTAAGGCATTATACATTTTTAATCCATTGTAAAACAATATTTTTTTATTTCTTTCATTTCTTACTACATCTAATCTAAAATCTAATCTATTTCTTAAATAATAATTATGAACTTCATTTACATACAATAATTTTTCAGATAGATAATTAGGTAATAAACCATATTTAATTTTAAATACTTGAATTAAAACATTCATTATTACTTTTTGCCTTAAGCTTAACCACTTTAATGTATTTAGCATATATAATCTAGCTGTATATCTATTAACTTTTAATATAATCCTCATTGATTTATTTTGCAGTTTTTGTAACCTACTCATCATACTTTGGTTTGACATAAAAATTATTGAAGAGCAATACTCAAAGTGGGGTTTTATAATAACATTATATAAATTAATTGCACAAGCTAATGTGATATTCTTTCTAATTTTTGAAAAAAAGTAAATTTTTTTAGCAATTTCTTTACAAATGTAATCAATATGCGATTTGAAATTTAAATTATTATCAACAATCACCCCTAAATATTTTATTTCATTAACTATTTCTATATTTTCATTATTAAAAACAACAAGGTTATTATTTAATTTACTATTAATTATCAAACATTTAGTTTTATCAATATTTATTTTTAGTTTGTTCATTTGGAACCATTCATTTAAATTTTGTAAATCTAAGTTTATTTTATTAACGCAATCATTTAGATTATCACCTATTACATATAAAAGACATCATCCGCGAAAAGTGCAATTTCATTAAATTTAATGCATTTCTGAATATCGTTGATGTATATTAAGAACAAAAATACTCCAAGAACTTATCCTTGAGGTACTCCAAGCTTTGTGTCTATTACTTCTGAAATACATTCTTTTACTTTTGTACGTTGCTTTCTATTTTGTAAATACGATTCAAACCATTTTATTTCAGTACCAGTAACACCATACCTTTGAAGTTTTTTTAATAAAATTAATCTATCTATTGTTTCAAAGGCCCTGCGTAGGTCGAGAAATACTGCAACAATTGTCCTTTTATCGTCTACTGCATCCTTCCAATTAGTTATAACCAGATTAAGTAGAGATTCACAACTGTGTCCTCTTCTAAAGCCTGATTGCAATTTAGCGATTAAATTATTTTTTTCAAAATAGTTTGTTAATTGTTCAAAAACAATTTTTTCTAATATTTTTGATTCAATGCAGTTCATATTCACAGGACGAAATTCTTTACAATTTTTTGTTCCAGCTACTTTCGAAATGGGAATTACAACAGTTTCTTTCCAAGTATCAGGGAAAGTACCTGATTTCAACGATTCATTAACAATAGTTAAAAAATTCTCTCCAATTAAATCAAAACATTCAATAAAAATATTCTTATTCATCATATTAAGATCTCTTTTGTTATTTAATGATTTTATAACTTTTTTTAATTCTTCAATACTAATTAACTGTAATTTAAATTGATAAGAATAGTTGTCAATGATATTACTATATTGCTTAAATGCTATACTACTATTTATTTCACTTATACTATCTACAAAATATTGATTAAATTTTGTAGCAATCTCAGCCTCTTTTGAATATATTTTACTCCCGAAACAAACTTCTTTGATTTCATTCCTTGGTTTTCTTAATATATAACTTTTTATTTTAAGCCACATAGATTTTTGGTCTCTTGCATTTTCAATTTGATTATTAATAAAACAATTTTTCGTTTCAAAAAGTTTGTTGGAATAAATATTTCTAATATGTTTATAC
This sequence comes from Dolichopus griseipennis, assembly GCA_963082915.1. Taxonomy (NCBI): domain Eukaryota; kingdom Metazoa; phylum Arthropoda; class Insecta; order Diptera; family Dolichopodidae; genus Dolichopus; species Dolichopus griseipennis. The sequence goes on along the minus strand of OY720445.1, from coordinate 49,689,897 downwards.
CTATGCCATTCATTTATATTGTTTATCAAAATTGCTCTCTGGTATTGTTTAACTTTTTCTATATTCATAAGTCTTAGTTCTTCGGTATACCATTGACAACTTTCCCTTATGGTTTGCTTTTTTACAAATTCTTTTTAAATTGTAGTTAGTGATTTACTAAAAATATCAGCTTTCAAATTACAATTTGTATAATATACTGTTAGCAATTCACTTTGGCATACTTTTGCTCTAATATATTCTTATTGTATTTAAAATATTTAATGGTTTTTGTAACATCTCTAGTATTTTCATTTTGTATACTTATTACTATTGTTTCATGATCACTTATTTTTAACTGGTTGTCCACCATTACCTTAACATTATATTTGTCATTTACCATTACCAAGTCAATTAGTGTTTTAGAACGCATGGTGATACGTGTTGGTTGTCTCACTACCTGTTTAAACCCATTATCATGAATTATACCTTCTAAAAAATTTTTTGTATTACTGTTCATTAGCCAATTTATATTAAAGTCTCCCATAATAATAGTTTTTTCTGTATTTTCTCCAATATCTTCAATCCATTTTGAAAAATTCAGATAAAAATCTGAATTGATATTTATATATTTTGGAGATCTGTATACCACCACTATATTAATATATCGATTTTGTTTATATATTTTTACATTTATCCCCCACCAATTCAATGCTGAGCTAAAGTAGCTTATTATCTCATAATTCCAACATTTTTTTAAATAAATTAGTATACCACCCGTATGTTTTGAAGTTGAATCTACTCTTATAATATTATAATTCTCTATATAAATTAAACTATCATCATCATCCTTCGTTAAATGAGTTTCAGTTAATGAAATAAAATCGTATTTTTTAGGAATAAGTACCGATTCTATTTGTGCAAAATTATTTATCGTACCTTGTATATTAAGACAAACACCTTCAACATTCTTTAATTGTTAATATTATGTTTTACTTCTTGCAACATTTAATTTTTTTACATAACTAGGACATGATACACTTCTGGAGTCGTGTTCCACATTCAAGTCTGTAAGACCTAATTTAATCTTAGCTCTTATACAATTTACACATTTTTGAACAGCTTCCTGACATTCATTTGATTTATGATCAGTTTCACCACATTTAAAACAACAAATTCCATTTTTACAATCTGTAGCCTTATGATTAAAACCATAACAATTAAAGCACCTTAAAATTTGTAAATGTTCATATACCTTATAACGATCCCATTCTATATTAATTTTTCCAATTTCCATAATTTTTTTAAATGCATTTCCATCCATTTCAACTATTGCATTAAAATAATATTTTTTATTTTTTTGAGCCTTATATACCTTTAAACATTTCACCTCACTAAATTCTATACTATTTTGCTTCTTTATTGCATCCACAATTAGTTCTTTAGATATTTCTTCACTCATTCCCACAATTAATATCTTGGGATTTATTTCTTTAGTTACCTGAATATCATAATTTTTACCTAATTTTTCTTTTATTGCATCTTCTACTATTTTAACAGATTCTTTATTTTTACAAGTAATAGCAATTGCACCATCATTTTTTAATTTTTTTAATTTTTCGATTTCTACTTGCAATGTTGAGGGAATAATTTTTGATTTTATTTCATTTTTTGTTACATCACTTTTTTGTTTATTATCTTTTGCTTTCACAATTATTGGTAATTTCAACGTATCAGCTTAACTTGTTGATTGTAAATTTTTTTTAAATTGTTTTTTTTATTATCTTCTAATTTTTTAATTTCTTTTGATATAAATACTTTATGCTCACCAAATGCCTTATTTACATCAACATTACCATCTTTAATGTTTTTATTATTTTCACTCATTATTTCTCTCATTTCTTTTAATTCTAATGATAATTTTAAAACAGTTTTGTTAATGTTTTGTAAACCATTTTTTGAGCATAAATCACAACTATACTTTATATTTTTATTTGTATTTAATAAATGAATTACACTATTATCCAGCTTAGCACATTTTATATGTATAGCTTTACTACACCCATATGCACATATTATATAGCTCTCATTATTCTTAATTGGTTTATTACAACTTTCTAATAAGCAAATAACACTCATCTTGGTTTTTTTTTTTTTTTTTTAATACTTGCTATTTTCACTCAATAGAAAAATTTTGAGTAATTATTGCCAAAAAAATTACAAAAAGAAAAAAATTTGCATTTGCATTTTTTACAATAAAGAACTTTTTATATCGATATTTTATAATTTATTCAGTTTGACAATTAAAAAAGAAAAAATTTGAAGTGTTCTTTATATTTCTTTATCACTTAAAAAAGTTATTTTTCACAATTATCTTCTGTTAATATATTTTAATTTATTTTTTAAAGTTTATTATTTTCACTCAAGAGAAAAAAATTTTGAGTACTTAATGTCAAATAAATTATAAAAAGAAAAAATTTGCATTTGCATTTTTGCAATAAAATGTTTTTTATAATGCAGTTTTATAATTTATTCAGTTTGATTGACCAAATTTTTAATTTAAAAAATTGTTCTTTATAGTTCTTTATCACTTAAAAAAATAGAATTTCACCATTATCTTCTGTTTATATATTTTTAATTATTTTTTAAAGTTTTAACTAAAATTTCTCATCCACCCACGATATTTTATCTCACTCGATTTTTCTTACTTTTTGATTTTTTTCCCCCTTTCAAAATATTGACTACATATTGAAGTTATTTATTTATTTTAAATAGATAAAAAACGTTATTTTATTTTCTCTTACTCCTTTTTCTCATACTCTTATTATAATTTTCTGTCAGGCCCGGCTCAAGATGCAGGCGAGCAAGGCCCTTGCCTGGGGCGCCAAAAATACTGCCATTACATAGGGCGCTGAAATTTCTTAAATATGCCAACCAAAATACCGAAAATTGTGAAAATATTATTGAAAATTTATTTTTACTTCTGTGTTAGTAGTTAAATTTAATACTAGACAATTTTTTTATAAAAAATCACAATTCACAACTTTATTACACTAACTATAGTTAACAACATAACGTACAATATTTTCAGGCCATGACATAAAATTATTTGAATGGATTAGTGAATACATTCAAACAAAATGAGAGTGAGTCTCGAAAAAAAATTGAATTTGAATTTTAGCGATTGTCGTGGCTAAGGCTACGATAATGGGGCAAATATGAAGGGAAAAAATAAAGGTGTCCAAGCTAGAATGCTACAAGATAGTTCACGCGCTTTTTTTATGCCATGTGGTTGCCACTCATTAAATCTACTGGTCGGCGATGCCGTTGCTTCTACAGTTGTATCTAAGACATTATTTGGCGTGTTACAGAGAATATATGTATTTTTTGCTTCATCCACACAAAGATGGGCAGTACTTAAGAAATATGTCAAAAATTTAACAGCTAAACCATTAAGTGAAACGCGATGGGAATGCAGAATTAATTCAATAAAAGCTGTGTTATTTCAAATCGTAGATTTTAGAGATGCTTTAAATGATATTTCTGAACATTCTTTGGATCCGAAAGCAGCATCAGAAGCTTCTTCATTAATACAAAACATTGAAGATTTCCAATTTATTGTATTGTTAAATATTTGGTTTGATATATTAAGTATGATTAATGTTGCTAGTAAATCGATGCAAAATTCTGATTTTAACATCAAACAAGTCGTGGATCAGCTGAGAATTTGCACAGAGTTTTTGGAAGAATATAGAATATCTGGGTTCGAAAAGGCAATTGAAAGTGCCAAAGCTATTGCAGAAAACCTTGACGTAGAAGCTGATTTTACCGAAACCAGAAGTAGAAGGAAGAAAAGGCAGTTTGATTATGAAGCTGAGGATGAAATTACCACAAACAATCCTCAGCAAAAATTTAAAATTCATAATTTTTATGTAATTATAGACCAATGTTTAGCCTCAATGACTGAACGATTTTCTCAACTAAAGCATTTTGAAGAAATTTGGGGATTTTTGTTTGACATATTTTCAACAGGCAAAGAAGATTTAATGAAATGCTGTAAAGATCTGCAAATTGTACTAGAAGATGATTTTAACGGCAACGATTTATTTGATGAAATAGTAATACTAACAAATTTTGAAGGATTTGGAAAGAAAGATATTAAAGATATCTTGAAATATATAAAAAGTAGATCAATGGAAATAATATTCCCAAACCTTTATATTTCACTGAGAATACTAATGACGATTACAGTAGCAACATGCGAACGAAGTTTTAGCAAGCTCAAATTAATAAAAACATATCTTCGTTCAACAATGACAGAGGAGCGGCTCAATGGACTGGCTATTATTTCTATTGAAAATGAGATATTGAATGAAATAAATATAAAATAATCAATCGAAACATTTTCAGATTTAAAATCGAGGAAAAAATTTTTCTAATATATTAAATTTTCTATTTTTTTTTTTTATAATTTATAAATCATTTGTTATAGTTATTATAATGAACAATTGAAATAAAATATTATATTTAGAAAGTAAATAAATGTTTATTAAGTTTAAACTCTATTTAGGAGGCGCCATTAAAAAGTTTGCCTAGGGCGCCATTTAGTCTTGAGCCGGCCCTGTTTTCTGTATCTACCCTCTAACAGATTTCTTATAAGATTTTTTTTCTTTCTGTTCATAATTTACATTTAATCAGTTTCATTTTTTCTTTCTCCTATGTATGTAATTATTTGTAATTAGAAGTATGTTACATGTGTAAATAACACTTAATATAACATAGGGCACGCTAATCAGCAGGAGCAGAAGCAGTTTGTCTTTTATTATATTTAGATATTTTTAATTTACATTTTGAAAAAATGTATGTTTATAAAAATTTTTACACTTAAAAGGGAAACTTTTTTCTGTAGCTCCACCATTTACGGAGCTGCGGCCCCCACAGTCGGAAAAAGCCATGTATTTAAATTGTTGTAACAGAGTTTTGTTAGGTATATTTTCAACCTGAAAACGGTAGAAGAGAGATGTTTTCATAAGCTTTATAAATTGTGTAAAAAAAATTAAAAGTGTTAAAAGTGTAAAAAAATTAAAATATATAGAGTTCCTTATGGTATTAAAATTTATCAGTTTTTATGTTAAACTCAATTTTTGCTAAATTTTTGGAGAAAATAGTAGGAGCCGGTAAACAAAATTTTTTGTTTAAAAACTGCAAGGGGTCGAAAATTGAAATTTTCTCTTTTTAAGCACCTGCCTAAATATTTTTTTTTGTAATATATTAAATTTAAATTCAACATTATATTTCAACATGTGACAAAGGCTTTTCTTAATTTTAAAGGGGGATGAAACTACAGTCCCCGCTAATTCCAAAAAGCTCTATATTTGAATTCGTATAACAAAAGTTCTATAATGTTTATTGTCAATCTAAAAACTGTAAAAAGCCTTTATTGGCTTTACACAAATATATCCTTTAAATATATAAAGTTGCCATATAAATTAACCGTTATGCGAAACTCAATTTTTGTAAAAATTTTGGCCGCACATATTTTCTAAACGGTTCAAGCTGGAGACTTGAAATTTTGGGAGAAGTTAGATCCTCGGAAATTATTAGGAGTCAGTCAGAAAAATTTTATTGCCGCGCCTCCTCTTTAGGAGCTGCAAGGGGTGGAAAATTGATATTATGCATAAATTTTTTTAGTAATAAACAAAATTTAAAGCTGCAACATAATATTTCCACATATGTTAAAGGTTTTTCTTAAATTAAAAAGTGGTTTTTAAAATTGAAGAAAGTGTCTGTTAATTTTAACTATTTTTGCTAATATTAGTCTTTAAAACAAAACTTAGTGTTACTTATTATTAATAAATATCTCGATGAGGTGAAATAACGCCCGATGAAATAAACCCCTAGTCTCCGCCAGTCCAAGTAGGGGCCATTTACTTTTTAAAATAAAACCAATCATTTTCGCAGTGGCTAATCATCTTTATGATAAAAGAAGGGCGAATTAGGGGAGATTTTATAATTGGGTTAAAAAATAGCGTATTCTCCTTTTACGGAATATTTAAATATGTGTATATGGGATTTGGAATTAAAAGATATTTTAGAGTTGGGTTCAAAATCAGGGTATTCCCCTTTTCCAGAGTATTTATATGTACGCATATGCATAATAAAAGAAATTAAAGTCAATTGGCTTTATTACCATTTTAAAATGATATTAAGGTGAATTTAAATTATTTCTTATATTCTAGGAATTAAAGTCTATGGTAAATTTAAAATAGTATATTAAAATGATATTAAGGTCAATTGACTTTAATTCCTTTGATATTATTTCATGTAACCATAATATTATCTTATTTTTAAACATACACAATAGTTTTAAAATAAAGCAAATAGTATTAGTATAAAAATATGGGGTCTTATTTCAATTTTAAGAAGGCATTTAGGGTCTTATTTCAGATTTCTTAGTGGGGCCTTCTTGCACTTTAGAAAGTGTAGTATAGTAACGCCTTTCGGTAGTTGCGTCGGGTGTTATGTCACCTCCCCAAATTTCTCTTCAACTTAATATTTAAAAACACTTTTCTTTTACCTATGAGTAAAAACTTAAACTTTTATATACCTTATATGTAATTAAAGTTTTATACTTATATAAGCTATAATGTAAGTTAGTCTATTTGGCTTTTTAAAAAAAAAGAAGAAAAAGTAATTTGTGGCTTAGGCCTTTTGACAAGTGGGTTAGTCGCTCTTTATACCCGTGCATAGTGCATATATAGATCGGGGATTTTAAAATTGCTCCACTGTTTGTAACGCAATGATCTAGCTAGATATAATGTCAAGGGTACGTATCGGATCAGCATAAAAAAGTAAATCGATCTAACTATGTGTGTCTGTCCGTTCGTGTGTTAGCACGATAATTCAAAAACTAAAAGGGCTAGAGTTTTGAAATTCACACAAAGTCATTTTCAGACATATAATATGGGAAATAAATAACGGTTTATTTTATTTTATACATCATAGTGGGTATGCACGTGTATCTAAAAGTTAACAAGGGCAACTATAATCTTCCTCGTTTTTTAAAGAAGTCAAAATTCAAAACAGTATTGGGATTAGGCCATTAATATTTAAAAACTGCAAAGAAAATTTAGTTTTTTTGATTATCAGCTTTTCTATTATACAGAACCGTTTTACCGTTTTTCTATTAACCGTGGACCGTTGGAATTAGACCAATCAGATTTAAAAAAATAAAATTTTTGGTCTTGAGGGTTAGGCCACTTTGCTTCTCAGCCACTCAATTAATATGGCATGCTTTTTTTTGCAAATTTTGAGAATTTTCGGCACCAAGCAAAGAGTAGGTGGCATAGAGACTCACGCAACCAGAGTACATATCTTTGTAATTAATAACATTAGAAGAGTGAAAATTAAAATCTGTATTTAATGTAATATGCGGTATGGTAAGCAATTTGGCTAAGTTTAAAAATATTTCACTAAAAACATATTTTGGGAAGCTGCGAAGTTATAAGGATCAAACTGAATATGGGCAATTGCGTTGGCAAAATTTAACATTACACGGACCAACTTTTGGGGTGGGCCAGAGTTTGTTTTAAAAAGATTTTTGGAGTTGGATGGACCAATATTTTTTTTTGTTTATTTTATGCTTTTATGATTTTTGAGAAAAAAACTAATGGAGTGGGGAAGACCAAAGTTTTTGTTATATTTTTTTTTTTTAATTATCATGAGGGGATTGATGGTTTATGTATACTAAACACCATTGTGGGTTTGTACGGATATCTAAAAGTTGACGAGGGCAACTATATACTTCTTCGTTTACTTTTGTTATTTTTCAGTTTTAAAAATTATTTTAATTACATTTATTAATATAAATACCGGCGTGAAAATTAAAATCATTAAGTTAAAATAAGAAATTAGATATAATTGAGCTAGATATAACTTAATTATATCTAATTTCTTTTAGATAAAATTTAACTTTTTTTAAATTTATAAAAATTTTTAAAACCTAAAATTATAATTAATTAACACATATTTACAAAACTAAAAATGTGATAACATTAAAATGAATCATATGTATATCTGGGGATTCTAAGGTTTAAGTAGTATCCGCGTAGGACCAAATGACTAAAAGATAGCTGTTGTTGCCAGCTTTAAAAAATATATGAGTTTAATGGCGCATATTATCCTTTAAGGACAAAAAGGACCTTTGAAAGTATTTTTGTTATTTTAGTCTATTTTATAAAACCGTTATGTATCGCGATCTGTTCGTTATATATATATTCAGTCAAAGCTATTAATTAAGATCACGGTCTGGAGAATATTTAAACGTTTATTTGATGACGATAGGTGTTGCCGTTTTTGAGATATTGTTGTTGAAAGTTGAACATTTTTGCAAAAAAAAAATATTCAACATCTTTCTCTAAAACTCATATTTTTCAAAATTTGGACAAGAAACCCCCTAAATATTTTTACATCGTTGGAAAGCTATTATTTTTTTCTATAATTTGTGGATACATAATGTATGCCTATATTAAAGCGTTTAGAAGATATAAGCATTTAAGAAACAAAAGATTTATTATTTTGCAATTTTTTTTTTGAATAAAAAATAATGTTATGCCTTTTACAAAGTAATATATAAGACAAATATTGTTTTTTTTTAATTTTTTTTCAAAATAATAATTTTGTTTATAGCATAAAATATTTTGTAAAAATGTGCCTATATAGTTTCACTCTGTCCGTCCGTATATTAACACAAAGTTTTACAACGTTAGAGAGAAGAAATTTGAACTACGGGTAGATATTGAAAAAACAAAATAATTTCATGGAAGCATTTTTTGTTGTAGTCCCATCCGTTACAGAGCTGTAGCCCTTAAAGACTTAAAAATCCCTAGTTTTATATTTTAATGCAAAAGTTCTATTAGGTATATTATCAGTTATATAATTTTTTAAATAAAGTCAGTATAAAAAAATTTAAATATATATCTAAATATCCGCAAGATAATCAAAAGCCAGCAATAAATGAAAAAAAATTAAATTACTTTTCTAAGAGTTCTTTTTCCAAATTTTCGCAAGTTTCTTTTACAAAACACTATATTTGCCTTACATTATTTTGTAAAAGGTGTAACATTGTTATAAAATATTTTTCAAGAAGACCATTTTTTTTTTAAATCAAGCTAATATATAACTTTTATAAGGTGCAGGGTCAGAACTCCCATTTATGACCCACTTAGTGGAACATAAGTTTCTAAGGGACTCATGGCTCATAGCAGTGAACCATAGCTCCCTAAGGAACTTATGACCCTGAGAGTTTTGACTCAGCGTGGTAGGTCATAACTCCCTTATACAGTTCTCAGCTTAAAAATTATTAGCAATAATAAAAAAAATACTAATTTTAATTATATAATATCAGTGACGGGTAGACATTTTAGGGTTTAATTCTAAATCAGAGTATTCCCTTTTTCCAAAATTAAGAAAACAACCACAATTTTACAATTAAACTATATTTTGAAAGGCTATTTTGCAAAAAGGTTAATCCTGATTTTGTAACCAAAGTCTCGCATACATGAATTTATAAATACTCTGGAAAAAGGGTCAACTTTGATCTTTAACAAACCTAAATATGCTTCCTAATATAGTATCTCGCATAGATAAATTTATAAATGCATATTGTTAAACATCTAATATTTTGCCTAAAAGTGAGTTATGAGCCACTTGTAATGGGACTTATGGCCAACGTAAATTTTTTAAAGTGGGTCATAAATCCCTTAGGGACTTATAACTTACTAAGTGAGTCTAAGGGTAAAACAAAACTTTCAAAAGTTTGCTTGTAAGAATTATAGGACAGAACAATGCCTTTTCAATATTGGGAAGATTTGTTGCCCAAATTTTGAGATATTTGACCCAAATTTAGAGATAGATCAAAGATTTGAGAAGGATTTAATTTTTTTTTCAAAATTCTGTTTCGAAGTAAATATTTCTCTAATAATTTTGTTTTAAGAAAAATAAAAGAATATACACATTTTTATTAAATATAACGTTATTTTATTTTTATTTTTGAACAAAAAACTAAAAAAAACGAGGAAGATTATAGTTGCCCTTGTCAACTTTTAGATACCCGTGCATACCCACTATGGTGTATAAAATAAACCGTAATTTACTTCCCTTATACATTTAACTCATTACCCCATAATTTTGACGTAATACATATATGACATCGGGTATATTAAAATTGCTCCTCCGTTTGTAACGCATTGATCTAGAGAAGCTAGATATAGTGTCAAGGGTACGTATCGGCTCAGAATCGAAAAATAAGTCGATCTAGCTATGTGTGTCTGTCCGTCCGTCCGTCCGTGTGTCAGCACGATAACTCAAAAACTAAAGGAGCTACAGTTCTGAAATTTTCACAAAATATTTTTCAATCAATTTCTAGGTTCCCTATTTTTTTTGGTTAAGATCGGACCAAAACTTCGGGTAGCTCTCGAACAACTAACTTTTTTAACTCCCATATTTTCATATACAAATTTGAAATTTATCTGCACATCTTGTATTATGAATTAAGTTAAATTATGAATTATGTTAAATCATTAACATGAATTTATATGAATTTTGTTTTTGTTTGTTTTTTTGTTTGTTGTTTTTTTTTTTTTGTAGATAACGATTTCGAGTTTCGATTTCATACGATTTAAATGATGCGTAAAATTTTTAAAAAAATTTTAGATTTGGACTTTGTAATTTGAGATTTATGAATTAAAATGAAAAAAAATTATGAATATGATGATAATTTTTGATCATGATGATCTGATCATTATATGAGTATGATTATAATATGATGCTTATTTTGCTTGGTTTTAATATAAGTATTTGTGAATTAAAAATTAATTACAAGAGATAGAATTGAAAAATTAGAGCTAGAGAGTTTTGAAATTTACACAAAAAATTTTTTTGGACATTTTTTAGGTTCCCTATTCTTTTTGGTTAAAACCAGACCAAAGCTTCGGGGAGCTGCCACACAACTTATTTACACCAATATGAATTTCCTCAAAAGTAATAATACCAGGAAGATGAAAATTACACACGGTTAGTTCCATAATGAATCAAGCACTTATATGAAATTTCAAAATGTTACGGCTTCATTTTCGGGGGGCTGCCATACAACTTCTTTGCACCAATATGAATTTCTTCAAAACTAATTATACTATGAGGATGAAAATTACACACTGTTAGTTATATTTTGAATCGAGCACTTATATGAAGTTTCAAAATGTCACGGCCCCATTATCGGGGGGCTGCCATTCAACTTATTTGCACCAATATGAATTTCTTCAAAACTAATTATACTACGAGGATGAAAATTACAAACTGTTAGTTATATAATGAATCAAGCACTTACATAAATTTTCAAAATGTTACGGCCCCATTTTCGGGGTGCTGCCATACAAAGTTTTTAGTTCAATAACTGTGAATCTAATAAAGCTAGGAGGTTAAAATTGGGCAGGTAAAGTAATAGGAAAAGTTACTTGGCAAAGTTGGATATCACTCGGACCAACTTTTAGGGTGGGGCATTTTTTTTTTTTTTTGTTTTTTTTTTTTAATCAAAAATTATAGGATAATGAGTTAAATTTTTTTAAACTATTTTACTTTTTTATATTTTTTGTAATATATTCTAGCATTATAGAAATAAATAACGGTTTATTTTTCATATTATAATGGGTATGCACGGGTATCTAAAAGTTGACAAGGGCAACTATAATCTTCCTCGTTTTGCTTAAGTTTAATATATTCGTGAATTAAAAATTAATTATAAGAGATAGAATTGAAAAATTAGAGCTAGAGTTTTGAAATTTATACAAAACATTTTTTGGACATTTTTTAGGTTCCCTATTCTTTTTGGTTAAAACCAGACCAAAGCTTCGGGGAGCTTTCACACAACTTATTTAAACCAATATGAATTTCCTCAAAAGTAATAATATCAGGAAGATAAAAATTACACACGGTTAGTTCCATAATGAATCAAGCACTTATATGAAATTTCAAATGTTACGGCTTCATTTTCGGGGGGCTGCCACACAACTTCTTTGCACCAATATGAATTTCTTCAAAACTAATTATACAATGAGGATGAAAATTACACACTGTTAGTTATATAATGAATCGAGCACTTTTATGAAATTTCAAAATGTCACGGCCCCATTATCGGGGGGCTGCCATACTTGCACCAATATGAATTTCTTCAAAACTAATTATACTACGAGGATGAAAATTACAAACTGTTAGTTATATAATGAATCAAGCACTTATATGAAGTTTCAAAATGTTATTTTTGAATTTTTTTGTTTTTGAATTTTTATTCAAAGTTATTTTTGAATGCACCATTTTCGGGTTGCTGCCATACAAAGTTTTCAATTCAATAACTGTGAATCTAATAAAGGTAGGAGGTTAAAATTAAAATTGGACAGGTAAAGTAATAGGACAAGTTACTTGGCAAAGTTGGACATCACTCGGAGCAACTTTTAGGGTGGGGCAATTTTTTTTTTTTTGTTTTTTTTAAGCAAAAATTATGGGATAATGAATTAATATTGTTTTTTCAATCAAAAATTATGGGATAATGAGTTAAATTTTTTTAAACTATTTTACTTTTAGCATTAGAGAAATAAATAACGGTTTATTTTACACATTATAGTGGGCAGAGTATGCACGGGTATCTAAAAGTTGACAAGGGAAACTATAATCTTCCTCGTTTTTTATACAAAAAAAATTACAAAATAAATAATTTTTTGTTTCATAAATGCTTATATCTTCTAAACGCTTTAATAATACAATATCTCCAAAACGGCAGCACCTGTCGTCATCAAATAAACGTTAAAATATTCTCCAAACCGTGGCCTAAATAATAGTTTTCATTGAATATATATATATATTAAACAGATCGCGAGATATAACGGTTTTTATAAAATAGACTAAAATAACAAGGATACTTTCAAATGTCCTTTTCGTCCTTAAAGGATAATATGTGCCACTAAACCTATATATTTTTTGAAAGCTTGCAACACCAGCTATCTTTTAGATATAGTCATTTGGTCCTATGCGTATACTACTTAAACCTTAGAATAGCCGACAGTATAAATATCTTACGCATATTTACGTTTTAATTCAATTTATGGCTGATTTTTTTTCTTTATTCATTTTTCAACATGTCAAAAAAAATCGTGTAATCTTAATTAAATCTCTTGAGAAATCTAATAAAAAGAAAAGAACAAAAATAAAATAAAAGTAACTTAACATTTTATTAATAAATATAATCTTTTACGAGTATTTCTTTCATTTTCTGTTTTTTCTCATATTGAGTATGAGTTTAAAAAGAATTTAATGTAGGTGAGCTACAACTAACTTTTTATTATAAAATAACTGATATTTATTTTGATTTGATCTTGGTTATAATTTCAGGGTAATACATGTGTATTTCTTTTTTGTATAGTAGATCTTATTTTAAAAGTCTGACAGTTTTTTCTTTATTTAAACTTATTGGAGTATAGAATCAAGGCTGTGACAATATTACATTTAATGTAAAATAAGCAGAATATCTCAAAAAATATTTGTTCCGTTTGTCTATTGCGGCACAATTTACCATTGTTATTTAAACATGTGTAATTGTTATTTACACATGTGTAAATATTGTGTTAATTTGTTTCAATAGCATTAACTTTAATTAAAACCCCATTGAGAAACGCTGCAGCGCGCATCCTATATTAGCTAGTATTTTATAAAAATGTAAATATGAATAGTGCTCATTACATACTTTTAGGATCAAATATATGTATTTTGCATTTATATATACATATTAATATTTATTATTTATTTATAAACAGTTTCCTGCCACATCGAATGTGATAAGCAAGTGATTCAGCCATTCTTTTTCAGGTGGGGCAAGTATTTTGTTGGTATAAAGGTATAAACTATTATTATACAAATATTACATACCATAAATGATAATGCAATATTTTAAAACCATCGGTTACTGAGAGTATTAAAGGTTTAAATACTATTATTTGATTATACCAAATGTCAATTATTAATAATATTTTTTTATAAAACCTGATCCAACCAGGGTTCAAACCCGAGACATTCGATTGAAAGGCCGACCGATTAGATGACATTTGAAATAAATAAATACATACATACAATTTTTACTGATATTTAAGTAACGGTAAGAATTAATTGTTGTTTTTTTTTATGTTTATTTGATTATAAGCATAACCTATAGGTTTACAACTACAAATACACTATATTTATAATAATAGAGATTAATATTATTATCATTCACCACTTCAGATTTAGCATTTGTGTTTTATAAGAATGTATTTTTGTTGCTTGTTTTTTTTTATTAAATTTTAATATGTTTTTACAAAAAAGACAATCTAAAATACGAGAATCTTTAAAATAAAATACAATGGACGGTAGAAAGGAAGGAGTTTAAAAACTGAAGAGGTTAAAAATTACCATATACTAAAAACAAGAAATAACAAAAATAATAAAATAGGATGTGTTTTATGTTCTTTGTTTCCCTAATATGTATGTGTGTATGTTTTTTGTATGGTGCGTGGTTAAAAGATGTTTTTTTATATGGTTTTAGAACTTAGGTTAACTACCTTAATATTTTTTTTATGTGTAGAATTATATTTGAGCCTAAAAAAAATTTTTGCTTTGTATCAAAAAAGAAATAATAAAAAGAACAGGAAATGGAAGAACACAGAAAAAATATTTTATGGACGTATGTATATGTGTTCAAATTGTAAAAGACAGAGTCCAATAAATATATTTAATATTATAATAATTTCTCATGTATAGTCTTTTAATTTTGTTTTAAATATTTTGTAGCAATTTTATGCTATCAAATTTTCTTATTTTCGTTTGAATGTTGATGATATATATAAAAGAGTTTTAAGAAATTAAAGAAAAATAAATAATAGCTTTAACAATTTTTAGGACGATATTAATATACATAACCTCTTTTTTGAAACTTTATTTACAAAAACCAAAACATAAAGATCCTTACGCTTTTACAATTTTTAGGACCCAGAAGCTGGACCGAAATAATTTGAAAAAGGTAATCCCCGATTTTTAAGTAGAACTTAAATACTGCAAGGAAAACTTAAAAAATTGGCCTTTAGCCCGTCTCTTTTGGAACTCTTCTAATTTTTTTTCGCTATTTTAATATCTACTTCAAAATACGAAGGCTTGAACTTTATATGTTTTTAAAAAATGTATCTAATGAAATAACGGTAAATTAAGCTTTTTTAAATTAAATAACATATTCAGTAACCTGCTAATATATAATCAAAAGAAATACAGTTTTTCAAAAAAATATGCTAACAGATAAAATATTTCGAAAAAACTAAATGAGATTATTCTAATTTTCAGCAATGTGTAATGAAAAACTAAAAACTTTTAAATTTTATAATTTAATTAGCCAATTTCTTACAAAGTTTTCCTATCAGTTTTATTTACAGGGTATCCGGTTAGTACCTACATTTCGAAATGGAACAGTGTTACCTACAAACAACAAATTTGGTCGGATAACTTCAAAGTAACTTCACTGACTGTTTTAGAAAGATATTTCGTAGAAAATAAATAATTCTTATAAAATTTTCATACTAATATACCAACTTTTTATTTTCTGTCATATTTGAAGAGCTACAATATCTTAAATCTGACAAGTATTGATATTTTTCACTGTTTTTATCAAAATACATCAGAAACCCCTTTTGTATATTTAAATATTTTTTATTTAAAATCGGTTTTAATGTATCACTTTTATTTAATTTTTAAAATCACTTATTCCTCAGCTTAAAATTAAATCATTACATTTTTCTCATATCTCTTACCGTTTTTGAGATAAATTTGAGAGAAATATTTTTTTCAAATTTAATTAAAGACACAGGGTTCAAATCCCACCAACCATGTGATATTCGATAAAAACAGAAATAGGAAAGGAAGAAAACGAAGACTAAGTGAAGAAACAACAAGACAGTGGGTAAAGCGAACGTTTTTGGAAACGTTAATTAAAAACATTCTGAAATTGTAACATTTCTATATTTAAATGTGCTTTTTTTGTAAAGAAAATAATCTTTAATTTATAACAACCCCTATATATATATAAACTAAAAACAAAGTCTTTTAAATATATATATATCGTTAACTTATATATATATATAAGTTAACGATACTTCCAATCCATCCAACAATCTCCAAAAAAGTTTGATATTGTTGGATGGATTGGAATAAAAATCCAACAAAGTTTGATATTGTTGCATCTGGTTAATTACTTATTACAAAAGTAATTAACCGAATGATATAATGTGTATATTACGGACATAAGGGTATCCCAGAGTTGTCACAGTTTACTTCCTTGGTTTTTTAACAGAATTGTAATTTGATATTATTATAAAGTTCAATGTTTTGCATTTTTGAACCAATTAAGTAAATAAATAATTAAATTGAGATTACCATTTTGAGGTTTTGAGAGTAGGGAAGTAAAGATAAGCAAAGCTAAATTCTATAAATAAATGTAACTTTGTAAGAAAATTGTAATTATTAAACTAGAAATCAACTAATAAAGACCTTTTCCTCTAAAATAAAAATATCAATTTTTTTAATTTTATTTAATAAAATAAATTATTAAACTTTAACTAAAATTAAAAATTTTAATTACTCTGAAGAAATACATGCTCATCTATCTAGCAATACATATTAAGCCATATTGAGGAAAAAAGTGAAGATGTTATTTTCATTTTTGATTGGAAATAAAATATAAGAAAACAATATTTAATCAGAAATTAACATTAACAAATATTATATAATCAGATGGTCAATAATTAATAATATATCTTTATGACCGTATGACCGTAAAATAAACATTATATCACCCGGTTTATTACTTTTGGCAAAATTTCAAACATTCGCTTTATTATGTATAAAGTAATACTCTTGTGAAATATGAAGTTGTATGGCAACTATTCGAAGAGACTGCAGTACACCAACCAAATTTTGCAGTAACTTTGGTCATTACACTAAACTATACTATAAGGCAAAATTTCAGACACCCAGCTTCCATATGTATAGAGTAATGCTCATATAAAATAACAAGTTGTATGACAGCTACTCGAACCCACTACAGTAGACAACTTCAGACACTCAACTTTAATATGTATAGAGTACTGCTCATATAAAAGTAGGAGTTGTATGGCAGGTACTCGAACCCGTGGACCAAAATGGCTGAATTTAAATAGGGATGACGGCTATTGCATAAAATCGAATTTGTGAATTTCAAAATCCGAGCTCCTTTATTTTTTGAGTTATCGTGCGGACGGACGGACGGACATACATAGCTAAATCAATTTATTTTTCGATACTGATCCGATCCATACACTTGAGTCTATAACTACTCCCCCTTCTTCTCTGCGTCAAAACGTAATCGAAAATTTAGTATACCCTTTTCAACATTTCTAAGTAACTTTCGTTATTACTTATATTACTGGGCAAGTAAGTGACAACTATATAAGGCAGCTACTCGAAAGTTTAGCCTTAACATTTTGAAGGTTTATAAATGAGCTTGAACTTTTTTTATAACTAGCCGTGCGTAATTTTGTGCTTTTAGTTTTCAAGAAATTCATATTGGTTTAAAAAAGTTGTATGGCAGCTCCCCGAAAATGCAGCCGTTTCATTTTGAAACTTTCTATGGGTGCTTGCTCTATTATATAACTAACTGTGCGTAATTTGCGTACCCGCAGTGTTATTTGTTTTGAAAAAAATCATGTTTTTTAAAAAATTTGTATTATAGCTGCTCGAAGCTTTGGTGCGATTTTAACCTCAAAAAACTACTTTTATCTCATCCGGTTAAATACTTTTGGCAAAATTTCAAACATTCATTAGATGAAGTTGTATGGCAACTATTTGAACAGACTGCAGTACACAAATTTTGCAGTAACTTTGGTCATTACACTAAACTATTTTTGGCAAAATTTTAGAAACCAAGCTTCATTAGGTGTAGTGTAATGCTCATATAAAAGAAGGAGTTGTATGGCAGCTACTCGAAACCTCTGCAGTAGACCAACCAAATTTAGCTGTAACTTTTTTAAAGTAAGAAGTTGTATGGCAGCTACTCGAACCCTCGGCACTAGACCAATCAAATTTTGCAGTAACTTTGGCCACTATTAATTAATGTTTATAATAATAATGATATAATGTTTATATAACGATTATACGGGTATCCCAGAGTTGATACAGTCTACTCTACTAGACTCTTTTTCGTTATGATTTGAAAAAATATTTATACCTTTTTTTGGGAAAAACGATTGTATTATCTGTTTAAAAGGCATAAACCGCAACAATATTGTTAAAATATATATACGGAATTGAACTTTTTTGATTTCTAGATTTTTTTTACAAAAAATGTAAAGTAGATAAAGAGCAAAAACTATGACTTAAAAATGTATGGATGGAAAAAGTAATCAAGAGAGCTTGTGCAAATTTTCAACTTAATTGATTAAGCTGTATAAACAGGACAAGAAAAATGTTAAAAAAATATATTGAACACTTGAGTTTAAACAAGTTAACCTAATGTATCTAATATAATAATGTCTAATAAAATAACAGTCAATAAATTATTTTGCACATAAATATAATGTTATAAAATCTCATATCTTAACTAAATATTATTTTGTTTTAAAAATGTACTAAAAATGGTTATCCAGCTGATTACTTTCAAAAATTTTGCACTCATACAAATTTATATATTTATACCCGTGCATACATATATGACATCGGGTATATTAAAATTGCTCCTCCGTTTGTAACGCATCGATCTAGAGGAGCTAGATATAGTGTCAAGGGTACGTATCGGCTCAAAATCGAAAAATAAGTCGATCTAGCTATGTGTGTCTGTCCGTCCGTCCGTCCGTGTGTCAGCACGATAACTCAAAAACTAAAGGAGCTACAGTTTTGAAATTTTCACAAAATATTTTTCAATCAATTTCTAGGTTCCCTATTTTGGTTAAGATCGGACCAAAACTTCGGGTAGCTCTCGAACAACTAACTTTTTTAACTCCAGTATTTTCATATAAAAATTTGAAATTTGTCTGCACATCTTGTATTAACATGAATTTATATGAATTTTGTTTTTGTTTGTTTTTTTTTTTGTTTTTTTGTTTTTTGAAGATAACGAATTTTTCAAGTAACGATTTCATATGATTTAAATGATGCGTAAAATTTTTAAAAAAAATTTTAGATTTGGACTTTGTACTTTGAGATTTATGAATTAAATCATTGTATGATATATATATTATTTATATATTATATATATAGAATTATATCATTATATGATCATTATATGAGTATGATTATAATATGATGCTTATTTTGCTTAGGTTTAATATATTCGTGAATTAAAAATTAATTAAAAGAGATAGAATTGAAAAATTAGAGCTAGAGTTTTGAAATTTACACAAAACATTTTTTGGACATTTTTAAGGTTCCCTAATCTTTTTGGTTAAGACCAGACCAAGGTTTCGGGGAGGTGCCACACAACTTATTTAAACCAATATAAATTTCTTCAAAAGTAATTATACTAGAAAGACGAAAATTACACACGGTTAGTTTTATAATGAATCAAGCACTTATATGAAGTTTCAAAATTTTACGGCTTCATTTGCGGGGGGCTGCCATACAACTTCTTTGCACCAATATGAATTTATTGGAAACTGAGTATACGAGGATGAAAATTACACACTGTAAGTTATATAATGAATCGAGCACTAATATGGAGTTTCTAAATGTTACGACCCCATTTTCGGGCAGCTGCCATACAAAGTTGTCAATTCGATAACTGTGAACTAATGGAGCTACGAGGTTAAAATTAAAACTGGGCAGGTAAAGGAATAGGGCAAGTTAGTTGGCAAAGTTGGACATCGCTCGGCTAAGCAAAAATTATGGTATAATGAATTAAAAATTTAATTGTTTTTTTTTTTAGGCAAAAATTATGGGATAATAAGTTAAATTTTTTTTAACTATTTTACTTTTTTATATTTTCTTTTATAATAGCATTTATTATATTTATAATAGCATATGGAAAATAAATAACGGTTAGTGGGTATGCACGGGTATCTAAAAGTTGACAAGGGCAACTATAATCTTCCTCGTTTTATACCCAAATGACTATATAGTCCAAGGGTATAATAAATTTGCCACTACGTTTGTGACGCAGAGAAGGAGGGGGGTAGATATAGACTCAAGTGTATGGATCGGATCAGAATCGAAAAAAAAAAATCGATTTAGCTATGTATGTCCGTCCCTCCGTCCGTCTGTCGGCACGATAACTCAAAAACTAAAGGAGCTAGAATCTTGAAATTTTCGCAAATTCGTTTTTTTTTGCAATAGCCGTCATCGCTATATAAATCCAGTAATTTTGGTCCATGGGTTCGGGTGGCTGCCATACAACTTCTTTTTATACCCGTGCATACATATATGACATCGGGTATATTAAAATTGCTCCTCTGTTTGTAACGCATCGATCTAGACGAGCTAGATATAGTGCGAAGTGTTCGTATCGGATCAGCATCGAAAAGTAAATCGATCTAGCTATGTGTGTCTGTCCGTCCGTCCGTGTGTCAGCACGATAACTCAAAAACTAAAAGGGCTAGAGTTTTGAAATTCACACAAAGTCATTTTTAGACAATTTCTAGGTTCCCTATTGTTTTTGGTTAAAATCGGACCAAAGCTTCGGAGAGCTGCCATACAACTTCTTTGCACCAATATGAATTTCTTTAAATCTAATTATACTACGAGGATGAAAATTACACACGGTTAGTTTTATAATGACTCCGGCACTTATATGAAGTTTCAAAATGTTAGGACCCCATTTTCGGGGGACTGCCATACAGCTTCTTTTCACTAATATGAATTTCTTCAAAATTAATTATACTACGAGGATGAAAATTACACACGGTGAGTTATATAATGAATCGAGCACTTATATGAAGTTTCAAAATGTTACGGCCCCATTTTCGGGCAGCTGCCATATAAAGTTTTCAATTTAATAACTATGAATCTAATGAAGCTACGAGGTTAAAATTAAAATTGGGCAGGTAAATTAGTAGGGCAAGTTACTTGACAAAGTTGGACATCACTCGGACCAACTTTTAGGGTGGGTGAATTTAATTTTTTTTTTATGATTTTTTTATTTTGTTTTATTTTTTTATTGTTTTTTGTTTTTTTAAGCAAAAATTATGGGATGATTAATGAATTTTTTTTTAACTATTTTACTTTTTTAAATTTTTTTTGTAATATACATAATAGCTTAAGCGAAATAAATAACGGTTTATTTTATTGTAAACCTCATAGTGGGTATGCACGGGTATCTAAAAGTTGACAAGGGCAACTATAATCTTCCTCGTTTTATATGAATTATGAGTATTTCTCTGTACCGTACCTACGTGTCTGAAATTTTGGCAAAAGTAGTTTAGTTTCATGGAGAAAGTTACAGTAAAATTTGGTTGGTCTACTGTAGAAGGTTCGAGTAGCTGCCATACAACTCCTTCTTTTATATGAGTATTTTACTACACTTTGAAATTTTGCCAAATGTAATTAACCGGATGATATAATGTATATGTTACGGTCATACGGGTATCCCAGAGTTGACACAGTCTACTCTACTACACTCTTCCTCGTTTTTTTTTAAATCAGTTCTAGTTTTTATTAACAATCCCCGACATGTATTTATCGTGTAGCAGGTATTTATCTTGTACTATGACGTAAATTATAAAGAATTTTAACCCGAGACTCTTTGATTGAAAGACCGACGTCCTAACTACTGCGCCACCTCTCGGATCAAATTTATAAGTGTTTTCAAATAATTTTTTCTGTATCAATTAAATAAAAAATTATATATTTAAATTCAAACTTACAAACTTTTAGTTCCTTTAATTTAGTAATTTGTCACAAATTAAATTATCTTCAACTACATACAACAAAATAATGTACAGATAAATGTATAAAACAGATATACATGTATAAATAGTGTTTTTATATTAAATTACAATCATTATTATTAAAGTTCAACCGCTGGAAATAACTTGTTTTTGTTATATTTTGAATTTTTTTTATTCTTTAAAAAATTGTAGAATAAGATACTTCATTTTTCTTATTTTAAAATAAAAAATATTCTTGAATATACAAAAGATAATATACATATTACATATATATATATATATATATATATATATATATATATATATATATATATATATATATATATTAAAATAATTACATAGGTCAAAAACTCATTATTCCATTACAACAAGTAAATTTTCATCTTATTATAAAATGATGAACTCTTAATAATACAAAAGTATAAAAAATAAATTCTATGAGCCATAAACAAAGAAATTATATACAATTGAATGTATTATAACTTCATTGTATATACATTCAAAATTTTATTGGAAGACTATATAGAAGTTTTTCTTCCTATAATTATACTCTATCATCCATCCATCCATCCATCCATCCATCATTCTTCATCATAGTCAAAAAGTCCGCATTATTAATGAATTTTTTTAATTCACAAAAATTTTTTTCCTATTTATTTCTTAAGTTTTTCTTGCATGCTAAGTCACAAAACTTCATTTTTAGCACATTTTTAAAAATTTTGTAAAAATGTGCCTATATAGCTTTACTCTGTCCGTCCGTCCGTATGTTTACAAAACTTTTACACCGTTTGAAATAGAGTAAAGAAATTTTAACCACGTGTAGATATTACAAAAAATATAATTTCGTAGAAGAATTTTTTCGTGTAGCTACAGAACGGAGCTACAGCCTCCAAAAGTTGGAAAAAGCCCTATTTTTAAATTATTATAACAAGAGTTCTGTTAAGTGTATTTTCAATCTGAAAACGGCAAAAGATGGCTGGTTTTATAAACTTTATAAGTTACTAAAATTTCCAATCAGATCCATCATGCAAAAGAAAAAATATGGGAGCCTTCCCTATTGAAGGGCTACTAGGTCTTAAAAATTAAAATTTTTATGTTTTTATAAAATTATAAAACTTATTCACCAGTGTAAGTTTTTCCAAAATTAACCATTAATATTGAAGCTCCAACATTATATTTCCTACTTATTAACAGGTTTCCTTAAGTGCATTGGGGTTATATTCTAAGTATTTCACTATTTGTCACATAATTAATAAATTAATGAAATAACTAAATTATAAAATTATCATTCATTTTTATATATATTTTTTAATAAAAATAAATGATAAAATACTCATAAAGAAACCTTATATAATTTTGAAAATGTGCTTTTTAAAAACCTTTGGTTTTTTTCCTCACTTATTATTTATATATTTATTTATTTTCTTGTGTCTGGATGTGTATTGAATAAAAAGGACAATTAAAAATGACTGAAAGTCTGATAATTTTTTAAAATATAAGCTTTAATTAAATTTTATACTTAACATAAATATATATGACAATAAATATATATATGAAAACTTTATTGTAGTATTTTTCATGTTTTAATACGTAAATAGGAAATGAAATCAATATATTCGCACACATAATTAAATCGTAAATATTACTGCTCAACTTTAGAGTGCAGAAGTTCTTAATATTAATGCCTTTAAAAAAGTTCTAATCTTTATAATAAGAAGTTAAATATAATAAAAATGAGTTTCTACTTTATTAAATTGTTCTTATATTAAGCGTAGGTATCTTCACTATTTATATAGAATGTAAAATAAACATTGAAAATGCTTAAAATCCTTTAAATTATTTTGATAATTTTGTAATTGTAAACTAATGAGTTTCTAAAGATTTTAGGGATGTTTTCGATGAGCCATTCAAATGTACATCCCTTCACAGTTGAACCATAAAGATGGTTTAACACAGCTAATGGAAACTCGTTTGACATGTGTGTATCAAGTTTATGGAACCATATTCCATCTAATGGGTTTTTTTTTAAAGTTAATAACAATTCAGTTAAATACAAAATGAACAAACCAAAACTAAATATTTCACACTCCCCTTTATCCAACAAACTTAAACTATGCCTTACTAAATTTTTAAAAAATTCTTTCATATCTTTATTATCGAAGTGAAACTGTACCAAAAATTTTTTTTGGCACACCCTAAGTGATGGTATGGAACTAAACGGGCTCATTGATTTTTGTATACTTTGAATTTAGAATTTTTTGAAAACGTCTGTTCATTCTCAAAGATTTTCTTAGTGGATTTATATTTTTAATATTATTGAAATTCACTAAAAAAATAGTTTTTTAAAGTTTAAAGAATAATAGTTCATAAATGATTTCTTCAAATTAATATACACGAGAATTTATAATGTGTTATGCATTTAAAGTATTAAAAATGAAATAAAATAATTTTAATTAAAAAAGATAAGTTTTTACAATTATTATCCTTAAAATTATCAATTTAATGGAGTGCATATTATAATTTATAAAATTTAAGTAAGAAGATTTTAAGTTTTTTTGTTAAGTAAATAAAATACGAACTAAATTAATATACAAGTATTAAGACTTAGAAAATTAAAAAAATTGGAAAATCTACACTGACTTAGTTGAAAAAGTATAAAAATTATATAAATTATAAGTATTAACATTAATTATTTATAATTTTAACAGTGTTAAAGATTTTTTATACCCTACACCTATTTTTTATACCCTACACCTATATGGTTATGAAATATGAATGCACAAATGTCAACTTTGTGCGCCATCTATAATCTTACACAAGAATTATTTATATATTTTTATTAAATGTTATTTTATATTACGATATAAACTGTAGGGTATAAAAAATTATTTTGTTTGGCTTCATCTGTGATTTTTAAAACTGAAATGAATTAATTCATAAACTAATAAATAAACTTATATTCATAAAACTTTTTTTTTTATTTATTTATTTATTTTTTTTTTTTGATTAATAATAAATAAAATATTTTTTGGCCTGTTTATGATAATTTTGGACATTTTATTTTCTAAAATAAAACACATTCAACAAAACATTGATACTTTATTTTTTTATAATTGAACACATCCAACAAAAACATTTAATTGAATGCGTTTGTTGCACTTAATTCTAGATAAATATATTAATAAAATAATACTTAAAATTTAAGTTTATGTTGATTTATTAAATTTGTGTGTAAAAATTTATTAAACTGATATAAATATTTATATTTTTTTTAATTCATATTTAAATTTTATTCAAATTAAAATGTTTACCAAAATATTTTGTACTTCTAATTTTGGATGAATCCTAAAGTATTTATCATATAAATATATATATTTATATATATCTCCAAAGCTATTGGTCCTACAGTAACGGTACGGTTATAATTTTTCCAACCGCGCACTATCACAACCTTTAAATCAAAGTATGACTTATGAAAATGTCGCTTATAGTTTCGGCGCTATCTCATAATAAAAAATCGGGCTATTACGATAAACATATATATTACTTATTTTGTTTATGTTAAATTATTTTTATATTAAAATTTTATTTGGTCACCATAAAGCGATTTGTAAGGAAAACAATTTTTCAATATTTTCAAAATAAATGTATTAAATAAATGCTGAGCTCAATTTAAAATTTTGCATTATCAAAAACAAGGTGAATTTTCTTGAAAATGTTTGAATTGAAAATGTCAGAAAATAATGCTCATTTAAAAAAAATGTTGTATGGCAGGTACTCGAACCCGTAGCCCAAAATGGCTTCATGTAAATAGCGATGACAGCGATGTGAAAATTTCAAAATCCTAGCTCCTTTATTTTTTGAGTAATCAAGTGGGCGGACGGATAAATTTAGTATACCCTTTTGACTAATAGTCATACGGCTATAAAAATATTTTTTATTTGATTTCTGTGGTGCATTTCATTTAGCTTTACTTCAGGTATGAGGGAAACTTTGAAATTGCTTTGATTACATTGCTTGATGTATTTTCTTTTTGTTAAATGTACTCAATTATAAAAAAAATAAAATATTAATGCTTTGTTGGATGTGTTTTATTTTAGAAAACAGAATATCATAAATTATCACAAGCAGACCAAAAAATATTTTATTTATTTTTAATAAAAAAAACAACAACTTGAAAAAATGTAGAAGCTTCAAATTTGGCACAACGGTCTTCTTTACTATCTCTTGCGTGTCCTCCTAATTTGGGATCAATTGGAGTGGTGGTTCATTTCCCCTCTAATCCCAAGTTTTAAAAGCTTATAATCGAAATTACTAAAAATAGTAGTTTTAAATTAAGATAGAACGTTCAAATTGTGTTCAAGGGTTAACTAGTACTTAAAGTACAGCGCGGACTGCATAAGGGCGAAATCAGCCCAAGGGTTCAGATTCTGGACCTTTTAATCGGTTTCAGGGCTAACGAACATATATAAAAAATCACGATAACTCAACAACTAATGACGCTATCTTCATGAAATTTGTGCTGTAGGTTATTAGTAATGAAACTACGGCGGCGATTGCGTACGGTGATGATTGGACAATGGGTTCGGAACTTAGAACTTTTTGATCGAATTTAGGCCAAACTAGCATAATTCCGAAACCAATGAAGATAGAACCTTGAAATTTGGTATCAGGGTGTCGCTTTCGATTTCCTTGGACTCCTTGAAATTTGTGCTCAATTGGAGTAGTGTTTGGGGACCAGCCATTTAGTTCCGAGGACCTTAAAGCATATTTTCGAAATTAATAAAGATAGTAACTTGAAACAAATGTAGAAGCTTCAAATTTGGCACATGGCTTTTCTTTACTATTTCCTGCGTTTACCTTTAATTTTGGATCAATTGGAGTGGTGGTTCAGTACCTCTCTTAGACCCCCCAATTGCAAATCAAGCAACGCAACAAAGCGTACATTGGGACTTCGTGTTAGTTCAGATTTTCACTGAAATTATGAAGACTTACAACAGATATGTTCCTTGCTGTGAAGCATAGTCCTAATGTTTAATATCAAAATGTTTTACTATTTATATCAAATTTCCACAAAACGAACATTTAAAATAATTTAAATTCATAACAAATTTTTTTTATTTGTTTTGTTTTTTTTTTTTTTTATTAAAAATAAATAAAATATTTTTTGGTCTGCTTGTGATAATTTATGATATTTTGTTTTCTAAAATAAAACACATCCAACAAAACATTAATATTTTATTTTTTTTATAATTGAATACATTTAACAAAACACATTTCTTTGAAAGAAATTCAGTGGCAACTAAATCGGTAACATTTGATAGCGTTATTAAAATCGTTTAGTGATAAATATTATTAATATTCCTTAAAATTATTATATTAATAAAAAACTAATAATATGATTGATTTATCAATTGAAAATTAATTATTAGTAAACTTATCTTTTACTTATCAATATTAGATTTATAATAAAACGAGGAATATTGTGGTGGAGTAGACTGTGTCAACTCTGGGATACCCGTATGACCGTTATATAAACATTATATCATTATTATTTTAAACATTAATTACTTTTGGCAAAATTTCAAACATACAGCTTTATTAAGTGTAGTGGAATACTCATATAAAAGAGGAATTGTATGGCAGCTACTCGAACCCTCTGTAGTAGACCAACCAAATTTTGCTGTAACTTTGGCTCTTACACTAAACTATTTTTAGCAAAATGTCAGGCACCCAGCTTCATTAGGTGTAGTGTAATGCTCATATAAAAGAAGAAGTTGTATGGCAGCTACTCGAACCTTTTACAGTAGACCAACCAAATTTTGTAGAAACTTTGGCCATTACACTAAACTATTTTTAGTAAAATTTCAGACACCTAGCTTCATTAGGTGGAGAGAAATGCTCATATAAAATAATAAGTTTTATGGCAGCTACTCGAATCCTCTGCAGCAGACCAACCAAATTTTGCAGAAACTTTGGCCATAAAACTAAACTACTTTTGGCAAAATTTCAGACACGCAGCTGTAATAGGTACAGAGTAATACTCATATAAAAAAAAGAAGTTGTATGGCAGCTACCCGAACCCATGGACCAAAATGACTGAATTTAAATAGAGATGACGGCTATTGAAAAAAAACGTATTTGCGAAAATTTCAAGATCCTAGCTTCTTTAGTTTTTGAGTTATCGTGCGGCCGGACGGACATACATAGCTAAATCGATTTATTTTTCGATTCTGATCCGATCCATATAATTGAGTCTATATCTAATGTAAATATCTATATCTAAAACGTAATGGCAAATTTATTATACCCTTTGATATAGTCATACGGGTATAAAAAAATATACAAAAGCTATGAATATGAGATAAGGGAAAAGTATATTTTAATTGTGTTTGCTTTTCGCTTTATCAAAAAATAAAAAATTAAATGGAACTTTGAGTTTAAGTTTGCTGCAGGTTAACAACTGATTTCATTCTTCAAATAATCAAGAAATGGTTAAATATAAATTATTACATGTACAATGATAAAGAAAATATAATATTATATTAATATAATTTTTAAATTTTGTTATATTTTATTATAACATAAATTAATAAGTATTTAATGAAAAATTCAACAGTTTTTTAAAAACATATTTCCATTTCTAATACTAAAAAATGTCCCATTAAAGGATTTGGGTAAATAAAAAATTAATTCATAATAATTTCTTATAGAACTTCTCAGGGTATGTATTATATGTTTAATGAAAAATTGTAAAAGATTATTGACACTCTCTTTTATTTTGAGGAAATCCTTTACAATTAGAGTTTCAATTTTTGTGTATTTTTAAAAAAAACTGAACAGGTATTAAAGTTTCCTCTATTAAAAAAAGCTAATTTTCGCTTCTTAATCCCTTACAGCTCTTGAACGGCGACACAAAATTCAAAAATTATTTTTTATTTAGGTTATACTTATTTCCAAAAATCTAATTTATTCAAAAATTTCAAGTTTATATAGCTAAAACGGTTTGGAAAATATAAAGGCCCAACATTTTTTGAAATGATTTTCACAAAACGTTAAATCTTGCTTTTCCAGATTAAAAATACACCTTATATAGATAGGGCTATCTCAATACTGAACTCATTTTTAAAAATTTATGCAAAGGCATTAAATAGAAGAATAAGGGAGTTTATTAATAAAGCAGTAGGATTTGACCCAAAACAATACGGGTTTATAGAAGTTAGTGGCAGAGATTATAGAAGCTAGTGGCTATCGCGTCTACCTTAGAAATTACGCTTAATGAAGGATACTATGTAGGAGCGACTTTTATAGACCTGAGAAAGGCTTTTGATGTTGTAGATCTTACCAGATTACTCAATAAGCTAAGTGACTTAGGAATTAGAGGTAGCAGCAACAAACTCATCAAAGGCTATCTATCAAATAGAACACATTGTTCGAAAAGTAATGAAGTTCCCAGCAAAGAAATAGTCATAAAAACTGGCTTTCTGTAAGGCTCCATGCTTGGTCCACTTTTATATCTGTTATATATTATGGATTTTCAAAAATGCGATCTAACATCTACATACAATATCTACGCAGATGACGCGAATTTTTCACAAAGGCCACAAAAATGGAGGAACTTGAAAATATTATAAATCAAGAACTTAAAATTTTTTGTAGCTGGCTAGAAAATAATGAACTGTGCATGAATGTAAAGAAAACCAATTATATGATATTTAAAACTTCAAGGAATTATTATCGTGATACTAATGTCAAAGTAAACGATTTGGCAGTTGATAGGGTGAAAAATGTAAAATATCTGGGAATGATAATAGATCAAAACCTGAAATGGGACAAACTTAAACAATTAACGAAAAAGATACCAATTAAAATGGCCATCAAAAAAATAGACGGAGTGCCGAAAGGTGAAAAATGTAAAATATCTGGGAATGATAATAGATCAAAACCTGAAATGGGAAAAACTTAAACAATTAACGAAAAAGATACCAATTACAATGGCCATCAAAAAAATAAACGGAGTGCCAAAAGGCGCTGTCAAATTAATATATAACGCACACATATTATTCAGAATAAGAGATTACATCAGTAACTAGAACCACTGCAGGATAATGAACAAGAATTTAAAAACATTATACAATTTCAGTGCCAGTATGCGAACTAAAGAATTATATATTCAAACAGAGGAGCTAGATATAAACCAGCTTATTTTTTACGAAAAATGTAAATACATGTATAAAATTGTAAATAACAAAGTTAAATCAAATTTGTTCATAAATACAGGAGAGAACGTGAATAATTATAATACAAGAAACAAAAATTGAAGTACCGCCGGCTTAAACTACAAGGAAACAGAAAAGCTTCAAATTTAGTTCTATTAAATTATATAATGCGTTATTAAAAAGTATAAGGGAAAGTTACAATTTCCATAGTTTTAAGTCAAAAATAAGAAATTACACACATAACCTTACAGGTTAGGCACATAGAACAGTTCAACTAGGCTAAAATTTAAAAATTTGTTTAAAAAATTTATTAAAAAATAATTTAAAGTAGCATAGTATAATATAATATATTGTAATAATTTTATAATGTTAAATTTAAGATTTTTGAAATACTTAATTTTACCGAAATATTTAACCTTTTATACATAATCTAGTAAATTCTGTAATTTGCAAAATTATCTGAAACATAAATAAGTTTAAATAATAATAATAATAATAATATTAATAACAATAATGAAGGAATAGAATTTTCACCTAGTCTTTCTCGTTTTAAATTTGTTATTTCATTAGTTAAAAAGTGGTCACTTTATTAAATTTTTTAATCGAGATAAATTTATCTTTTTGGGAAATCGAAATAATATGCATACTTCTCTTTTCACACACCTGTTGTTGTGCAAACAACGTGTCATAAGCCTGTGAAAATTATACTTAGTAATAAGTTAACTTTAGTAAACTGTAAATTTATTCTGCTAAAATTTGTTTAAAATAAATATAACTTTTCAATCCCACTGTAATAAATTTTGCAATAAACTCGAATTTTTGTAATTAGAAATTAAATTACAATTCTACAAAAATACTTATCTCCTTTTTTTTCATTTTCATTTTATAAAATTGTATAAAAATGAGTTGAAGAATTATTGTTTTGTAAGAATATTGTTAATAAACTGAAAAATAAAGTATTGAATTGTTATAAAAACGAGGAAGATTATAGTTGCCCTTGTCAACTTTTAGATACCAGTGCATACCCACTATTATGTATAAATTAAAATAAACCATTATATATTTCCTTTATTTTATTTATTTTTATACCATACACCTATGAAATAGGAAAAGGGTATATTAACTTTGGTATGGTGCTTGTAACCACAAAAAGGAAGCGAGCTTGATATGTAAAAGTATATATATTTATAATCAGCGTGACCTCCTGAGTCGATATAGGCATGCCTGTCCGTCCGTCCTTCTGTCCGTCCGTCTGTAGGTACGATAACTCAAAAAATAATGGAGCTATTTTGATGAAATTTTAACTGTAGGTTACTAGGACTGAACGTACGGCGTTGATTGCAAATGGGCGAAATCGGCTCTTGGGTTCGGATTCTGGACCTTTTGATCGGTCTAAGGGCTAACGAACATATATAAAAAATCGCGATAACTCAACAACTAATGACGCTATCTTCATTAAATTTGTGCTGTAGGGTATTAGTAATGAAACTACAGCGGAGATTGCGTACGGCGAAGATTGTACCATGGGTTCGGAATTTAGAACTTTTTGATCGAATTTAGGCTAAACGAGCATAATTCCGAAACCCAGAAAGATAGAACCTCCAAATTTGGTATCAGGGTGTCTCTTTCTATTTTCTTGGTGTGCTTAAAATTTGGGACCAATTGGAGTAGTGGGTTGGGGACCAGCCACAGATTTCCGAAGACCTTAAAGCATATTTTCGAAATTAATAAGGATAGTAATTTCAAACAAATGTAGAAGCTTCAAATTTGGTACATAGGTGTTTTTTACTATTTCCTGCACGTCCCCCTAATTTTGGATCAATCGGAGTGGTGGTTCAGTACCCCTCTTAGACCTCCCAAAGTTTAAAAGCTTATAATCGAAATAACTAAAAATAAAAAAAAAAAAAAAAGTAACTTAAAATTGAGATAGAACGTTGCAATTGTGTACAAGTGTTAACTAGTATTTAAAGTACAGGGCGGACTGCATAAGGGGTGGTTCTGCTACCTTTGAAAAATTCAAGGGCTCAATCTTAAAAACAGCATAGCTTAAAAAATGATGCCGCTATTTTGATGAAATTTAAACTCTAGGTTACTGGTAATGAAAGTACCATTGGAATTGGTCCTGGTTTACTGGTAATGAAAGTACCATTGGAATTGCTCCTGGTCGAGTTTGGTCAATGTTTGGTCGGATTATAGAAGCTTTTGATCGATTTGCGTTTGTAAGCTTTTGTAATAGGTTCTTAAACTAACAATTTAAAATAATTGCAATTTTGAAAAATTTGAATTATAATATTATGCTTTGATTATCTTTTTATCACAAAATTTAATAATTAAAATTTTTTAACTTTTGTAATTGAATTGAAATACATATATTTTCATGTACTTCAATTGTTTTTGTTTTTAGTACGTTTTCAAAAAATTTTGTAAAAATGTGCCCATATAGTTTTACTCTGTCCGTCTGTCCGTATGTTAACAAAACTTTTACATCGTTTGAAATAGAGAAAAGAAAATTTAACCATGAGTAGGTATTACAAAAAAAATAATTTCGTAGAAGAATTTTTTTCTGTAGCCCCACCCGTTACGGAGATGCAGCCTACCAAAGTTGGGAAAAGCCCTATATAAAGCCAAATAGTTATAACTAGAGTTCTATTAGGTGTATTTTCAATCTGAAAACGGCAAAATATAGCTGGTTTTATAAACTTTATAAATTTTAAAAAAATACAAATGTTTAGGGTCGTCATACGATACTAAAATTTATCATTATCGATACTAAAATTTATCTTCTATAAGGGCCAAGCTAGGGTCTTGAAACTTTGGGAGTAGTTAGATTCTCAGAAATAAGTAGAAGTCGGTTAACTATTTTTTTTTGTTACGTCCCCTGTTTTGCAGCTATAAGGGCCCGAAAATTGAAATTTTGCTATTTTTAAACACCTGTAAATTGAATACCTGTTTTTTTTTTTGTGATTTACAAAATTGAAAGTTCTTTAATTATATTTCAACATGTGTCAAAGGTTTTCCTTAATTTTGAAGGGTAACGAAGCTACAGCCCCCGCAAATTCCAAAAAAGCCCTATTTTTAAATTGGTATAATAAGAGTCCTGTTAGCTATATTTTCAATCTAAAAACGTTTAAGGAGAGCTGCTTTCTTAGGCTTTACAAAAATGCATCACTAAAATGTACAGGGTTGCCATACGGTACTAAAATTTACCATTATGCAAAACTCAATTTTTGCAGAATTTTTGGCCCACATATCTTCTAAACGGTTTAAGCTAGGGTCTTGAAATTTTAGGAGAATTTATTTATTTATTTATTGTTAAAAATTTACTTTTTTTTTTTCTTAAGATTTAACATTTATTTTTGTTATTTTTTTTTTTTTTTTTCCAACTGTGATATAAACAAAACTTATAGTTTTGGTAGAAAACATCGGAATTACTTCCTAATACTATTCAACCAAGTAAATTATTGAAAATTAAATATATTTACATATACATATACATATATAATTATATAAATACAAATATAACAGCTCGTACAGATATGTGCTACGAGCGTTGAAAAATTTCACTCCTGCGTTGTACTATCCACAAATGAAGGGTTATTCTTTAATGAATGCTTCAGTTTTTTGATAAATATATCCAAATTTGAACTTCATTTTAACTCCAACGGCAGTTTATTATAGATTCTTATTGATGACGAGAGACAACTATTTCGTGATAACTCTATTTTTGATTTGGCATCGTAATACCATCATAACTTTGTTTGCGTAATACCATCATAACAAATATCGTCTTTATCATGAAAATATGATAAAAATAATCTCACATTGTTGTAGATTCTGTGTTATCTTAATCTAGATAAGGCATATGTATTTTCACCAGACTCAATTGCTTTTTTTGTTAATCTAACAATTGGTAGAAACATGGGGTTGACAAAACTTTTCCCACTGTCTTCTATACTTAATTTCTTAGGTTCTTCATCTATTTTGCCCAGTTTAGGATTAATTTAAATGTTGATAGTTTCTCCGTTAATCCAATTTGAGTAATCGTTTCTTAGCAGCTCTTTTGATCTGATTTTTTCTTTGACTGAAACGATTTCTCGATCCTGTATACTATGAGAGTTTTTATTATCTTTGTTAGAAACTTTATTTATCATATTAGTTTTGAGGGGTGGTTTATTTTTGCATTAGTTTTAAAAATAGACTTGGTTTTTTGTTAATAACACTATTATTATTTTTATTCCTATTGTTGTTATTACTTTCATTATTATTATTATTTTTAGTATTATAATTATTATTACTATTATTGTTATTACTATTATTATTATTAACAAATGGAGATGTCAGAAGAAGAAATAAAACTTACGGGACAGGGATTTGGATACCCAGAACCGGCACGTAGGGAGCGAGCGAGCGTGCTCCCACGGGTCGATATCATGCAACCGCCCAGTACATCGGTGAGTAACCAGGCTGATGTTACAGTTTGTACTACTGGAAAATCACAAGCAGATTTTAGCAATAAGAGCAAGCTGACGGCTAGAACTCCGCCTAAGGTAAGGAAGCCAGAAACAACTACATTGCAATCTGATCAATTACCAAAAAGTGAAAACAAAGAAATTGACCTCGAAAGCACACCAAAAATTCAACAAGTAAACACGGCAGAAGAAATGAAATTAATATATGAAAAATGGCAACGTGAAAAAAAAGCAAGAATTGATTTAGAACAAGCAGTTCAAAAATTAAATCAACAAATTACAGAACTCCACAACAAAATTAGTTTGTTATCTAAAGACCAGAAGAACGAGATAAATGAATATTTTACAGATGAAGAGCAGCTAGATAAAGAAATCAACCATAAAAAAGATCGAAAGAAAAGAAAAATGAAAAATTCACCTGAAATAATACAAGGTAATAGTTCATTACCGGCAAAGAAAACGATAGAAACGAAGCAAGTAGACAAAGCAAATAACGAGGGTGGGGGCATAAATAAACCTGCACCTAAAGAAAAGAGAGAGCCATTACCACCTCCAATAACTGTTAGCAACGTAGCAAATTTCAACATATTCAGAACTAACATATTGAATATTACACAACATCAAGTTACTTTCAAAGCCATAGCTAACGAAAATATAAAGATATCAACAACAAATAGTGATGATTACAGACAAATCAAAAATTTTCTGAAAGAAATAGTTTCAAACCAAAACATTCCAAAAAATATAGAATTTCACACATATCAGCTTAAGGACGATAAATGCTATAGATTCGTCATAAGAGGATTACCGGCTTCTACAAGTCTGGAAGACATTAAAAGTGAATTAGAACAAAAAGGCCATCAAGTGATTGCAAATTCAAATGTCATTAAAAAATCTATCGTAGAAGGTAAAAAAATTACAAAAACTTTTCCGTTATTCTATGTGGATTTAATATCAAAAAACAATAATAAAGAAGTATTTCAAATGACAAATCTCCTACATTGTAAGATAAAAGTAGAAACACCAAATAAAATTAAAGGTATTCCTCAATACACGAATTGTCAAAGATTAGGACATACCAAAAACTTTTTCCAAAGACAACCCAGATGTGTAAAATGTGCCGAAGATCATCACACTAGCAAGTGTAAAAAAAGTCCTGATACCCAACCTAAATGTACTCTATGTGGAAAAATCGGCCACCCGGCTAACTACAAGGGATGCGAAGTTTACCAAAAAGCTGCAAAAAACCAAGCACCGAAAAAGAGATCAGCAGTTCAAACTGTACAAGCTAAACCGGCAGAGAAAATGACTGCTAATAAAACTTTTGCGCAGGCTATAAAAATAGTAGAGGATAAACCAAATGAACAAACACAAAATCCTACAACAGAGAATGAAACAACAATAAATGACCTTATGAAGTTAATAACCAAGTTCCAGTCTGAAGCTAAACAAAACTTCAGGCAGTTAGCAAGGCGTGTAGATGAAATACAGAAAAAAACATCGACGCCATACCAGATTATAGAAAATAAAAATGACAGATAATTCTTTACGAATGATAACATGGAACGCAAACGGCTTAAACCAAAGAGCTCGAGAACTAGAAGTGTTCCTTAACACAAATAATATAGACATAGCACTCATTTGAGAAACGCATTTTACAAATAAAAACTGCATAAAAATTCAAGGGTATAAGAGTTACTGGACCACACATCCAAGTGAACGTGCCCGAGGAGGAACTGCAGTTATTATTAAGAGAAACATCTCACACTATTAACAAGATAACATAAGAGAAAATTATATACAAGCCACAATAATAACTGTGAACCATAATGATGCAGAATTGAACATTGCAGCAGCATATTGTCCACCATCTCACAAAACTGATAAAAAACAGTATATGGAAATCTTTAAGCAGCTGGGATCACGATTTATTATTGCCGGTGACTTTAACGTGAAGCATACAGCATGGGGTTCTCGGCTTATTACACCCAAAAAGGGCAATGAACTCTTAAATGCTATTAAGTTAGTATCTTGTGAATACCACTCATCCAACAGTCCAACATACTGGCCAACAGATTCCAACAAAATACCAGATATGCTTGATTTTTATATAACGAAAGGTATAGCGTTAAGTTATATTAAAGTAGAAGGAATGGCAGATTTGTAATCAGATCATACTCCAGTTTTAATGGATATAAGCTCTAAAGTCATCAAAAAGCAGAGGAAACAAACTTTGACTAATAAGCACACTGACTGGGATCTATTTAGAGACAATCTGGAAAAATTAGTGAATCTCAAAATAAGAATCAAAACAATTGATGATTTGGAATCACAGGCACAGAGATTTATCAACAACATACAAGATGCTGCCAAAAGTGCAACTCCTGTTCCTGTAGAAACTGCTGCGAAAAGTATTTGTTATCCTCTTGAAATTAGGGAACTAATCAAGGAGAGACGTCGAACGAGAAGAGTTTGGCATAGATCCAGACATCCTGCTGACAAAACAATATTTAATAGCACCAGTAACAAATTAAATAGATTAATCAAAAATTATAAGCAAAGTGATATTGATAATTTTCTTGTAAATCTAAGTCCTAAAGCTGATAAAAATTACTCTTTATGGAAAGCAACACGATGTTTTAAAAGACCGGATACGCATGTACCACCTATAAAAACTCTACGAGGAACATGGGCGAGACGCGATGATGAGAAGGCAGAGTTATTCGCTCAACACTTGGCTTCCGTATTTAAACCTCATGATATGCAATCAGACATCAATACAACAAATATGTTTCTTGCTGAAAAAACTTTAAAAACAATTACACCTCTTGAAATTGCACAAGAAATAGATACAAATATAAATCCAAAAAAAGCTCCTGGAATTGATGAAATTTCACCTGGTCTTCTTAGAGAATTACCACGAAAGGGTATTATTTTGATGACATACTTGTTTAACGCCTGCTTTAGACTCAAACATGTACCATTATGTTTCAAGGTAGCCCAAATCATTATGCTGAAAAAACCAGATAAACCGCCGAATGAGATTTCATCATATCGCCCAATATCTTTGTTACCAGCTATATCAAAATTGTTTGAAAAATTAGTACTGAAACGTATAAGACCGTTGATTAAGATACCAGATTTTCAATTTGGGTTTAGAAAGAAACATTCCACCATTGACCAAATACACAGAATCATTTCAGTAATTGAACAGGCTTTTGAAGAGAAGAAATAATGTCCATCCGTATTTATTGATGTATCACAAGCATTTGATAAAGTCTGGCATGAGGGTCTCATTTATAAATTAAGTAAATTATTACCGAATAACCTTTGCCAACTCCTGAAATCATACATATCTGAGCGTAAATTTAGAGTAGCACATGAAGAAGCTCGCTCTGACTTTTATCCAATACTAGCAGGTGTACCACAAGGAAGCGTCCTAGGACCATTTTTGTACCTAATTTATACCGCAGATATACCTACGTCAAGCGAAACTATTATCGGAACATTTGCCGATGATACAGTGATAATGGCAGTCAGTGAAACACATCAAGATGCAACAGGAAAACTTCAACGTGCTTTAAATAAAGTAACCAAATGGACAAATGATTGGAAGATTAAACTTAATGAACAAAAATCGGTACAAGAAACATACACATTAAAAAAGAAAAACGATAAATATTGCACTTATTTAAATGGCATTCAAATACCACAAGAAAAATCAGCAAAATATTTGGGGTTACATCTAGATGAACGGTTAAACTGGAAACATCACGTTAAACAAAAAGCATTACAAATTAACTTAAAACTACGTGAAATGTGGTGAATTATAGGCAAACATTCTAAACTCAAACTTTCATCCAAAAGACTCATTTATTTGTCAATAATTAAGCCTATATGGACATATGGTATCCAGATGTGGGGATGTACAAAATCATCAAATAGAGCAATTATTCAGCGTAGTCAAAATAAATTTCTTCGTACGATTACCAACGCGTATCGTTATGTAACCAATGAAGAAATTCATAATGACCTTAACATAAAGATAATCGAAGATGTAATAGGTGAATATGCCACAAAACATCAAAACAGACTTTCGCAGCATGTTAACATAGAAGTTTTACAACTGATGAACAACCGCAACAACACAAGACGATTAAGAAGATTAAAACCATATAATCTAATTAAATAAATAAATACATGTAATTGTAGAAGTAGTATAGAGAATAGGATATTGATTCTATAAACTTAAACAAGTTATGCTTAGTAATTCTAAGTACTTTGTTAAAAATAGTAATAATTTATATAATATTTTATAAGATTTACTAACCATATCCAAAAAGGGATATTTAAAAAAAAAAAAATTATTATTATTATTATTATTACTATTGTTATTACTATTATTGTTATTATTGCTATTATTATTATTACTATTATTTTTATTATTACTATTGTTATTACTATTATTGTTTTTATTGCTATTATTATTATTGCTATTTGTATTGTTATAATTATTTTCATTATTATTATTATTATTAATATTATTATTACCATTACTATTATTATAATTATTATTATTAGTATTATTACTACCAGTCTTCATTCAGTCTTCAAAGTTCAATAACGTGTTTTATTTTACTTAATTAAAAAAGTTTTAACAACAAAAATATTTTATTTCATATTAACTTAAATTTTTGTTAACGGTTGCAATTTTTGAATTTGTTTTAATTAAAAAAAAAAAAAAAAAAAAAAAAATAAATTTCACAATTTCTCATACTTAAGACTTTATATTTAGAAAGAAAAAACAAAATTTACAAAATCTGCTGATAATTAATTTATTGACCTGCCCCAATTAATTTTTTAAAATTCAATAAAAAACGAGGAAGATTATAGTTGCCCTTGCCAACTTTTAGATACCCGTACATACCCACTAACCGTTATTTATTTCCCTTATGCTATTATAAATATTACAAAAAAAATATAACAAAGTATATAACTTATTATTATAAGTTTTGCTTAAAAAAAAACAACAACAAAAAAAAAATTAAATTTTTAATTCATTATAGGTTCCATAATTTTTGCTTAAAAACAAAAAAAACCATAAAAGTTGGTCCGGGTGATGTTCAACTTTGCCAACTAACTTGCCCTATTACTTTACTTGCCCAGTTTTAATTTTAACCTCATAACTTCATTAGATTCACAGTTATCGAATTGACAACTTGGCATGGCAGCTGCCCGAAAATGGGGCCGTAACATTTTGAAATTCCATATAAGTGCTCGATTCATTATATAACTAATCGTGTAAAATTTTCATCCTCGTAGTATAATTAGTTTTAAAGAAATTCATATTGGTGCAAAGAAGTTGTATGGCAGCCCCCCGAAAATGGGGCCGTAACATTTTGAAACTTCATATAAGTGCTCGATTCATTATATAACTAACAGTGTGTAATTTTCATCCTCGTAGTATAATCAGTTTCCAAGAAATTCATATTGAAAATGGAGCCGTAACATTTTGAAACTTCATATAAGTGCTTGATTCATTATAAAACTAACCGTGTGTAAATTTCGTCTTCCTGGTATAATTACTTTTGAAGAAACTCATATTGGTTTAAATAAGTTGTGTGTCAGCTCCCCGAAACCTTGGTCTGGTCTTAACCAAAAAGAATAGGGAACCTCAAAAATGTCCAAAAAATGTTTTGTGTGAATTTCAAAACTCTAGCTCTAATTTTTCAATTCTATCTCTTTTAATTAAAGTTTAATTCACGAATATATTAAACTTAAGCAAAATAAGCTTCATAATTATGATCATATTCATATACTGATCATAATGATAGATAATAATCATCAATCAATGATTTTATCTATCAATATCAATAAGCCATTTACTTAAAAAAATCTTTGTGTTCTTTTTAACTTATCTTAAATAAACTACGCATCATTTAAATCATATGAAATCGTAACTCGAAATCGTTATCTACAAAAAAAAACAAAAACAACAAAACAAAACAACAAAAAAACAAAATTCATATAATTTCATGTTAAATACAAGATGCATAGCAAAATTTCAAATTTTTATATGAAAATATTGGAGTTAAAAAAGTTAGTTGTTTGAGAGCTACCCGAAGTTTTGGTCCGATCTTAACCAAAAACAAGTAAAGAAACAGTCAGTCGGTGCAACCGACTTAGAAATACCCTACACCTATTTGGTTCAAATTTAAGGACATATCCATAAGTCATTTTAACACCATAGAAGCTGTTATTAATTTGATCGTAAGACATAGCTAACCAAATTAACTGTATAATACTAAAAACATTTTCTAATTACCCTATCTATTAAAAAATACTACAAATTCTTACTAATTTATCTATTTAAAAATATTAAAAAACAAACAAACTTGAAATAAATAAAAATATATTTATTCCAATTCAATTACAAAATGAAAAAATTCTAATTATTAAATTTTGTGATAAAAAGATAATCAAAGCATAATATATTTAATAATCCAAATTTTTAAAAATTGCAATTATTTTAAATGGTTAGTTTATATACCTAATAGAAAAGCTTATAAACGCAAAATATGCAATAAATGTATTTCTAAAATACAATTAAAAATTTACACCTTTTCATATAATTCATTTAAATATAAAAATAAATTTTACATAAATGCAGCAAGTACCTTTGAACATAGCTGAACCACTACAATTAAGTCTAGATTTCGGAGACACATAGGACATAGGAAATATATTATTTGGCTTCGAAATTAAACTCGACCACAACCAATTCCCATGGTACTTTCATTACTAGTAACCTACTGTTAAATTTCATCAAAATACCGGTATTATTTTTTGAGTTATGGTGTTTGTAAGATATATGTTTGTTAGTCCTTGAACTTTTCAAGGGTTCCAGGAACGGAAATTATGGTACGATTTCGCCCATATGCAGTCCCGTCATACTTTCAATACTAGTTAACCCTTGTACACAATTGGAACGCTCTATCTTAATTTTAAGTTACTAGTTTTATTAATTTCGATGATAAGCTTTTACACATTGGGGGGTCTAAGAGAGGTTCTGAACCACCACTCCAATTGATCCCAAATTAGGGGGGCACGCAAGAAATAGTAAAGAACACCCTTGTGGCAAATTGGAAGCTTCTACATTTGTTTCAAGTTATTATCTTTATTAATTTCGAAAATATGCTTTAAGGGCCTAAGAACTGAGTGGCTGGTCCCCGATCCACTACTCCAATGGGGCCCAAATTTCAAAGACACTTACGAAATAGGAAGGGACACCCTGATACCAAATTTGGAGGTTTTATCTTCATTGGTTTCGGAATTATGCTCGTTTGGCCTAAATTCGATCAAAAAGTTCTAAGTTCCGAACCCATTGTCCAATCCTTACCGTACGTAATCACCGCCGTAGTTTCGCTGCCAATAACCTACAGCACAAATTTCATGAAGATAGCCTCATTAGTTGTTGAGTTATCGTGATTTTTTATATATGTTCCTTAGCCCTGACATCGATTAAAAGGTCCGGAATCCGAACCGTTGGGCTGATTTCGCCCTTATATAGTCCGCGCTGTACTTATAGTACTAGTTAACCCTTGTACACAATTTGAACGGTCTATCCTAATTTTAAGTAACTATTTTTAGTAATTTCGATTATAAGCCTTTAAAACTTGGAAGGTCTGAGAGGGGTACAGAACCACCACTCCAATTGATCCCAAATTAGGGGAACACGCAAGAGATAGTAAAGAACACCCTTGTGGCAAATTGGAAGCTTCTACATTTTTTCAAGTTGTTATCTTTATTAATTTTAAAGATATGCTTTAAGGTCTTCGGAAATGAGTGGCTGGTCCCCGACCCACTACTCCAATGGGACCCAAATTCACAAGACACTTAGGAAATAGGAAGGGACACCCTGATACTAAATTTGGAGGTTCTATCTTCATTGGTTTCGGAATTATGCTCGTTTGGCCTAAATTCGATCAAAAAGTTCTAGGTTCCGAACCCATGGTCCAATCCCGACCTTACGCAATTCCCGAAGTAGTTTCATCACTAGTAACCTACAGCACAAATTTTATGAAGATAGCGTCATTAGTTGTTGAGTTATCGTGATTTTTTATATTTGTTCGTTAGCCCTGAAACCGATTAAAAGGTCCAGAATCCGAACCCATGGGCCGATTTCGCCCATATGCAATCCCCGCCATACTTTCAGTCCTAGTAACCTACAGTTAAAATTTCATCAAGATAGCTCCATTATTTTTTGAGTTATCGTGCCTACGGACGGACGGACGGACGGACGGACGGACGGACATGGCTATATCGACTAAGGCGGTCACGCTGATCACAAATATATATACTTTTCCATATCTAGCTCGCTTCCTTTAGGTGGTTACAAACACCATACCAAAGTTAATATACCCCTTTACCTATTCTATAGGTGTAGGGTATAAAAATATGGAACCTAAAAATTGATTGAAAAATATTTTGTGAAAATTTCAAAACTGTAGCTCTTTTAGTTTTTGAGTTATCGTGCTGACACACACACAGACGGACGGACGGACAGACACACATAGCTAGATCGACTAATTTTTCGATTCTGAGCCGATACGTACCCTTGACACTATATCTAGCTCGTCTAGATCGATGTGTTACAAACGGAGGAGCATTTGAATTCCAAATCAAATCATGGAATTCAAATGCAATGCTAAAATTTGTTTAATCAATCAAAAACTGAAACGGTTACCTGTAAAGGTGCTTGTCATTTAAAATTTCATGGCACATGTATAAATGCACCCAGAAATTGGTATAGCACATTTCTTGCTAAATATTTTGTTTGCGAGAATTGTTTGATACAAAATAACAGTTTTCAACAATTTTATAGTAAAATCTTTGATGTAATCAACGAAATTAAAAATGATCATCAAGGAACGGTAGCAA
The DNA here is from genome assembly GCA_963082915.1 of Dolichopus griseipennis. NCBI lineage: Eukaryota > Metazoa > Arthropoda > Insecta > Diptera > Dolichopodidae > Dolichopus > Dolichopus griseipennis. The sequence goes on along the minus strand of OY720445.1, from coordinate 49,646,316 downwards.
AACTAACTACCGTTATTAAGAACAATGCTGCTAATTTCCAGGAAATGGAAAAAAATTTTGAGTCATTAAACAATAATTTTAGCATTTTCCCCGGTGATATAAAAAAAATATTTAAACGTACAATTAATGGAGTTAAAAAGTGAAATATTATCACTTAAGGGTATTGTTGAGCCGCTATCTGCACAAAAAAATTTCAATCAAGAAGAGGTTAAGAGTTTGGTAGATAGTTTGAATGAGCAGTACTCATCTCTAAAACAAAGTATTGCAGTTCATGATATATCAATGAGTTTTAAGGATGTCGTCTTAGCCGATTTAGATTTAGTGAAAACTAAACTTGAAATAATTCAGGACAACTTTAGAACTGAAAATCTAACCGTGGTTCCTGAACCGGCTAATAGTGTATCTTTATTGGAAGAATTAAGGATAGCTGACTGCTTAGATGAAACACTTGCAAAAAACAAAACTCAGATACCAGACCCCATTATGGTTCCATCGTTAATACCCGTTGAAAAAAATGATCAAGCACCAGATGTAGTTCTTCAGCCGAATTTTAATTTAAGAATTTCAAATTTGAGCACTAATACTACAGAACAGCGTTTGGTTGATTTTATAAAGACAACATTCAATTGTGAAGATATTTGCTGTAAATCAATTACTCTACGAGGGTTAAAATTTCAACCGAAATATTTTACATATAAAATCAGCGTTCCATCATCAACGGTGGATGCTATTAAAAAATCTAAGGCATGGAAACCAGGTACGATAGTGACGGATTTTAAGGATTCAAGAAAGAAAATTGTAAGTAAAAATATACAAGTAGAACAAAGTAATTCAAATCTAAAAAATAAAAATTAAAAAAATTAAAAAAATAAAAATAAAAACAAAAATTTAAATTCTAAAAAAGTAATAACAAATCAAAATAAAAATAAGAAAAAAATAGTAAATAGAAATAATAAATTAAATAAAAATGAAAATACTAAAATTAGCCCTAATAAGAAACAGGTTAGTTTTAATAGCCACAATGAAACAAACACTCATACAGAATTATTTACAACTTCACCACAAAACAACACTAATTTGAATACTTCTATTCTATATGATAACAATTTTACTTTCCGCACCTCACCACACTATGAAAAACACCGTTTACTACCTTCTTTCAACAAATCCACATTTTTTAGTACTAATTTAATGTTACTGATTAACAATAATATTAATAATGTTGTTAATGATAGTGTTGATACTATTAGTATAAATAATGATAATAGTAATAATAATACTAGCTCTTTAAATACTTTAACTTATTCGACTTCGAATAATAATAGTTCTTTAACTTCAGTAACTTATTCAACTTCTTCTATTGAAAAAAATAAAAATAAGTACTCTAATTTTGTACATGGTGGTATTCTCAATAGTAAAATTGACAATGGTAATAATAGCCATTAATAATAGTCATGTAGCCATTAATTCGGTTTCACCTACAGATGTTCTTGAAAAAAGTCATTCTAATACTGTAAATGGTGGTATAATAAAAAAGTCGTTTGTTAAACCTCTTATGCCACCCATTACTAGAATGACTCATTAATCACTACTCGGAGAGGTCGCGTATGCTCTTTCAAGATTTCGGGAGGAACGAGTTTATAATAACGTTAGGTTATTTTTAGCTTACCTTCACAATGATTCGTATAATCGTGTTCTAGAAAGCAATACTCGTACTAAACTTAAAGTTTTAATTAATAATGAAGGACTCCCAACTAATTATGAAGACCTATATAAGTTATATATTAAATTTCACAATTCTATAGATGTTTCGGAAAAAGATGTAAAAGATGATCTTAAATCTTATCGAAGTCACTGTGAGAGTAATTATTATAAACATTTAAACTCAGCTCGTGAAAGTTTTAATATCTAGTATAGTATCTATCAACCGTAACTTAAATAAATATAATATGTCTTTTTATTATCAAAATGTTAGAGGCTTGAGAACAAAGACTAGGGATGTTTTTTTAAATTCATCTATTTTAAATTTTGACGTATTTGCATTAACTGAAACGTGGTTAAATCCAACCATATTGGACTTAGAACTTTTTGATAACTGTTATACAGTTTTTAGGAAGGATAGATATTCTGATCCATCCGATTACCGAAACGGTGTAATTCATAAAGGGGGTGGAGTTTTAATTGCTGTAAAAAATAACTTTAATGCAAATCAAGTCAATGTCCCTGGATTAGAAGACCTTGAAGTTATTATTGTGAAAATTGAATTTCCTTCTAAAAATTTATACCTTGTTAACTGCTATATTCCTCCTTCGTCTGATTCTGATTTTTATACTTCTGTAGGTAAAACGATAGATTTTATTTGCAATGACTTTAGTCCTAAAGATGAATTGATTTTATGTGGTGATTTTAATCTACCCAATCTTAAATGGGTAAAGCATGACGAGGAACATTTTATGATTCCGAAACATATTAGGACCGAATGTGAATATGTATTTATTGATAAATTAAATACTAATTATTTGCAACAAGTCTCAGAAATTTGTAACTTTCAGGGTAAACAACTTGATTTAGCGTTTACTTCTGAATGGAACAATTTAATTTTCTGCGAAAATACCTTCCCTTTAATAGGTATTGATAAATTTCATCCACCATTAAGTTTTACTCTTTGTGTTAATTCACCAATCAATTCTGATTACTCTAATTCTTATAGTTTTAATTTTAACAAAGCTAATTTTGCTGCTTTAAATGAATTCATTAGTTCCTTTGATTTTTATTCTGTATTTAATAATACAGATGTTAATATAATGACAAAAAGGTTTTATGAAGTTATTTTTGAAGGCTTTCGGCAATTTGTACCAAAATCTAAGAACCGAAACCCTTTATTAAGCCGCCATGGTTCAATTCGGATTTGAGAAAACTCAGAAATAAAAAGAATAAAGCTTGGCGTTGTTATCTTAAATCGAAGAATTTGCATGACTATAATAGATTTAAAATTCTTTTTGATGAATTTAAATTATTGTCTGCATTACTCTATAATGAATTTATTTCTAGTACATCTTCAAAATTAATATCAAATCCAAAATGCTTCTGGAAATTTGTTAATTCCAAGAGGAAAAGCGACGAGTTTCCCTCCCATATGAAGTATAATGGTGTTTCAAGTAATGATTCTAAAATAATATCTAATTTCTTTCGTGAATATTTTTGTTCTTCTTATAGCAATTCTATTTTTACACCAAATTATAATGATTTTTCTCATTTGGATACTTTTCCGAAAACTACTTGGTCTAATATAAATATTAATGAAGGTGTAATTAAAATGTATTTAGATAAACTTGGGAATAATACTCTTCCTGGACCTGATGGTATTCCGGAAGTTATACTCAAAAAGTGTTCAAGTGCCTTGGCTATTCCCCTTTCAATACTATTTAACTCTTCTTTAAATTCAGGAGTTTTCCCTTCTATCTGGAAACACTCATATGTTAGACCTATTCATAAGAAAAATGCCAAAAATGAAATTATTAATTATCGACCAAGAGCGAAACTTTCTTCACTTCCAAAACTGTTCGAATTAATAATGTATGATTCTACTCATAGTCACTGTAAATCTTTTTTAGTTCATAATCAACATGGATATATGGATAAAAAATCAACAGTTACTAATCTTGTTGAGTCAGTTTCAACTTTTACAAAAAATATGGAAGAAGGTTTTCAAACGGATGTTATCTTTACAGATTTTAGTAAAGCATTTGATGTTTTACCACATTCTATAATACTGATAAAGCTAAGAAAACTTGGTTTCCCAGATATTTTTGTGAAATGGGTTGACTCATATTTATCTGATAGGACCTACAGTGTTTTATTTAGAAACATTACTTCTAAACCTTTTAACGCCAATTCCGGAGTTCCACAAGGCAGTCACTTAGGTCTTTTTTATACCCGTGCATACATATATGACATCGGGTATATTAGATTTGCTCCTCCGTTTGTAACGCATCGATCTAGACGAGCTAGATATAGTGTCAAGGGTACGTATCGGTTCAGAATCGAAAAATTAGTCGATCTAGCTAAGTGTGTCTGTCCGTCCGTCCGTCTGTGTGTCAGCACGATAACTCAAAAACTAAAAGAGCTACAGTTTTGAAATTTTCACAAAATATTTTTCAAATAGTGGGTATGCACGGGTATCTAAAAGTTGACAAGGGCAACTATAATCTTCCTCGTTTTTTTATAATCTCGGTAAATGATGTTTCTTCGACGACATGAAAATTTTTAAGAAAATTGAGTCATTCTTTACTCTTACAAAATGATTTAGATAATTTTTTTATTTGGGGTAAAAACAATAATCTTCTTCTAAATGTAAATAAATGTGCACTTATGTGTTTCACACGTCGTCTTAATCCGATTTGTTTTAATTACTGCTTGAACGGAATTAGTATTCCTAAAACAAATTCTATTAAAGACCTAGGCGTTTACTTCGATGATAAGCTTAACTTTAAACTTCATTTCTGTTATATTATAAATAAAGCTAATTCTATGCTTGGTTTTATAAAACGTTGGTCTAAAGAATTCTTGTCTTGTTAGACCTAATTTAGAATATGCTAGCCAAGTTTGGTTACCATTTTACGAGGTACATATTAATAGGACAGAGGCGGTGCAAAGAAATTTTTTAAGATTTACTTTGAGAAATCTTTAATGGTCAAACCCGCTGATCCTACCTCCTTATGAAAATAGATTGAATTTAATTCACTTGAAAACTTTAAAATTAAAACGAGAAGTTGCTGGTGTTATTTTTATTACTGAAGTTATAAAAGGTAACATTTCTTCTCCTCAAATCCTTAATAACATTAAAATTAATTCAAATAATCGTTTACGTAATACTAATTTATTTACGTTAAGTTTTCATAGAACAAATTATGGCAATTATGAATAATTATGGCAATTCATAGGATGTTGATAATGGGTAATAAACACAAGAACAACATCGATTTCACACTTTCAAAACAAACACAAAAACTTAAATTGTATAAATAGAAATATAAATTCTTTTTTTATACCCGTATGACTATATAGTCAAAGGATATAATAAATTTGCCATTACGTTTGTGACGCAGAGAAGGAGAGGAGGTAGATATAGACTCAAGTGTATGGATCGGATCAGAATCGAAAAAAAAATCGATTTAGCTATGTATGTCCGTCCGTCCGTCTGTCCGTCTGTCCGTCTGTCCGTCTGTCCGTCTGTCCGTCCGTCCGTCCGTCCGTCCGTCCGTCCGTCCGTCTGTCCGTCCGTCTGTCCGTCCGTCCGTCTGTCCGTCCGTCTGTCCGTCCGTCTGTCCGTCCGTCTGTCCGTCCGTCCGTCTGTCCGTCCGTCCGCACGATAACTCAAAAACTAAAGGAGCTAGGATCTTGAAATTTTCGCAAATTCGTTTTTTTGCAATAGCCGTCATCGCTATTTAAATCCAGCCATTTTGGTCCATGGGTTCGGGTAGCTGCCATACAACTTCCTTTTTTATATGTGTATTTCTCTGCTTTTATTCTGATTTTGTTAAAAAATAATAAAATTTTTGTATAGTTTTTGAATTAAGTTTGATTTAAAAGTTTCTCACTATTTCAATGTGAAAAAAAAAACTTATGATTTTAATTTAAGAACTCACTATTAATTTTTGGTACATTATTTTTTATACCCGTATGAACGAAAAGGGGATCGATCTAGCAATGTGTGTCTGTCCGCACGATAACTCAAAAAATAAAGGAACTAGGATTCTAAAATATTCATAAATTCATTTTTAATATTGAAATCTAGCCAGTTTGCTTGACGTACTGCAACCGCTCCCATAAATATTACATATTAACATATGTTCATAGGGTATACTAAATTACCATTAGATTTCCGTTTCATTACATGTTTTATGTAAGTATAACGCTAATAAATTTTGCCAAAAGTAGTTTAGTTTTATGAGCAATGTTTGTGCAAAATTTGGTAAGTCTTGTGTAGCGGGTTCAAGAAACTGCTATACAACTTCCTTTTTAATATGAGAATAGTTTAAAATATAATGAGCTGAGCTTCAAAATTTTTATCAAAGGTTGTTAACTTTAATGGTCTTAATCTGTATAAAATATAAATGGTATAGTATAAGTAATTCTAATGAGTTAAGTATTTTACATTTCGCAAAAAATAATTAACCGAATGATATAATGTCTATATTACGTTCATGCGGGTATCCTAGAGTTGATACAGTCTACTTTACTAAACCCATCCGCGTTTCATATGAAAATGAGTCTTTATGTCATAAAGTTGGGTGTCTGAAATTATTTTCAATCTGAAAACGTTAAAAAAAGAGTTATTTTTATAGACTTTACAAAAAAACATTGTTAAAATATATAGAGTTGCCATACGATACTAAAATTTACCATTATACAAAATTCAATTTTTGCAAAGTTTTTGGCGTTTCGGTAGAGTTCACAATTGATTTCCTAGAACCTAAAAAAATGGAAAGGTAAGGATAGGAGGGTAATAGGCAGGTCCTCGAGAATCATCATAAGTTTGCTTAGCAAAAATTTGGGAACCTTCCCCATTGACGGGCTATTAGGACTATAAAATTAAGACTTTTATGTTTTTATAAAACAGTGACTTATTTACTAGTGTATGTTTTTCCAAAATTAAACGTTATCATTAAAGCTCCAACATTATATTTCGCACTTGTTAACAGGTTTTCTTGAGTGCATTAAGCTGTTCAAAAGTTATTGATTTTTTATGAAAAGTCTCCTTAAATCTTTAATCCCTCATATCTCGAAAGTGGTCCACAATAGACCCCCCCCCCCTCCACTACAATTTTTGTTTTTTTTAATGCCCCCAATCACTGAGTGCAGTGCGCGTACTTGAGTCCCGGACACCCTGTATATATATAGGTCTATATAATTTGATGGTTTTTAATGTAAACTAAAAAGAACTAAAAAAATTAATGCTTTGATTAGCTTTTTGTCACAAAATATAGTAATTCTAACTTTTAAAAGTTGAAAATTATTTAAATGAAAAACTATATGAAAAACTTATAAATGCAAAATATACAATAAATGTATTTCTAAAATACAATGACAAATTTAAAACTTTTCATACATGAAGCAAGTACCTTTGAACGAAATTTAAGTGTTTTACGCAATTTTTTAATTATTTTTTACCTTTGGTAATAATTCAATAAAATATCTTTTATAATAAAATTAAAAAATTTATAATAAATTAAAAAAAAATAATTAAATAGTTTCCTAAAAAAATAATTTAGTTTTCAATGTACAAAATATAATAAATAATATGTTTCACATTAAGGTATAATTACCTTCTATGGTTTCTAGAAATATAAAAGTGTTTAATAAGAAAGCAAAAGAAAGAACACTCGTGTTACTTACTAAATTTGTGTAAGAGTTTGGGAGTCACCTGAACCATGTTTCCAATTAATCCCCTATACTAGGAAAGTAATGGAAACAAAACAGAACAATCGTGAATCAAATTTAAAATTTCATCCTTATCAATTTTGCAGATGTGCTTGTTAGATCTTAAGGCACGCACCTCAAAGATACCTGAACCAACACTCCAATTAATTTCACAAACCACTACCAAATTTCAAGGTTTTACCTTTATTTTAAGGTACTATTTTCAAAGTTTCTATATTTATTTCAAGTTCCTATCTTTATTAATTTCGAAGATATGCATTCAGGTATTGCGAGTTGTTCGAGTGGTACACGAACCCCTTCTCCAATTGGTCCAAATTTAAAGGACACAAAGAAAATATGAAGAAACAACTGTGCCCAAAGTTTAAGGTTGTATCTTCATTAGTTTCAAAATTATACTCATTTAGCCTTCGATCAAGAGCATCTAGAATCCGAACCCGTTCTCGACCGTACGCAATCCCCTCGGTAGTTCATTACTAGTAATCTACAGTAGAAAATCATCAAGATAGTATCATTAGTTGTTGAGTTATTAAGATTTTGGATATATGTTTGTTAGCCCTTACACCAATTAAAAGTTCCAGAATCCGAACCGATGGCCTGATGCACTCCGCTGATGAACTTGCAGTACTTGTAACCTATTTCAGTTAAAACTAGTTAAAGGTGTATCAAGATAGCTCCATTAGTTTTTGAGTTATCGTGCCTTCGGACGGACGGACATAGCTAAATCGACTGTGGAAGTCACGCTGATCACAAATTTATATACTTTTCCATATCTAGCTCACCTCCTATTGGTGGTTACGAACACCATACCAAAGTTAATATACTGTTTTACCTATTTCATAGATGGAATGTATAATTATGTAAAATTATCATCATTTAAAAAGTTAGAAACTCTAAAAAAACTTATGTAACTTTAAAAATTTTGCTCTGAAGGGACATTTAAATTTGATATTATGCTATTTATATTCTCATATAATCTCATAAATTATATCTCATATCTGTTATCTTTGACTAATTTTAAATATACATGCAAAACATTGAGAGCTTTATTAAAACAAAAATTTAAGTGTGATATTGTAATTTGTAAAAAAGTTACTCGCAAAAGGATCCGGAATCCAAAATACCTGGCATTTAAAGTGTCAGTTCCTGATATGAGAGAAGGTTGAGAAGGTGAGAAATCTTAAATTTTAGAAGAAGGGAACGCAAATTACAAAATTTCGGGATGTTAGAGGTATTAAAAATAAAAACAAGTAAAGAAACAGTCAGTCGGTGCAACCGACTTAGAAATACCCTACACCTATTTGGTTCAAATTTAAGGACATATCCATAAGTCATTTTAACAGCATAAAAGCTGTTGTTATTTGATCGTAATACATAGCTAACCAAATTAACTTTATAATACTAAAAACATTTTCTAATTACACGATCTATTAAAAAATATTACAAATTCTTAATAATTTATCTATTTAAAAATATTAAAAAACAAAAAAACTTGAAATAAATGAAAATATATTTATTCCAATTCAATTACAAAATGAAAAAATTCTAATTATTAAATTTTGTGATAAAAAGATAATCAAAGCATAATATATTTAATAATCCAAATTTTTCAAAATAGCAATTTTTTTAAATGGTTAGTTTATACACCTAATAGAAAAGCTTGTAAAAGCAAAATATGCAATAAATGTATTTCTAAAATACAATTACAAATTTAGACGTTTTCATATAATTCATTTAAATATAAAAATAAGTTTTACATAAATGCAGCAAGTACTTTTGAACATAGCTGAACCACTACAATTAAGTCTAAATTTCGGGGACACATAGGAAATAGGAAATATATTCTTTGGCTTCGAAATTAAACTCCACCAGAACCAAATCCCATGGTACTTTCCTTACTAGTAACCTAGAGCTTAAATTTCATCAAAATAGCGGCATTATTTTTTGAGTTATGGTGTTTTTAAGATATATGTTTGTTAGCCCTTGAACTTTTCAACGGTTCCAGGACCCGAAACCATGGTACGATTTCGCCCATATGCTGTCCCCGTCATACTTTCAATACTAATTAACCCTTGTACACAATTGGAACGTTATATCTTAATTTTAAGTTACTAGTTTTATTAATTTCGATGATAAGCTTTTACACATTGGGGGGTCTAAGAGAGGTACTGAACCACCACTCCAATTGATCCAAAATTAGATGGACATGCAGGAAATAGTAAAGAACACCCAAGTGCCAAATTTGCAGCTTCTACATTTGTTTCAAGTTACTATCTTTATCAATTTCGAAAATATGCTTTAAGGTCCTCGGAACTAAGTGGCTTTTCCCCACCCACTACTCCAATTGGGCTCAAATTTCAAGGAGACTAAGGGAATCGAAAACAACACCATGATACCAAATTTGGAGGTTCTATCTTCATTTGTTTCGGAATTATGCTCGTTTGGCCTAAATTCGATCAAAAAGTTTTAGGTTCCGAACCCATGGTCCAATCCCGAACTTACGCAATCCCCAAAGTAGGTTCATTACTAGTAACCTACAGCACAAATTTGATGAAGATAGCGTCATTAGTTGTTGAGTTATCGTGATTTTTTATATATGTTCGTTAGCCCTTGGACCGATTAAAAGGTCCAGAATCCGAACCCATGGGCCGATTTCGCCCATATGCAATCCCCGCCGTACTTTCAGTCCTAGTAACCTACAGTTAAAATTTCATCAAAATAGCTCCATTATTTTTTGAGTTATCGTGCCTACGGACGGACAGACGGACGGACGGACGGACATGGCTATAGCGACTCAGGAGGTCACGCTGATCACAAATATATATACTTTTCCATATCTAGCTCGCTTCCTTTAGGTGGTTACAAACCCCATACCAAAGTTAATATACTCCTTTACCTATTCTATAGGTGTAGGGTATAATAATGATAATAATCGTAAAAATAAAAATATATCTAGTAATAAAAGTAATAAGACTAATAAAAATAAATATATAATAACAATAATAATAATAACAATAATAATAATAATAGTTCTGGAAATAGTAATATTAACTCTGACAATAGAAATACTAATACTAGCATTAACGTTAATAATATAACTGTACATCCTAATAATAGCGCAACTGCTAACAATTCAACTAATTCTAACTCAACAGATTCAAATAATTCCATAAACACTAAATTAAATACTAATAACAGTACTTCAAACATAAATCAGAACAACATTTGTCATAACCACAATACTATTCAGAACAATAATAACAATACAAACACTTTAAATACTTCATCAGTAACTAAAGAGCCTGAAATTGTCAATGCTAATTCTACTACAGTTATTGAACCTCCTCCTTCTTCTTTAACTTCTCCAAACACTCCTTCTACTTCTAAATTCGTAAAATTTGTGCAAGGTAAAATTTGTGCAAACTCTTCAGCCTTCAATTATTAACCCACTTTTACCACCAATAACTAGAATGACACAACAATCTCTTGCCAACAAGGACTGTACAATAGCTCTTTCTAGGCTAAGAGATGATAAAGTTTATAACATGGTCAGATTGTATTTGTCGTATTTGTTTGACGATAATTATAATAAGGTATTGGAAGGTAAGACTAGAATAAGTGTAAAGGTCTTAATTGATAACGAAGGTTTACCGGCCAATTATAAAGAACTCTATAAATTATATATTAAATATCACGAAATTAAAGGTATATCTTCCAAAGATGTTTCTGACGACTTAAAGGCATACCGTAACCATTGTAGTAGTAATTATTACAATCACTTGCAGGTTTCAAATGACAACCATAATAAATATTTTCATATTAAATAATATTTAAACAAGACCTCTACATCTTTGATTGATCCTTCAAATTTAATAAATTTATCATTATATTATCAAAATGTCAGAGGTCTTAGAACAAAAACTAGACAAGTCCTACTTAATTCAATAAATTTAAATTTTGACGTATTTGCTTTGACTGAAACTTGGCTAAATTCTTCTATTAAGAATCTTGAGCTTTTTGATAGCTCATACTCGGTTTTTAGAAAAGAACTTAAGTAGAACTCTGAACTTAATATATCTAATAGTTACATTCCTAAAGGGGGAGAAGTATTGATAGCCGTAAAAAACTCATTTAATGCAAATGAAATTCCTATTTCTGTCTTGAAATAATTGGTGTGAACATAAAATTTTCTAACAAAAGTGGTAATATTGTTAACACATACATTCCACCTTCTCCGAATTTAAATATTTATATTATTCTTTTAAATGTAATAGATTCGATTTGCTGTAATTCTGGTCCTAATGATGAGTTAATTTTGCGTTGTTGCGTTGGACCCCTATCACCCTTCAATAAATTTTACTTATTGTTTGACTAATTCCATAAATCATGAAGCAGCAGATTCTTATAGGTTTAATTTCAATAAAACCAACTTTCCCGGACTAGTAAATTTTTTAAACACCTATGACTTCACGTCTATATTTAATAATATATACCTTAATCAAATGACAATTAGGTTTTATGAAATAATGTTCGAAGGTTTTACACAATTTGTTCCTATTTCAAAAAACAGATGTTCTAACTCTGGCCCACCATGGTTCACAAAGGAGCTTAGATCTCTCAGAAATAAGAAAAACAAAGCCTGGCGTAAATATCTAAAAACAAAAGATATTAATGAATTTAATAATTTTGTCATATTGTTTGAGAATTTTAAAACTTCTTCTGGAATACTTTATAATAGTAACATTAACTTAATGGCAACTAAATTAAAATCTGACCCGAAAAAATTTTGGAAATTCTTAAGATCTAAACGTAAATGTGATGATTACCCAACATTTATGAATTTCAATTCTCTTGCTAGTAATGATCCTTCAACTATTTCGAAATATTTTCTTCTTTTACGCCAAATGAAAATTATTTCTCCTATATGAACACATATCAAAAAACTTCTCTTACTGACATTAATATTAATGAACAAATAGTTTCCAGCTATCTAAATAAACAGGGTGATAATACTTTTCCTCGACCAGATGGTATACCAGAAATAATTTTGAGCAAGTGTTCTAACATCCTCACTACGCCTTTAACATTACTCTTTCATTAAAAATTCATTAAATTCCGGATATTTTCCTCCTATTTGGAAAATTTCTTATATCAGGCCAATTCACAAAAAGAATGCTAAAAATGAAATCACTAACTATCGCCCAATAGCTAAATTATCTTCAATTCCTAAATTATTTAAATTAATTATAACGGATTCAATTTATAATCATTGTAGGAATCTTTTAATAGATAACCAACATGGCTTTGTAAAACAAAAATCTACGGTGACTAATCTAGTTGAAAAAACATCTCTTTATACCCGTATGACTATATAGTCAAAGGGTATAATAAATTTGCCATTACGTTTGTGACGCAGAGAAGGAGGGGGGTAGATATAGACTCAAGTGTATGGATCGGATCAGAACCGAAAAAAAAATCGATTTAGCTATGTATGTCCGTCCGTCCGTCCGCACGATAACTCAAAAACTAAAGGAGCTAGGATCTTGAAATTTTCGCAAATTCGTTTTTTTGCAATAGCCGTCATCGCTATTTAAATCCAGCCATTTTGGTCCATGGGTTCGGGTAGCTGCCATACAACTTCCTTTTTTATATGAGTATTTCTCTGTACCTATTACAGCTACGTGTCTGAAATTTTGGAAAAAGTAGTTTAGTTATATGGCCAAAGTTTCTGCAAAATTTGGTTGGTCTATGGAAAGGGTTCGAGTAGCTGCCATACAACTTCTTATTTTATATGAACATATAAAATACCTATTGAAGTTGGGTGTCTGAAATTTTGCCAAAAATAGTTTAGTGTAATGGCCAAAGTTACTGCAAAATTTGGTTACTCTACTGCCAAGAGTTCAAGTAGCTTCCATACAACTCCTTCTTTTATAAGAGCATTACACTACACCTAATAAATCTGATATGTTTGAAATTTTGCCAAAAGTAATTAATGTTTATAATAATAATGATATAATGTTTATATAACGGTCATACGGGTATCCCAGAGTTGACACAGTCTACTCTACTACACTCTTCCTTGTTATACCCGTATGACTATATAGTCAAAGGGTATAATAAATTTGCCATTACGTTTGTGACGCAGAGAAGGAGGGGGGGTAGATATAGACTCAAGTGTATGGATCGGGTCAGAATCGAAAAAAAAAATCGATTTAGCTATGTATGTCCGTCCGTCCGTCCGTCCGTCCGTCCGTCCGTCTGTCCGTCCGTCCGCACGATAACTCAAAAACTAAAGGAGCTAGGATCTTGAAATTTTCGCAAATTCGTTTTTTTGCAATAGCCGTCATCGCTATTTAAATCCAGCCATTTTGGTCCATGGGTTCGGGTGGCTGCCATACAACTTCTTTTTTTATATGAGTATTTCTCTGTACCTATTACAGCTACGTGTCTGAAATTTTGCCAAAAATAGTTTAGTGTAATGGCCAAAGTTACTGCAAAATTTGGTTGGTCTATTGCAGAGGGTTCGAGTAGCTGCCATACAACTCTTTCTTTTATATGAGCATTACTCTACACCTAATAAAGCTGAATGTTTGAAATTTTGCCAAAAGTAACTAACCGGATGATATAAATATGGTACGGTCATACGGGTATCCCGGAGTTGACACAGTCTACTCTACTACACTCTTCCTCGTTTTTATATATATTTAGTTGTTTTTATTGTTCACTTAAATTTTAATTTAAGAAATATGAAATTGTAACTTAATTCATAAGCTATTTTTTTTATATATAATACAAATTGTTAAAATCTTGTAAAGTTTGAGTTAAACTAATAAATAAATAAATAAATATTATTATTAGTATTATAATTATTATTACTATTGATATTATTATCAGCATTATTATGGATATTTTTATTGTAATTAATTTTTTGCAATAGCCGTCATTGCTATTTAAATCCAGCCATTTTGGTCCATGGGTTCGGGTAGTTGCCATACAACTTCTTTTTTTATATGAGTATTACTCTGTACCTATTACAGCTGCGTGTCTGAAATTTTGCCAAAAGTAGTTTAGTTTTATGGCCAAAGGTTCTGCAAAATTTGGTTGGTCTAGTGGAGTGGGTTCGAGTAGCTGCCATACAACTTCTTATTTTATATGAGCATTACTCTCCACCTAATGAAGCTGGGTGTCTGAATTTTTGCCAAAAAAAAGACACTTAATAAAGCCAAAAGTTATTAACCGGATGATATAATGCATATGTTACGCTCATACGGGTATCACAGAGTTGACACAGTCTACTCTACTACACTCTTCCTCGTTTTTATATACACTGGGCACAATTTGTCAAATGTTTTATGATTTATCTCTAAACCAAGCTTGAATTTTTCGTTGGCTATTTTGTAATTGATACACTCATTAATTTCCTGCTGCTTATCACAATCAGATGTCTTAATGTCTTTGTGGCATTTAAGACACTTTTCTGTATTTGTACAGTCAGCCGATTTATGATTGAATCCTTTACATTTGTAGCATAACAGTGATAGCATCAAACACTTTACATCTTTCCCAACCAATACATAGTTTTTCGGCAGCCATTATTTTAGGAAAGGAATTCCTATCCACTTCAAATATTGCATTTTGCATTTTCTTGTTATACTTTTTTATCACGTTTAATTTATTTAACTACTTTTAAATCGCTCATTTCTATAAAACTATTTTGTTTTATCTATTATTTCATTTTCAGTAAATTTATTGTTCATATGCACTATTTCGAATTTTGGATTTATTTCAACAGGAATTTTGATATCATATCCCTCTTTCATTTTTTTTTCGAGTTCCGTTTTTATTATTTCACGATTTTCTTTAGAGTCCGTTTTAATTAAAATAGTACCGTTAACTCTACTTACGATATTTTTTATTTTTAAATTTTTTGGATCTACCTTCATATTTAAGTCTTTTTTTGTTGTGACACTTTTTTGTTTTTGTTTCGGTTTAATTTTTAACGGTAGATCTTTTTTCATAACAATTGGAAAGTCATTTACACAGTCTTTTTATACCCGTATGACTATATAGTCAAAGGGTATAATAAATTTGCCATTACGTTTGTGACGCAGAGAAGGAGGGGGGGTAGATATAGACTTAAGTGTATGGATCGGATCAGAATCGAAAAATAAATCGATTTAGCTATGTATGTCCGTCCGTCCGTCCGTCTGTCTGTCCGTCCGTCTGTCCGTCCGCACGATAACTCTAAAACTAAAGGAGCTAGGATCTTGAAATTTTCGCAAATTCGTTTTTTTGCAATAGCCGTCATTGCTATTTAAATCCAGCCATTTTGGTCCATGGGTTCGGGTAGTTGCCATACAACTTTTTTTTTATATGAGCATTACTCTGTACCTATTACAGCTGCGTGTCTGAAATTTTGCCAAAAGTAGTTTAATTTTATGGCCAAAGTTTCTGCAAAATTTGGTTGGTCTAGTGGAGTGGGTTCGAGTAGCTGCCATACAACTTCTTATTTTATATGAGCATTACTCTCCACCTAATGAAGCTGGGTGTCTGAATTTTTGCCAACAATTGTTTAGTGTAATGGGCAAAGTTTCTGCAAAATTTGGTTGGTCTGCTGCAGAGGGTTCGAGTAGCTGCCATACAACTCCTTATTTTATATGAGCATTACTCTCCACCTAATGAAGCTGGGTGTCTGAATTTTTGCCAAAAATTGTTTAGTGTAATGGCCAAAGTTTCTGCAAAATTTGGTTGGTCTACGACAGAGACTTCGAGTAGCTGCCATACAATTCTTTATTTTATATGAATATTCCACTACACTTAATAAAGCCAAAAGTAATTAACCGGATGATATAATGCATATGTTACGGTCATACGGGTATCACAGAGTTGACACAGTCTACTCTACTACACTCTTCCTCGTTTTTTTTTAAAAAATATCAGCAAATGACACTGATTCACCTATATTTCCATGACATTCATTCACAATTTTTTTTTATATTATTGCACACCTCATCATTTTTTTTCATTGAACTTTTAAACGATTCATTCACTTTTCGCATACATTCACCTTTTCGCTTTCAATTTAGATCCTTAGAAATTAGTAGGAGTCGGTTAACAAAATTTTTTTGTTACGTCCCCTGTTCAGCAACTATAATGGCCCCAAAATTGAAATTTTGCTATTTTTAAACACATGTAACTTGAATACCTGTTCAAATTTTTTTTTGATAATATACAAAATTTGAAGGTTCAACATTATACTTTAACATATGCTAAAAGATTTTCTTAAATTTTAAAGCGTTTCTTTAAATTGAAGAAAGTGTCTAAAATAAAATTTCAAACTCAGTATGAACACTATATTATTTTGCATATTTTCAAAATAATATAGTGTTTCATACTGAGTATTTTATAGGAATATAATGTTGAAGCTTCAATGTTAACGTTTAATTTAGGAAATATATGCGTTTTGTTAATTTTTAAGTCCTAATAGCCCCTCTAAATAAAATTTCAAATTTTGGTAGAATTCACAATTTAATTCCTTGAACCTAAAAAAGCTGGGGGAAGGGGAGTAGTGAGGATTAGATCCTTGAGAAATTGGGCAACCTTCCCCATAGAGGGGCTATTAGGACTTAAAAATTGAAAAAATTACGGTTTTTATAAGTAAGTTGTAACTTAATCACCAACGTATATATTTCCTAAATTAAACGTTAACATTGAAGCTTCAACATTATATTCCTATAAAATACTCAGTATGAAACACTATATTATTTTGAAAATATGCTTTTTTAAAAACCCTTGGTTTTTTCATCACTTGTTTATTAATATTTTTAAATAGATAAATTAGTAAGAATTTCTAATATTTTTGAATAGATAAAGTAATTAGAATGTTTTTTAGTGCTATAAAGTTAATTTGGTTAGCCATGTCTTAAGATCAAAAAAAATAAAATTTTTATGGTTTTAAAATGACTTTTGAAGTTCTCATTAAATTTGAACCAAATAGGTGTAGGGTATTTCTAAGTCGGTTGCACCGACTGACTGTTTCTTTACTTGTTTATTTTTATTTATTTATTTATACGCTTAACTCAAACAGTTTACAAAAAAGCTTACAAGTAACAATTAAAATTATACATTTAAAATCAATATAAAAAAAATTACATTATTACAATATTAAAATTAAAATTATAATTAAAAATTAAAAATTATGAACTTAACAGTACTATAAAGAAAAAAAAAACAAAAATAATCCTAATAATAGCGATTATATAATTTTTGTTTTTGTGAATGTTTTAAAGTGTAAAGTTAATATTAAGTTTATGTTTGTTACCTATAATAAGCATTCTACTAACCTATTAATGTTATAATTTGCCATAATTAGTTCTATGATTATTTGTTTTAAATAAATTGCAAGAGCGAAGGCGTTGAAGATTTCTAATAATAACTTTATCTTTTTTATCTTATTTAAGAGAATTTTTTTGGTATTGCCTCAATCCTATCAATATGTATCACACAAAATAGAGACGAAACATATCTAGCATATTCAAGATTTAGTCTTACAAGACAAGTGTACAATGATTTAAGAACGTAAGGATCTGAAAAATTACTTTGCAGAACGTTTAACAAATTCCAACAATGAATTAGCTTTATTTATAATATTGTTATAATAAGTTTTAAAGCTAAGTTGGGAATCAAAATAGATTCCCAGGTCCTTAATTGGGGTAACTTTAGGTAAACTAATACCATCTAAGTTATAATTGAATCAAATAGGACTAGATTGGCGTTTATAAGATATCAATGCGCAATTATTTACATTAAGTTGCATAACGTACTTACATAACGCACCAATTTTTAAAGTTTTGAAGATCGTTCTGCATAAGAATGTCGTCATTGTAACATGTAATCCTTTTAAAAAGTTCCATATCATCAGCGTAAACTTGGAGCTCGCAATTAGAAAAGATAGAAGAAACATGATTTACAGACAAGATAAAAAGTAGAGGACCAAGGTGGCTACCTTGTGGGACTCCCGAATTTGCCACGAATGGTTCTGAAATTACATTTTTAAATATAACAATATAAAAGCGATCACATAAATTAGAATGTATCCATTTAAGGAAGAATTGTGGAAAGCCATATTTTTCGAGTTTTAGTAAAATAATAATTTATGGCAATAGATCAAATGCTTTACTAAAATCAGTATAAACGACATCTGTTTGGAATCCTTCTTCCATGTTATTAAGGAATGGAGATGTGGTTTCAACTAAATTGGTCACAGTAGATTTTTGTTTTACAAAGCCATGTTGGTTATCTATTAAGATTTCTACAGTGATTGTAAATTGATTTCGTTATGATTAATTCAAATAATTTAGGAATTAAAGATAGTTTGGCTTTCGGGAAATAGTTACTAATTTCATTTTTAGCATTCTTTTTATGAATGGACCTGATATAAGATATTTTCCAAAAAGGTGGAAAATATCCGGAATTTAATGAATTTTTTAATAATAGTAATAAAAGCGTTGTGAGAATGTTAAAACACTTACTCAAATTTTATTTCCGGTATACCATCAGGTCCTGAAAAGAATTATCGCCCAGTTTATTTAGATAGCTGAAAACTATTCGTTCTTTAATATTAATAACAGTAAAAGAAGTTTTTTGATAAGTGTTCATATAGGAGAAATAATCTTCATTAGGCGTAAAAGAAGAACCGCTAAATGAATTGCTAAAAAACTCGCGAAAATATTTCGAAATAGTGAAAGGGTCATTACTAGAAAGAGAACCGAAACTCATAAACGTTGGGTAATCATCAATTTTATTGTAATTATTATAAAGTAGATCAGATGAGGTTTTAAAATTTTCAAACCGTATGACAATATTGTTATATTCATTAATATCTTTTGTTTTGAGATATTTACGCCAGGCTTTGTTTTTCTTATTTCTGAGAGATCTCAGCTCCTTTGTGAAGCATGGTGTGGTAGAGTTAGAACATCTGTTTTTTGAAATAGGAACAAATTGAGTTAATCCATCGAACATTATTTCATAAAACCGAATTGTCATTTGATTAAGGTATATAATATTAAATGTATACGTGAAGTTACAGGTATTTAAGAAATTTATTAGTCCGGGAAAATCAGTTTTATTGAAATTAAAACTATAAGAATCTGCTGCTTTATAATTTACAGGATTTGTTAAACAATAGATTGATTGGAGGGTGATACTGCATTTATTTTGATTCATTTTAGAGTTTTTTTCTTTTTTCTTTGTAACGGCAAACAAAATTAATTTAAAATGTAGGTAAGTTTTTTAAAGTAAAGCAAAATTTCAGTTACTAGTATTTAATCAAAAGTAAACGAATTTAAGTGACCTAAACTGAAATTTGATCTTCAACAATTAAAAGTTATTATAAAAAAAAACTAATTTTAAAGTTGAATGAAATTTTTAAAACAAATAAAAAAAAATGTTTTTGTTTTTTTTCATAGTCAGCACTTGATATTAAAATTTGTTCTTAAATTTTTTTTTGTTTTAAAATTTATTGTTTACAATTTTTTGTTTAATAAAAATATTAAAAATTAAGACTTTAAAATGAATTAAGAATTAAATTAAAAAAGCGCGTTAAATTAAATACCGTTTTTAACTTGTTAATGGTTTGTTGATGACTTATGTTATTATAATATATATTTGAAAAAAAAAAATATAAAAAAGTGAAATAGTTAAAAAAAATTTAATTCATTATCTAATAATTTTTACTTAAAAATAAACAAAAAAAAATATAAAATTAAAAAAATTATAAAAAAGTAGTTAAAAATAATTTTAATTCATTATCCAATAATTTTTGCTTACAAAAAAAAAAAAACCAAAATAAAAAAACAAAAAAATAAAACCATACAAAAAAAAAAAACAAAAATTGGCCCACCCTAAAAGTTGGTCCGAGTGATGCCCAACTTTGCCAAGTAACTTGCCTTATTACTTTACCTCCCCAATCAATTTTAGCCTCGTAGCTTCATTATATTCACAGTTATCAAATTGACATCTTTGTATGGCAGCTACCCGAAATGGGGCCGTAACATTTTGCAACTTTATATAACTGTTCGATTTTAAAACTAATCGTGTGTAATTTTAATCCTCGTAGTATAATTAGTTTTGAAGAAATTCATATTGGTGCAACGAAGTTGTATGGCAGCCTCTTGAAAATGAAGCCGTAACATTTTGAAACTTCATATAAGTGCGCGATTCATTATATAACTAACCCTGTGTAATTTTTTTCGTCGCAGTATAATAAGTTTTGAAGAAATTCATATTGATGCAAAAAAGTTGTATGGCAGCTTCTCGAAGCCTTGGTGCGATTTTAACCAAAAACAATAGCGAATCTAGAAATTGTCTAAAAATGACTTTATGTGAATTTCAAAACTCTAGCCTTTTTAGTTTTTGTGTTATCGTGCTGTCACACGGATGGTCGGACGGAGGGAGAGACTATCTAACTAGTATACCCGATGTCATATATGTATGCACGGATATAAAAAAAGAGAAAAAACGAGGAAGAATGTAGTAGAGTAGACTGTGTCAACTCTGGGATGTCAACATGTACATTATATTATTCTGTTAATTACTTTTGGCAAAATTTCAAACATACAGCTTTATTAAGTGTAGTGGAATACTCATATAAAAGATGGAGTTGTATGGCAGCTACTCTAACTTTTTGCAGTAGACCGACCAAATTTTGCTGTAACTTTGGCCATTACACTAAACTATTTTTAGCAAAATTTCTGACAGCCAGCTTCATTAGGTGTAGTGTTATGCTCATATAAAATAAGAAGTTGTATGGCAGCTACTCGAACCCTCTACAGTAGACCAACTAAATTTTGCAGAAACTTTGGCAATTACACTAAACTATTTTTAGCAAAATTTCAGACACCCAGCTTTATTAGGTGAAGAGGAATGCTCATATAAAATAAGAAGTTATATGGCAGCCACTCGAACCCACTGCAGTAGATCAACCAAATTTTGCAGAAACTTTGGCCATAAAACTAAACTACTTTTGGCAAAATTCATACACGCAGCTGTAATAGGTACAGAGTAATACTCCTATAAAAAAAGAAGTTGTATGGCAGCTACCCGAACCCATGGACCAAAATGCTGGATTTAAATAGCGATGAGGGCTATTGCAAAAAAACGAATTTGCGAAAATTTAAAGAACCTACCTCCTTTAGTTTTAGAGTTATCGTGCGTAAAAATCAATATTATAGCTGCAGGCAATTTTTTATTATAATATCCAAAAATTTTATGTTTTAGAATTTATTGCCTTCAGCTTCTATATTGATTTCGCTGGCTTTATGACACATAGTATTTTTGCCTTTTTTAGATAAAGGTTTTTGAAGAAACTTTGATTGTAACAATAACTTAAAATATTGCAAACAAAAACATCTTAATTGAAACTAGTATCGCCCTGTGCTCGAAGTTCGAGCTATTTTTGCTTTTAAATTTACATAAAAATTAGTTTTGTGTAATTTATATTATACTAATATTATACGAAAAATTGTTTTTTTTTCTTAACGTAATAAAAAGTATGTGCAACAATGTTGTCAACAATTCTTGCGCTTGAAATTAGCTTGAAAAAAAGATCTATAATTTTTTCAATTATAAAAACGTTGTGAAAACGTGTATTTTTTTGTCATGCCCCTTGTTTAGGAGCTATAAGGGCTCGAAAATTGAAATTTAGCTATTTTTAAACACCTGTAACTTGAAAACCTGTTCAAATTTTTTTTTATAAATATATACAGCTGCAGCATTATATTTCAACATATGTTAAAGGTGTTTCTTAAATTTGAAAGGGTTTCTTTAAATTGAAGAAATTGTCTCTTAGTTTTGACCATTTTTGCTTGGATAATAATATTCTAGGTAAAATTCCAAATTTTGGTGAAGTTCACAATTAATTTCCTAGAACCTAAAAAAATGGAAAAGTGTGGACAGGAGAGAGGTGGGTAGATCCATCATGCAAAAACAAAAATTTTGCTGAGCAAAAATTTGGGAACCTTCCCAATTTCAGGGCTACTAGGTCTTAAAAATTAAAACTTTTATGTTTTTATAAAACAGTAATTTATTCACCAGTGTAAGTTTTTCCAAAATTAAATGTTAACGTTGAAGCTCCAACATTATATTTCGCACTTACTCGTATTAACAGGTTTCCTTGAGTGTATTTTAAGTATTTCACTGTTAGTCATGTAATTAATAAATTATTAGGTCTGCGATTATGGTATACCACATATGACATGTTTATAAAGATGCTCTTCTAACTCAATGTATGTTTCAAACAAGTGATAAAAAAACCAAGGGTTTTTAGGTAAGCCCATTTTAAAAATTTTAGTGTTTAATACTGAGTATTTTACCTTTTCATTTTATAAAAATAAATGATATTATTATAATTTAGTTATTTCATCAATTTATTAAGTAATAGTGAAATACTTAGAATATAACCCTAATACACTCAAGGAAACCTGTTAATAAGTGCGAAATATTGTGTTGGAGCTTTAATGGTAACGTTTAATTTTGAAGGAATATACACTGGTGAATCAAATCTTTCAAATTTCAAATCTAACTGCCCAAATAATATATAATCTATATATATAAAAGCGAAAGTTTGTTTTTTTGTTTGTTTGTTTGTTTGTATGTAGCAAGTTGGCTCCTAAACTGCCCAGCCGATTTTCATGAAAATTTGTATATAGAGGTTTTTGGGTTCGGAAGGAAATCGTGACCCAAAAATTTTGCTCTAACGGACCGCCAAGTTGGGTCTGTGGTGCAAGTATTTAAACTTCTTTGTTCTAAAATGAAAACGGTTTGACCGATTGACTTCAAATTTTGTATACGTGATGCTCTTTGAGAATTGAGTAGACACTATTAAGAATTTTGGAATTTGTTAATCCATGTCGGGCCGACGGGTGGTCAAAAAAAATGTTGGGTCCAAATTTTGTCCGATTTTACGAAATTCTGCTTTGGCTTAAAAGAAAGCCCCAAAAAAAATTTTGTTGAGTTCCATTAACCCATTGCGGCCCAACAGCTTTTTATAGGTTTTTTCAATACTTTACTCTAAATTCGAAACGGTTTTACCAATTGACTTCAAATTTTGTATACGTGATGCTCCTTGAGAATTGAGTTGACACTATTAACAGTTTTGGAATTTGTTAACCCATGTCGGGCCGACGGGTGGTAAAAAAAAATGTTGGGTCCAAATTTTGTCCGATTTTACGAAATTCTGCCTTGGCTAAAAAGAAAGCCCACACAAAAATTTTATTGAGTTGCATTAACCCATTGGGGCCCAACAGCTTTTTATAAAGTTTTTGGTTACTTTACTCTAAATTGTGTTCCGTTTTGAGAATGAAATTAGCTCTTTTTACAGACTTGCAATTGGTTAACCCATGCCGGCCCGACGATTGACAAAAACAAGATTTGGAAGAAAGTTACGTCCAATTTAGCGCAATACTGCTTTGCCCAAAGGGAAAGTATAGTTCCGTTAACCCAATGGGGCACAGTGGCTTTTATAGATTTTTGCGTTACTTAACTCTAAATTAGAAACGATTTGACCGGTTGCCCTCAAATTTTATATGTGTGAAGCAACTTGAAAATGGAGTTGAGTATGTTAACAGTCGGTCCTACGATTGGTCAAAAAATTTTTTTGGTAGTAAATTACGTCAAACTTTGGAAAGTAGTTTGTACTGCTTTGAATTACAAAAAGTTTCAAAAATTACTAGAATAATCCTAGAAAAATCGTTTTAAAAAGATTGCTTCCATACATTTTAAAATCTAAATGTGTAAACCGTGTGTAATTTTTGTGTTAACTTTTTGCAGTAACATCAAATTTAATTAAACCTCAATTGAGAGGCGCAGCAACGCGCACCGGGTATTAGCTAGTAATATATATTGAACGAGTGTTCAATAATAAATCTAATAATTTTACTAATTAATATAACAGAACTTATTAGACTTTTCTAAAGTTATAACTTGGTTTTTATTTTAGTAATATGGAAATAAAAATTTAAGTATTACACAAAAAAAATTCTAAATATAAATATTGTTCTAATATATAATGTTCTAAAAATTTGATTATATATCTAAACATATACATATATTAACTGAAGTCATGTAGTCAAAATTTGAGTAAATGCTGTCCTTCATATGAAAAACTGTACTTTTTCTCTAAACATTTTAGTACGATTTGAAATAAGTTGTATGTATTCTGTATCCTAATTTCAAAGCTCTATGAATACATAACAAGTGATGAAAAAAAACCAAGGGTTTTTAAAAAAGCACATTTTCAAAATTATATTGTATTACATACTGAGTTTAACTTTGGAAATATTTACTTGGAAATAGTTACTACTGACTTATAAAATGTACTGCTAACAGTAAATTTTTTATTTAAAAGTTGTTATAGCCCTTCAATAGGGAAGGTTGCCAAATTTCTCAAGAATCTAACTTCAATTCACCCCCCCCCTCATCCTCTAGTTTTTTAGGTTCTAGGAATTAAATTGTAAATTACACAAAAATTTGGAATTTTACTTAGAATTTTATTATCTAAGCAAAAATGGGTAAAACTAAGAGACACTTTCTTCAATTTAAGGAACCCCTTTTAAATTTAAGAAAAACCTTTAACATATGTTAAAATATAATGTTGGACCTTTAAATTTTGTATATTAATAAAAAAAAAATTGGACAGGTATTCAAGTTACAGGTGCTTAAAAATAGCATAATTTCAATTTTCGGGCCCTTATAGCTCCTAAACAGGGGGCTTGACAAAAAAATTTTGTTAACTGACTCCTACTAATTTCTGATTATCTGCAAAAATTGAGTTTTATATAATGCTAAATTTTAGTACCACATGGCAACCCTAAACATTTGCCTTTTAAAAATTTATAAAGTTTATGAAACCAGCTATCATTTGCCGTTTTCAGATTGAAAATATATGTAACAGAACTCTCGTTATATCAATTTAAATATAGGGCTTTTTCCAACTTTGGGGGGCTGTAGTCCCGTAACAGGTGGGGCTACAGAAAAAAATTCTTCTACGAAATTATTTTTTTTGCAAAAACTACCCATGGTTAAAATTTCTTTTCTCTATTTCAAACGGTGTAAAAGTTTTTGTAAACATACGGACGGACGGACGGACGGACAGAGTGAAGCTATATAGGCACATTTTTACAAAATTTTTTGAAAATGTGCTAAAAATGTACAATAAAATTTAACATATTATAATTCATAATGTTTAGTACTTGGTATTATACTATTTTGAAGCTGCCAGAATAGCTACATAGGTAAGTTTCCCCATACATATTTATTTTATACAGGCTACGCAAGTTTTAGTCGACCAATGATCTATGTCAATTATACTCGTCATTCATTTTGTCACACATTACTTATCTCAATCCTATTAGCACCTAAGTGGTGCTAATCAGCAATTATTACATCAAGTTGATGTCCTACATAAAAAAGCAATAAAAATTATTCATTTTTTTCCTCCTAGGCACCCAACACATTTGCTATATTCAAATAGATATATAAGTTTCAATACAGCATTTAAAATAATAAATAATAAAATCAAGCATAATTTCAATCTGAATAGCATGATAAATATCCACACGCAAAACACACGCAACAAATCAAACTTCTACCTTTCACGGTTCAAAACTAATCAACAAAATAATAATTGTCTCTATAAATGCTTAAAACTATTCAATGAATTACCCAACGAGCTAAAACAAATTGTCCCTAATAATCTTTCAGAAGGAATTAAAAAAAACGAGGAAGAGTGTAGTAGAGTAAAGTGTGTCAACTCTGGGATACCCGTATGACCGTAACATATACATTATAATATCATCCGGTTATTTACTTTTGGCAAAATTTCAAACATTCAGTTTTATTATGGTGTAGAGTAATGCTCAAATAAAAGAAGAAGTTGTTTGGCAGCTACTCGAACCCTTTGCAGTAGACCAACCAAATTTTGCAGTAACTTTGGCCATTACACTAAACTATTTTTGGAAAAATTTCAGACACCCAGCTTCATTTGGTGTAGTGTAATCCTCATATAAAAGAAGGAGTTGTATGGCAGCTACTCGAACCCTCAGCAGTAGACCAACTAAATTTTGTAGTAACTTTGGCCATTACACTAACTATTTTTTGCAAAATTTCAGACACCCAGCTTCATCAGGTGTAGTGTAAAGTTCATATAAAAGAAGGAGTTGTATGGCAGCTACTCGAACCCTCTGCAGTAGACCAACCAAATTTTGTAGTAACTTTGGCCATTATACTAAACTATTTTTGGTAAAATTTCAGACACGCAGCTTCCATAGGTATAGAGTAATGCTCATATAAAATTAGAAGTTGTATGGCAGGTACTTGAACCCGTGGACCAAAATGGCTGAATTTCAATAGCGATGACAGCTATTGCAAAAAAACGAATTTTTGAAAATTTCAAGATCCTAGCTCCTTCAATTTTTGAGTTATCGTGGTGACGGACGGACAGTTGGACATACATAACTAAATCGATTTATTTTTCGATTCTGATCCGATCCATACACTTGAGTCTATATCTATCCCCCTGCTTCTCTGCGTCCCAAACGTAATGGCAAATTTATTATACCCTTTGACTATATAGTCATACGGGTGTAGTTTTCAGTTACAAAATATTTTTTTTTAAGCAAAACAAAAAAAAAATACGGTGCTTTTCGCTTATAACGACCATGATGGGACGGAAAATATTCGTCGTAATAAACGAATGTCGTTTTAAAAGAATGCTGTGAATTTTAAAAAATTAGTATTAGATTCGAACATTGTAGAATGTGGTAATTCTAGAATGGACACTTCGAACTCATTTGCTAGAATTTTATTTCATGTGTCAGCCTAAAGCCTTTGCACAATGCTTTTTCTTCTAATAATTTTTTTTTGTAATTTTGATGCGTTGATTTTGATGATGTTGTTTTATATTTAAAACTAAATAAAAAAATACTAAATTAATCACCAAGTAACATTATTAGTTATATTAAGATTAAATAAAAAAATATGAATGTAATAAACAACTTACATTTTTAGGTAAAACTTTATTCTTTGGCAAAAAGTGTAAACATAATATTGGTAAAACCGAGTTTGTTATAAATAAAAACTACTGTATAAACAAAATTTATTGCTTTCATTTCGAACAGAACTTATTTTTTTTTTTCACCAGAATTTTAATTCTCATTTCTCATTCACTTTTTAAGATAAAAAAATGAAAAGAAAAACAGAAATAAATTAAAAAAGATTTCAATCTCAAGAACATTTGAACTAAACAAAAAAAAGAAAGACATAAGTCGGCGCCTATTATAGTTTGATTGAGCTGCGAGCTACAACCGAAAAAAATTACATTTTTACAGGAAGTCGGCGCATAATATTAAAATGATTAGGCACAACTTTGAACCGCGTGAACGTTAAATATAAGACGGACTTTAACTTGATAAAAAGCAATATTTAAAAAAATAAATATCGTTTTAATATGAAAACAAAACAGGTGATGAAAAAAACCAAAGGTTTTTAAAAAAGCACACTTTCAAAATAATATTGTGTTTCATACTGAGTATTTTATCGGAATATAATGTTGAAGCTTCAATGTTAACGTTTAATTTAGTTACGTTGGTGACTAAGTTACTACTTACTTATACAAACCGTAATTTTTTTAATTTTTAAGTCCTAATAGCCCATCTATGGGGAAGGTTGCCCAATTTCTCAAGGATCTAATCCTCATTACTCCCCTTCCCCCAACTTTTTTAGGTTCAAGGAATTAAATTGTTAATTCTATCAAAATTTGGAATTAGATTAAGTTAGATGAAGTTTGATCCTTGAGAAATTTGGCAACCTTCCCCATTGAAGGGCTATTAGAACTTTAAAATAAAAAATTTACTGTTTTTATAAGTAAGCAGTAACTTAGTCACCAACATATATATTTCCTTAATTAAACGTTAATATTGAAGCTTGAACATTATATTCCGATAAAATACTTAGTATGAAACACTATTTCATTTTGAAAATGTGCTTTTTTAAAAACCCTTGGTTTTTTATCATCACTTGTTATATATATTTATTTTATGAAACTTATTAATAATTATGAAAAATTTTAAGTGGAATTTGACAAATTTATTGAAAAATTGCTAGAATAATCGTAGAAAAATCGTTTTAAAAAATTTTTTTTTTTTTAAAATGGTGATATAAATGTTATGATAGACACATAATATAAGTGCTTTAAAAATCAGAAGTTTTCGTCTGATTTCGTATAATTTTATTTTATTCTGTATTCATTCTGTTAAAAATCTGTAATACCTTTGAATTGAAATTTTATTTCTTAAGATAATTTCCTTTAATGTGATTTTTTATTATTTTTTAATATCATGATTTAATACCAAAATTCCAAGCCTCTAGTTCAACGGGATTTTTAAAATAGCTAACATTATTCCATGATCTTTCAAACAAGAGTAAGTTCATAAAAAGCTGTTAAAAAAGGAAATAGGAAAGAACATTCTTGTACCAGATTTCAGTTTCTATCGTTATTAATTGAGAAAATATGCTTGCTAGATCTTGGGAGAATGTGAGAGGTCCTGAACCACTACTCCAATTAATCTCCATAATGGAACATAATGGAAACAAAACAGAACACACTCTTACCACATTTGAACACATATACATATGCGAATATATAATATATCTGAGGTCTTGAGAGGAGTGTGGGAGATACCCCAAGAATCACCCCAATTCATCCCAAATTCTGGGAGAATAATAAAATCATTGAAAAAAATACTTGTATTAAAGTTCAAGTTTTTTTTTTTATTAATTTCGAAGACATGCTTGTTAGACCTTGGGAGGCGCATGAGATTTATCAGAACTACCACTCCAATTGATTGGTGGTTACAAACATCATATCAAAGTTAATATATGCCTTCACCTATTTTAAAGCTGTAAGTATATGAAATATTTTATTCTTTAATACTTTTATTTTTTCACACAAATTATTTAAATTTGTAATTGCCAATTAATAATGCGGGAAAATATATCAACAAATAATGCGGGTGTAGAAAAAACCAAAATATATCTTAACGACATTAATATTTATTAGTTGTAAAACATGTTATTATTTACGTAAAATGATTTCCAATTTATTTCGGAAATTTAAAAAAAAAAATTATTTAGTTACCAATTTACATATTTGGGGGTTTTGGATTGATCTCACTTTATTTGATAAAAATATAATAGGTATGTAGCAGCGACTTAACTAAAAATAGAATTTTATATATACATTTTTGAATTAAACTTAAATTGTATTGAAAATTCAAGTACCTATTCGATTAAATTTTCTTTGTTATCAAATTACAATGGATTTAATTTCATTTTCAAGAACTTCTAATTATTCTAAAGTATTGTTGAACAAGAGTGGTATAAAGTTTTCTTAGGGTAACAAGAATTACTAATTTAAAACGAGGAAAAGTGTAGTGGAGTAGACTGTGTCAACTCTGGGATACCCGTATGACCGTAACATATACATTATATCATCTGGTTAATTACTTTTGGCAAAATTTCAAACATACAGCTTTATTAAGTGTAGTGTAATGCTCTTATAGAAGAAGAAGTTGTATGGCAGCTACTCGAGCCCTCTGCAGTAGACCAACCAAATAGCGATGACGGCTATTGCAAAAAAACGAATTTCCGAAAATTTCAAGATCCTAGCTCCTCCTTTAGTTTTTGAGTTATCGTGATGACGGACGGATATACATAACTAAATCGATTTATTTTTCGATTCTGATCCGACCCATACACTTCAGTCTATATCAATCCTCCCCCCCCCCCCCCCCCCCCCCCTCGTAACGTAATTGCAAATTTATTATACCCTTTGACTAGTAATACGGGTATAATGACTATTTAGTCATAGGGGTATAATGAATATAAGGAAAGCGAAAACTAAATCTTTTATGCGAATAAAAAAAGGTTTTCAATCTAAATGACAAAAAATGGTACTAATAATGTTATTTTCGTCTTTTATTTTTTTTGAAGTGCTTTTATCATTAAATAATAATATTCTGAGTTGTTGGCAATTTGATAAAGTGTAATGAAAGATGCTAAAATAACAAAACTTTTTCTAAGAACCAACTTTTGGAAAACAATCAAAATTTCTTAAAAAAAATCCAAGAAAATAATTTTAGAACAGTCATTCTTTTTAGTCGCTTATTCCTGTAAAAACTTTTAATTTCATCACTAAATTATATATACACATAACAACGAAACATTATGAAAAAAATGAAGAGTAATAGGAAATAATTTAAATAACTTTTATAATAACGAAATTTAACTTTTTCTTCCAAAGGAGAAATTTAATAGAATGGTTATTATTAGAAAAAAACGAGGAAGAGTTTAGTAGAGTAGACTGTGTAAACTCTTGGATACCCGTATGACCGTTATTTAAACATTATATCGTTATTATTATAAACATTAATTACTTTCCAAACAATCAGCTTTATTAGGTGTTTTGTAATGCTCATATAAAAGAAGGAGTTGTATGGCAGCTACTCGAACCCTCTGTAGTAGATTTGGTTCTTTTTTATATGAGCATTTCTCTGTACCTATTACAGCTGCGTGTCTGAAATCTGCGTATCGGCGGCGTGTCATGTGGCCCGGGCCCTCTTGCTTTTATCATTTAAAAATACGGGTAGGACCACTATTCAATTAACAAGTTTTTTTTAGCCATTTTGCCTAAAGTATTTTATCTCTTTTAGGTAATACTTTCATTTTCAAATACTT
The DNA here is from genome assembly GCA_963082915.1 of Dolichopus griseipennis. Lineage (NCBI taxonomy): Eukaryota > Metazoa > Arthropoda > Insecta > Diptera > Dolichopodidae > Dolichopus > Dolichopus griseipennis. The sequence continues at coordinate 49,615,086 of OY720445.1, read as the reverse complement.
TGTTATACCGAGCTACTTTATAAACTTTAGAAATTTTTTAATTCTTTGACAAATAATTAAATTACATTTTCTATAAATGTTGCTTTTTTTTAAAAATTTATTTTCGAATGCAAAACTAACTTTTAATAATTGTAAATTGTCGGTATACAAAACACCTAATAAAGCTGGTATGTTTGAAATTTTGCCAAAAGTAATAATGTTTATAATAATAATGATATAATGTTTATAAAACGGTCATACGTTACATAGCTAAATCGATTTTTTTTTCGATTCTGATCCGATCAATACACTTGAGTCTATATCTACCCCCTCCTTTTCTGCGTCACAAACATAATGACAAATTTATTATACCCTTTGACCTAGAGTCATACGGGTATAATTAGAATACTGCAGTAGAACAACCAAATTTTGCATAACTTTGGCCATTACACTAAACTATTTTTGGAAAAATTTCAGACACTCAGCTTCATTAGGTGTAGTATAATGCTCATATAAAAGAAGGAGTTGTATTGCAGGTACTCAAACCCTCTTCGGTAGACCAACCATATTGTGCAGAAACTTTGGCCAATAAAACTAAAGTATTTTTGGCAAAATTTCAAACACCGAGCTTTAATAAGTGCAGAGTAAGGCTCATATAAAAAAAGAAGTTGAAAGGCAAGTACTCAAACCCGTGGACCAATTGCTGGATTTAAATAGTGATGACGGCTATTGAATAAAAACGAATTTGTGAAAATTTAAAAATCCTAACTCATTTATTTATTGAGTTATCGTGCGGACAGACGAACATACATAGCTAAATTAATTTTTTTTTTGATTCTGATCCGATCCATTCACTTAAGACTTTATCTACCCTCCCCTTCTTCTCTGCGTTATAAACGTAATGGCAAATTTAGTATACCCTTTTGTAGTAAAAATATAAAACTTAAACTAAACTGTCATCAATGATACCATGTATTTTATTTAAACTAAACTGTCAATAGTCAATTATGGATACCACTTTATATTTTACTTAAACAGAATTGTCAAATGTATTTTTGTTTAATAATGTACTGTACTTTGTTTTTATGTATTCAATTTTGCGTTTGTGTTTTAGAATTTAAATATGTATACATATCATCTATGAAATATCAAATATGAATATACTAATATAATTATAACGTAATAAAAAAAGATTCATTCTAATTGGAGACGCTGAAGAAGTACCTTTGTTTTGTTTTGTATTTTTATTTGGATTTTTGGTTCAATATTTGCTACCATTTTGACTAATAGTCATACGAATATAATAAGTTAATTAGGAGCTCAAGGAACTAACCGCCGAATGAATAAAAGTTCGAATCAAAAATGAACTAACGCCCAAAATTTCTTTTAATTTTATTTGGAGCATTATTTTATGAACGTTCTGTACATTCGCCCGCCAACGTTGTCGTGAGAATGGTCAGAATTCGCCTACATCATAATTGAACGGCTTCTTTGAAATAGTATGTATATAAATATTTGCTACTCTAAATTAGGTGGGATTTTAGAGTTGGATTCAAAAGCAGGATTATAAGTTTTTTTTCAGAATATGTATAATTATGTTTACCGCAAATATTGACCCTTTTCTGAAAGATTATTAACACAAACACAGAGTTTCAAAATGTTTTTTTTGCATGAAAACTTGGATTTTTCCTCTACTAGTTTTCTACAAAATTAATACAATAAGTTTGTATTACTTTGATTATTGTAATTTATCAACTGATCAATACATTCTGAACATGTTTTCAGATAATTATAGGGGATGAAAACAACATTTGGTGTTGGATATTTACTCCTTTTTTCTTTTTTTACAAATCGGCAATTTACCATTATCGATAATTTGTTTAATGATCCTTAAAAAAATTAGGGTCTATTGTGTAATAAAATTGTTAATAGATTAATACTTACCCGGCTAAGTTATTGTTTTTCAAAATATTTTAAAAATGGCTCAAAATATTTATTTTCATCGAACAAACGTATGCTAGTTTTAATTTCATGAAAAGCATTACGAAAAGTATATGATTAGGTGATAGTAACGGTATCGATGGAACTTTTTTGTATGCTGTTTTAGCTAAATAATTTAATAATTTATTTAATAACTATAACGTAAATATCATTTAATAAAGGTTAATAAATTTTTATCTTTTGTATTTAACATGAAATTATATGAATTTTGTTTTTTTTTTGTTTTGTTGTTTTTTTTTTTTTTTTGTAGATAACGATCGTAGTTTATTTAAGGTAAGCAAAAAAGAACACAAAGATTTTTTTTAAGTAAGGCTTCATAAATAATTTATATGTATTCATATAATATGTATATGTGTAATATTTTGCATGCTTTGTATTTTGATATTGATAGATATAATCATTATGAATATGATGATTATTATCTATCATGATGATCATTATATTATCATAATATTAAGTTTAATTTATTCGTGAATTAAAAATTAATTATAAGACATAGAATTGAAAAATTAGAGCTAGAGTTTTGAAATTCACACAAAATATTTTTTGGACATTTTTGAGGTTTCCTATTCTTTTTGGTTAAGACCAGACCAAGGTTTCGGGGAGCTGCCACACAACTTCTTTGCACCAATATGAATTTCTTGGAAACTGATTATACTACGAGGATGAAAATTGCACACTGTTAGTTATATAATGAATCGAGCACTTATGTGGAGTTTCAAAATTTTACGGCCCCGTTTTCGGGCAGCTGCCATACAAAGTTGTCAATTTGATAACTGTGAATCTAATGAAGCTACGAGGTTAAAATCAAAACTGGGTAGATAAAGTGATAGGGCAAGTTAGTTGGCAAAGTTGGAAATCACTCGGACCAACTTTTAGGGTGGGCTATTTTTTTTTTTATGGCTTTTTTTTTCCTGTTTGTTTTTAAGCAAAAATTATGGTATATGATTAAAAATTTAATTTGTTTTTTATTCTTTTGTTTTTTTTAAGCAAAAATTATGGGATAATAAGTTAAATTTTTTTTGGCAAAAGAAGTTACTACTTACTTATAGAAACAGTAAATTTTTAAGTCTTAATAGCCCCTCTATGGGGAAGGTTGCCCAATTTCTCAAGGGTCTAATCCTAACTAGGTTCAAGAAATTAAATTGTGAATTATACCAAAATTTTGGAATTTTACTTAGAATTTTACTATTTAAGGAAAAATGGTTAAAACTGAGAGACACTTTCTTAAATTTAAAGAACCCGTTTTAAATTTAAGAAAATCTTTTAACATATGTTAAAGTATAATGTTGGACCTTAAAATTTTGTATATTAACGAAAAACGAAAAAAAATTTGAACAGGTATTCAAGTTACAGGTGTTTAAAAATAGCTAAATTTCAATTTTCGAGCCCTTATAGCTGCTATAAGTACCATATGGCAACCCTGTACATTTTAGTGATGTATTTTTGGAAAGCCTAAGAAATCAGCTCTCTTTTGCTGTTTTTAGATTGAAAATATAACTAACAGAACTCTTATTATACCAATTTAAATATAGGGCTTTTTTGGAATTTGCGGGGGCTGTAGCTTCGTCACCCTTCAAAATTAAGAAAAACCTTTGACACATGTTGAAATATAATTAAAGAGTTTTCATTTTGTAAATCACAAAAAAAAAAAATTTGAACAGGTATTCAAATTACATGTGTTTAAAAATTGCAAAATTTGAATTTTCGGGCCCTTATAGCTGCAAAACAGAGGACGTGACAAAAAAAATTTGTTAACTGAATTCTACTTATTTCTGAGGATCTAACTACTCCCAAAATTTCAAGACCCTAGCTTGGCCCGTTTAGAAGATATGTCTAGCCAAAAATTTTGCAAAAATTGAGTTTTGCATAATAGTAAATTATAGTAGCGTATGGCAACCCTAAACATCTGTCTTTTAAAAATTTATAAAGTTTATTAAACCAGCTATCTTTTGCCGTTTTCAAATTGAAAATACACGTAATAGAACTCTTGTTAAAACAATTTGAATATAGGGATTTTTCTATCTTTGGGGGGCTGCAGCTCCGTAACGGGTGGGGCTACAGAAAAAAATTCTTCTACGAAATTATTTATTTTGTAATACCTACTCGTGGTTGAAATTTCCTTTCTCTATTTCAAACGATGTCAAAGTTTTTGTAAACATACGGACAGACGGACGGACGGACAGAGTGAAACTATATAGGAAAAAAATGATATTTTTGAAAATGTGCTAAAAATGATATCTTTTGACCCGAGCGTACCACTTAAAACCTGGAACGCTTGGCATTCTTTTATTTTCTTTTCCTTATTTTAAAAAAACTACCTTACAATGTTAAAAGAAATGCACTAGTCAGTCAGAGTTTAATAGTCATTCAGTTAAGACTGAATGTACTAAAATTAATATTAAGAGATTACAATGTGTTCACAATAACAAAGAAGTTATATAAAATAACTAAAATTTAATAAAGAGTTTTAATTCATTACATATTAATATATAAATTTATTCCATAACAATGAAAATTTTGCACAGAAAGTGTTTTTGAAAAAGGTTTCATTTAATATTAGCTGTTTATTACCAACATGCCGTAACCAAATTTTGAGGTAATATTATTTTACTAGCTGTTTGTCCATCATAGAATGACGGAAGGTCAATTGAAAGAAAAATTTTTTCTAATCAAGAATTATTTTTAATTTCATTATATACATACACATATATTGTACATCAATACCGTTTTCTTAAATAAAATCGCAACCGCTACATTTTGTATTACGTTGACTATGCTTCAATTCTACTAATAGATACACAAAAACGAGGTGGTAGAGTAGACTGTGTCAACTCTGGGATACGCGCAAGACCGTAACATATACATTATATCATGCGGTTATTTACTTTTGGCAAAATTTAAAATATTCAGCTTTATTAGGTGTAGAGTAATGCTTATATAAAAGAAGGAGTTGTATGGCAGCTACTCGAACCCTTTGCAGTAGACCAACCAAATTTTGGAGTAATTTTGGCCATTACACTAAACTATTTTTGGCAAAATTTCAGACACCCACCTTCATTTGCTGTAGTGTAATCCTCATATAAAAGAAGGAGTTGTATGGCAGCTACTCGAACCCTCAGCAGTAGACCAACCAAACTCTGCAGTAACTTTGGCCATTACACTAAACTATTTTTTGCAAAATTTTAGACATCCAGCTTCATTTGGTGTAGTGTAATCCTCATATAAAAGAAGGAGTTGTATGGCAGCTACTCGAACCCTCAGCAGTAGACCAACTAAATTTTGCAGTAACTTTGGCCATTACACTAAACTATTTTTTGCAAAATTTCAGACACCCAGCTTCATCAGGTGTAGTGTAAAGCTCATATAAAAGAAGGAGTTGTATGGCAGCTACTCGAACCCTCTGCAGTAGACCAACCAAATTTTGCAGTAACTTTGGCCATTATACTGAACTACTTTTGGCAAAATTTCAGACACGCAGCTTCCATAGGTATAGAGTAATGCTCATATAAAATTAAAAGTTGTATGACAGGTACTCGAACCCGTGGACCAAAATGGCTGAATTTAAAACTCGATTCCGTTTTTTGCATAAAAACGAATTTGTGAAAATTTCATAATCCTAGCTCCTTTATTTTTTGAGTTATCGTGATGACGGCGGATATACATAGCTAAATCGATTTATTTTGCGATTCTGATCCGATCCATACACTTGAGTCTATATCTACCCCCCCTCCTTCTCTTCGTCACAAACGTAATGGCAAATTTATTATACCCTTTGACTATATAGTCATACGGGTATAAAAAGCAAATGATTTAACTATATAATTTTTTGTTGTATCTTAAAAATATTGAGATGAATAGTTATGTAGTCTATTTGTTGTATGCTTTGAATTTGATAAAATGTTGAGGTCGTTAGCTTAAATCCCTTCTTTGTGAAATTATATAGGTAAGCATGTTGAGTAGGTACATTATAGAATGTTGGCAACAAACAAGTATTTCGATTTGCATACAAAGGTTGTGCTTTTTGAAACAATATGCATTGCTTAGCAACATTTTTTAAAAGTACTCGTATGAATACAAAAAGTTAATAGATGGAGAAATAGATCATTATAGAAATAAAATAAATCTATAAAAAAATTTCAAAGCTTTTATTAACAAACAAATTTATCGAACTTAATTATTTTAAAAATTCTAAAAAATTAATTGAAATTAAAAAAAATTTTCCAAGAAGGGATTTGAACTAACGACCCCAACATTTTATCAAATTGAAAACATACAAAAGGTAGATAGACTACATAACTATTAATCTTAAAATTTTTAAGATACAACAGATATATTTTGTTAGATTTCGATGGTGCATATCATTTGGCTTTATTTCAGGGATGAGGGAAACTTTGAAATTGCTAAGTGCCGCTAATATTTTTGTGTATTATTAGTTTAATTTGTTATCGTTTTTTAGTATTTAAAAAAAGGTATTGTATTTACTGCAAAAGAAACATTCATAAAAACGAGGAAGAATGTAGTTGCCACTTCGATCTATAAAAAAAATAAAATAAAAAAAAATAATTAATAAATTAATTATGTAATAAAAACGTGTGATTGGCTTTACATTTTGGAAGTAAATTATCATTAAAGCCCGTTCTTTACAATAAAAATAGGAAACCTAAAATTTAAAAAAAAAATAGTAAATAACAAACAAAATTATTCTTTTCATTGAAATTATGAATTAATCATAACAATATATGCATACATATATCCATATCTACATGATCTACATAAAGCAAAAGAATTTTTTTTTTATTCAAAAATATTATAATTTAGAAGTAAAAAATTGATTCATATTCTCAATTATTTTTAAAACCAATTTATTTTTACAATAAAGAGTGCATATACATAGGACATAGGTACAAATAAAAGTATAAATACTTTTACGTGTATGCTTTGCTATTAAAAATATGCTTCACAGCCACACGAATGACCAAGTTCTCAGCTATTATTATAATAATAAAACACTAATACACTTTTCCAAGTACTTATTGGGTACTTCAGAATTAAATAAAATTGCTTAAGATTTTTGTTCTACGTGAATACTCTATCTATATCATAATATTTAATCGGCTTATTTTTTCCCATACAAATATAAACATCTCTTTTCAGGGTAAGTTATAAGACCAATTTTAATGAAACAACAATCAAAAGAAAGGTTTTTTTTGTTTTCATAATACAATAATATTTTTATACCCGTATGACTATATAGTCCAAAGGTATAATAAATTTGCCATTACGTTTGTGACGCAGAGAAGGAGGGGGGGTAGATATAGACTTAAGTGTATGGATCGGATCAGAATCGAAAAATAAATCGATTTAGCGATGTATGTCCGTCCGTCCGTCCGTCATCACGATAACTCAAAAAGTAAAGGAGCTGGGATTATGACATTTTCACAAATTCGTTTTTATGCAAAAACAGGAATCGAGTTTTAAATTCAGCCATTTTGGTCCACGGGTTCGAGTACCTGCCATACAACTTCTAATTTTATATGAGCATTACTCTATACCTATGGAACCTACGTGTCTGAAATTTTGCCAAAAGTAGTTTAGTATAATGGCCAAAGTTACTGCAAAATTTTGTTGGTCTACTGCAGAGGGTTCGAGTAGCTGCCATACAACTCCTTCTTTTATATGAGCTTTATACTACACCTGATGAAGCTGGGTGTTTGAAATTTTGTAAAAAATAGTTTAGTGTAATGGCCAAAGTAACTGCAAAATTTGGTTGGTCTACTGCTGAGGGTTCGAGTAGCTGCCATACAACTTCTTCTTTTATATGAGGATTACGGTCACACGGTTAAAAATTGAGGCTAATTTTATGCGCCGACTTACTGTGTAAATCTAATTCATTTTCGGTTGTAACTCGCAGCTAAATCTAAATCAAAAGATTTTAGGCGCTGACTTATGTATATCTTTCTTTTTATACCCGTGCATACATATATGAACATCGGGTATATTAAAATTACTCCTCCGTTTGTAACGTATCGAAATATAAGAGCTAGATATAGTGTCAAGGGTACGTATCGAATCAGCATCGAAAAGTGAATCGATCTAGCTATGTGTGTCCGTCCGTCCGTCCGTCAGCACGATAACTCAAAAACTATAAGAGCTGGAGTTCTGAAACTTTCACAAAGTAATTTTTAGACATTTTGTAGGTTCCCTATTGTTTTTGGTTAAAATCGGAGAAAGGCTTCGGGTAGCTGCCATACAAATTTTTCGATATTTTATGAGTATTTTTAAAATTAATAACGAAATAGAAACCAAATATAAAAACAAACAAATTGTTGTTTAATTATTAATAGATTCATGGTGTAGTGGTTAGGACATGTTACTTGTAGCAAAAATGTCTCGGTTCGAATGCAGGCTAAGGAAAATTTTTTTTTTTTTTAAATTAATTTTTTTTTATCTATTTTTTTTAATAAAATATATGTATTTATTTTATGTTTGAAAAAATGTTATTTTATAGAAAATTAGACAGAAGATTCATTTATATTAAAAATTATTAATTTTTTTTAATATTTCTATAAAAAAATTCAAAACTGTTATTTAAAACAAACAATTGATACTATAGCAACTACGATTATTTAAAACTGTAATTTAAAACAAACAATTGATACCATAGTAACTAGAATTATTTAAAAAAAAAAAAAAATGAGATAAATAAAAACTCGTTTTGTAAACAAATTATTAATTGTTCTATGGTATAGTGTGTAGGACATGGGACTGGTAGTCAAAACGTTTCGGTTCGATTCCGGCAAAAATTTTTTTTTTTTTAATTCATCTTAAAATTCTCATTTTAAAATTATTTATTTTTTTTAAAACATTTTTAAAAAAATTCAAAACAGTTATTCAAAACAAACAATTGATACCATCGCAACTATAATAATTTAAAAAAAAATTGAAATAAATATAAGGTCGATGGCTTAGTGGTTAAGACGTCGACGTTTTAGTTGGAAAGTGTGGGTTCGAATCTCGTTGCGAGCATATTTTTTTTTTAATTCATCTTTTTTTTTTAATTCATTTTTTTTTTATTAATTTTTTTTCAATTAAATATAAAAAAACAAATATTTTGAATTTTCTGTCAAACAGTTCAATTGCAATATAAGAATTTCTTATATATTTAATACACGCACGGGTATCTAAAAGTTGACAAGGGCAACTATAATCTTCCTCGTTTTTGTTTAGTTTAAATGTTCAATGAACAAGAAGACTGAAATTTTTTTAAAATTTTTGTTTTGTTTTTGTTTTTTTTTTTTTATCTCTCAAAATTTCGGTGAAAAAAAAAATGAGTTCTGTTCGAAATGAAAGCAATACATTTGGTTTATACAGTAGTTTTCATTTATAAAGAACTCTTTTTATTTATATAATTTTAAATATAATAAACGTTACACTTTTTGACAAAGATTAAATTTTACCTAAAAATATAAGTTCTTTATTACATTTATATTCCTTTTATTTAAACTTATTATATCAAATAATGTTGCTTGGTGATTAATTTAGTATTTTTATATTTATTTTTGAATATAAAAAAAAATCATAATAACGCATCAAAAATACAAAAAAAATTTCAAATATGTTTGCAAAAAATTAAAAACGAAAAATTAAATGATTTGCTCCTTAGGGCCTAACCAAAATCAACGCTTATAGTGTATAATTGCTAACAAAAAGTTTTAAATTAGTATTAAGTACATGTTATTACATGAGAAAAACTTACAGTACCTTGAATTTTTAAAATTTAAACATTGACAAAGCATATAAAAATTTTCTTATGTTGTTATTGTTCTAAAAGTAAAATATTTTAAAATAATATTGGTTTTAAAAATACCTATATTTTTTTAAAAAATACATTACATTTATTCAAAACAATTGAAATACCTATAATATGTTTGCAGAAGCAAAAACAAAATAACATTTCCTAAAAAACATGATATGTTCTTGAGGGATCAACTAGAATAAACGCGTACGTTTCTGTAGCGTGTAGTTTCTATAAGTAGGTAGGTATGTTATGTCTTGTACTTCGGAATTTAAAATTTTAAAATTTGACAAAACGTTTAAAAATATTGTAAATGTTTTTTCTAATGTTACTACGATTAAGTTTTCAAAACAAAATATTTTAAAATAATAATTTTTTTTAAAAAAACAAACATTCAAAATAATTAAAAATACCTATAATATGTTCGCAAAAAAAAACTAAAAAATAAACTTCAACTTAAATAAAAGCGTTCGGAGTATAATTTCTGTCAAAAAATTTACAAATAAATAGGTACATGAATTTACATGAGAGCAATCATAATACGCGTAACGCGATGTACTGTAACTCGGATTTTTAAAATTTACAAATTTAACTAATGTATAAAAATATTGTTTTTGGTTTTTCTTATATTTCTAAGATTATGTTTTAAAAAATATCTTATATTAAAAAAAATTCAAAATATACCTATTATATGAAATTAAAAAAAAATTTTGTACTAAAATATATCCCTCAAATAAATATTTTTGTGTGTACGCGCGTATCGATTTACGGATATGTAGATAGGCATATTGACGTACTGCCGTATAAAAATTGTACGTCATATGTTTTTTAACTCCGCCTGGTTGCATTACATTGCATTACAACCTGCCGGTCCCAAGCCCGGGTAAAGGAGGAGGGTTTGAGGTAAAGGTTCTAGACCTAGACCGATCCTCAGTAAAAGATAAACCCAGTGCCTGGGGGTATAACTGGGCCACCCTCTCTATAGGGGTATAATACTTAGAGCTGGTCCTCCTGGTAGGGGGTTGAGCGTAAGGCTTACAATCTTACCTCGGAAAACAGAGTTGTATCGGGACCCCAGAAAACGCCTCGGATAATGCTGAATAAACGGAAAACGACCCTAGCTAAGAAAAAGGACAACGATTTGACGCTACGAATAGGAACGTGGAATGTGTTAAGCTTATACAAAAGTGGTGCTTTAAAAAATTTAACTCAAGTATTACAGAAGTATAGAATGCAGATTACTGCCGTGCAAGAAACAAGATGGTTAGATGAAAGTATTTTCACTTCTGGTAATCATGTTGTATACTCCAGTGGTAATAAAAATAAAATCCATATGTTTGGAACGGGATTCATTGTCGAAAAAGATATAAATCATGTTGTTATTGATTTTAAAGCAAAAAATGAAAGACTATGTGCATTAAGATTGAAAACTAAATTTTTTAATGTAGCAATGATTTGTATTCATGCCCCAACTGAAGATAAGGATGAAGAAGAGAAAGATATATTTTACAATGAGTTAAATAAATTGTATGATGAACTGCCCAAAAACGATATAAAACTAATTGCTGGAGATTTTAATGCAAAAATAGGTAAAACACAGGAAACACCACATAGTCTACATAGTGAATCAAATAATAATGGAAATCGTGTAGTAGACCTTGCACAATATCGAAGATTGACTATTAGTAGTACAACGTTCGAACATAAAAACGTGCACAAACAAACATGGAAAGCTCCAAATGGAAATTATGCTAATCAAATAGACCACATACTAATTGATTCTAGACATAGAAACAATATTGAAGATGTTAGAAGTTATCGTGGTGCGTGCTGTGATACAGATCATTTTCTTGTTGGTGCAAAATTTAAAGCGCGAATATCAACTGAAAGGAAGGTGAAAAGACATTCAAATAAGAAATGGGACATAAACAAATTGAAAGATGAGGAAATAAAAATAGAATTCATACATCGAATTGAACAAAGTTTAGAAGAAACTAATACAGCTGAAAATGAAAATCATGATATTGAAACACAATGGATTAAAATAAAAAATGCAATCAACGTAGCAGCACAAGGAATCCTTGATACAGGTAGAAGAACACAGAGAAATGGTTGGTGGGATGCAGAATGCCAGAGAGTGAATGATGAAAAAAATGAAGCAAGAAAAAAGGTACTACAAATTAACACAAGAGCAAATCAAGAAACATATAGAAGTAAAAGAAATATAGCACAAAATCTATTTAGAAAAAAGAAAAGAGATTTTTTAGAGAAAAAATTAGGAAATGTAGAAAACTTTAGGCAGATAAATGATGCTAGAAAATTCTACAAAGAAATAAAATGTGTTACGAATGATTTTAACCCTACAATTCGCGCATGCAGAGATAAAAACGGTGATCTAATTCAAGAAAAATCAATGGTGATAAAAAGATGGGCAGAGTACTTTAAAGAACTGCTAAACCCAATAACTGACAGTAGTACTAATGAAGATGAAAATGTTGAAATCCATACTGCAGAACCATATATTGAAGAGCCTAGTGAAGAAGAAGTGTCTCAGAGTATTCTTAAGTTAAAAAACAACAGAGCATGTGGTATTGATGGTATCCAAGCTGAGTTATTAAAAAATGGTGGAAATGCATTATGCGGAGAGATTTATAAATTAATAACATGTATTTGGCAAAAACAACAAATGCCACATGAATGGAGATATGGAATAGTAATTCCACTACATAAAAAAGGAAACAAACTTATGTGTACAAATTATAGAGGTATTACTTTATTAAGTGTAACATATAAAGTATTTGCCAATATTTTAAATGATAGATTAAAAATCTATTCAAAAGAAATAATTGGAGATTACCAAGCAGGTTTCACATCAGGAAAATCTACAATTGATCAGATATTTACGTTGAGACAAATAATAGAAAAAAGTAATGAATATAACCGTGATATGCATCATTTATTTGTCGATTTTAAACAAGCATTTGATTCAGTAAATAGAAATATGCTATGGAATGCCATGAGACTTTTCGGTGTACCTGAAAAACTAGTTGCTCTATCGAAAATGGCTACAAATGGAGCAAAAAACTATGTAAGAGTGCAAGGTGATCTGTCAGACTGTTTTGAAACTCATACTGGTGTAAGACAAGGCGATGTTTTGTCACCAACATTGTTTAATTTTGCACTAGAGAAAATTATACGTGATGCAGGACTTGAAACAAAAGGTACAATTTGGAATAAATCATCGCAATTATTAGGTTTTGCAGATGACATTGATCTACTGGCAAGAAATATGCAAATCCTGGAAGAAAATTTTCATAGATTTGAAGAATCTGCAAAAAATTTTGGATTAAACATTAACGAGACAAAAACCAAATATATGAGTAATTCTAGAACTGCAAATAGACAAAATATCACCATTAATAACTACAATTTCGAATCAGTAAATCATTTCAAATACCTTGGCTCAACAGTGAATAAAACAAACGACTGTAAATTAGAAATTGATGAGTGTATTAAAGCTGCAAACAAAATGTTTGCTTCACTATACAAAGTTTTTGGCTCAAACTTACTATCAAAAACATCAAAGTTTAGGCTATACAAAACACTGGTTATACCAGTATTTATGTACAGCTCAGAAACTTGGGCAGTGAGAAAACAAGATGAAAATAGAATTGATGTTTTTGAACGTAAAATACTCCGACGCATTCTTGGTCCAATTAGAGATGAAGATGGCTCATTTAGATTACGTTACAATAACGAATGTTTTGAGGAGTTTAAAGAACCACCATTGAGTAGTCGGATAAAAATACAGCAACTTAAATGGGCCGGTCATGTTATAAGAATGAATCGTGACAGATCTACGTACAAAACATTTATAAATGGACCAGAAGGTAGAAGAGACATAGGTCGTCCAAAGCTAAGGTGGATTGACAACGTTGAAAAAAGTGCAACGAGTATAAACGCGAGAAATTGGCGGATGATAGCTAGAGACAGAGAGCAATGGAGGAATTTTGTAGGGGAGGCCAAGATTCATTTTGGATCGCCGAGCCAGCTATGATGATGATGAAATGAAAAGTTTATTCTACATTTTAAACATTTGTTTTTTTTTATAATAAAAAACTCTTTTTACTTTTACTTTGACATAAAGTACGCATTTTATATAATGCACGCGTTCCTTTTACCAAAAATTGTTGATAAAAAGTAGGTAGAAGTTGTTTGTAAATGGAAATGGAAAATAATGAAAAAAAAGTGACAAAAATAATAAACCTTATTCTAGAATATATAAAGACTATTTTTTAAAAATGAAGAGTTAAGTGCTTATTGGTAATCAAATAACAAATATGATTTAACCTGTTCAAGTGAAAATTAATCTATTATGAACAATTTATTTAAAGCTATCTGCCAAAAATTATTTAATTATCTACTCCTCTCATCTACTCTTTTTCAAGAGCTGGTGTGGTGTAGCTGGAAGTAGGTTAGAGTAAAACAGAGTAGTTTACTCCTCATATAAGAACGCAAGTAATAACATTTGTTTGTTTGAAGAAACTTATGAGTCATGACTCTTGACCATACATAGAAAAAAATAAATAAATAAACTAGACAAATAGGTATAATATAAAGAAAACTAAAGAATTCAGAACCATTTTTTGCATGCATTTTATTATTGACTACTACTTGCCAATGTAGCTACAAGGGGAGGAAAAATGTATCAATTTTTTAATTGATTAGTTATTTTTTTTAATATCTTTGTAGATTTGTTATAAATCTTAAAATTGTGATTTTTAAAAAAATCTCGACTTCTGTCAACTTAACTATTATTTTGTATTTCTGGTAGCTTCAATATAATATAATACTAAGTACTAAACTTATAAATTATGATAGGTATGTTAAATTTTGTTGTACATATTATGCTCTATGAATAAGCTTTTTAATTAGGATACAGAATACATACAACATAGTTCAAATCGTACTAAAATGTTTAGAAAAAAGTACAGTTTTCTGTATGTATGACAGCATTACCACGAATTTTGAACTTGACTTCACAAAATATATATATGTATTGGTGAAAAATCATCAAATTTTGAGAACATAATATATTAGAACACTATTTATATTTAAATTTAAATCGCTTTTTTTTGTGTAATAATTGTATAAATTTATACTCTCTTTATAGCGCGTTAAGCTACAGGAAAAAAATTCAAAAATACTTAAAAACGTTTTTACAATTGAAAAAATTATAAATTTTTTTTTTAAGCAAATTTCAAACGCAAGAATTGTTGACAACATTGTTGCCATAAATTTTATTACGTATACGGTATAGGAAAGAAAATAAGTTTCGTTTAATAATAGTCTAATATAAATTACACAAAACAAATTCTTTATGTAAATTTGAAAGCACAAAAAGCTCGAATTTCGAGCACAGGGCGATAAAACTTATATTTAATTTATGATCATATTCATATAATGATCATCATGATAGATAGTAATCATCATATTTATAATGATTATATCTATCAATATTAAAGTACAAAGCATGCAAAATATTACACATACACATATTTTATGTGCAAATGTACATATAAATTATTTATCAAACCATTTACTTAAAAAAAATCTTTGTGTTCTTTATACCCGTATTACTATATAGTCAATGGGTATAATAAATTTGCCATTACGTTTGTGACGCAGAGAAGGAGGGGGGGGTAGATATAGACTCAAGTGTATGGATCGGATCAGAATCGAAAAAAAAATCGATTTAGCTATGTATGTCCGTCCGTCCGTCCGTCTGTCCGTCTGTCCGTCCGTCCGTCCGTCTGTCCGTCTGTCCGTCCGTCCGTCCGTCTGTCCGTCCTTCCGTCCGTCTGTCCGTCCGTCCGTCTGTCCGTCCGTCCGCACGATAACTCAAAAACTAAAGGAGCTAGAATCTTGAAATTTTCGCAAATTAATTTTTTTGCAATAGCTGTCATCGCTATTTAAATCCAGCCATCTTGGTCCATGGGTTCGGGTAGCTGCCATACAACTTTTTTTTTTATATGAGTATTTCTCTGTACCTATTACAGCTGCTTGTCTGAAATTTTGCCAAAAGTAGTTTAGTTTCATGGCCAAAGTTTCTGCAAAATTTGGTTGGTCTCCTGCAGTGGGTTCGTGTAGCTGCCATACAACTTCCTACTTTATATAAGCATTACTCTCCACCTAATGAAGCTGGGTGTCTGAAATTTTGCCAAAAATAGTTTAGTGTGTTGGCCAAGGTTACAGCAAAATTTGGTTGGTCTATTGCAGTGGGTTCGTGTAGCTGCCATACAACTTCCTACTTTATATAAGCATTACTCTCCAACTAATGAAGCTGGGTGTCTGCAATTTTGCTAAAAATAGTTTAGTGTAATGGGCAAAGTTTCTGTTTTATTTGGTTGGTGTACTGTAGAGGGTTCGAGTAGCTGCCATACAACTCCTTCTTTTATATGAGTATTACACTAAACTTAATAAAGTATGTTTGAAATTTTTCCAAAAGTAATTAACCGGATGATATAATGTATATGTTACGGTCATACGGGTATCCCAGAGTTGACACAGTCTACTCTACTACACTCTTCCTCATTTTTTTCTATAATTTTTTAAACTACGCAACATTTAAATCATATGAAATCGTAACTCGAAAGATTTCTTATTTACAAAAAACAAAAAAAACAAAAACCAAACAAAAACGAGGAAGATTATAGTTGCCTTGTCAACTTTTAGATACCCGTGCAAGTTATGTATAATAATAAACCTCCTAATATTGAAAAAGGATATTTTGCTATGATAATCTTAGAAATAACTCGGGCCAATATCGCCAACAACAGAGATATGCTAGGCAAGATCAGGTGGAACCAATGGATAAAGGAAATATCCTTGCAAATACTAAAAATTCCTACTAAGTGCAAGGAAACCCTAGTAATAACGCGGGCCAATTTAGCCACCAACACCACGGCTATACTAGGCCAAGGCAGGAGGGCAGAATTTGAAATAAATGAATTATCCTCGGAAGAAAACGAAATTTCATAGCATTAATAGACACTGACTCAACTTTAAGTATTATAGAAGATAACATTTTAGGATTTAGAAAAATAGAAATACCACCAATTTATTTTTCAACAATTAGTGGTAAAGACTTAATTAAATATGAAGTACATACTCCCTCACCTGAGCAATTCAGATCTCCTAAGGGTGCTTTAATACGTTGGAAAAAGAAATGTGCATAACGGAAATATCAATTTGTTATAGTAAATGATCTATTGAAAATACTGAATACAACAATTGTTTTAGAAAAGGCAATACATACATTAAATAATCAAAAACTGAAATTTCTGAATAACCCATATTTATCAGAACAAATTTGCACTTTAGAATCAGTGGGCAATGACATATGGGGACATTTGAAATTAAATCATTTAAACGAAGAAGAATATCAAGAAATAAGAAAAATTATTAACAGATTTGAATGTATATTTTTTAAAGATGGAGATAAATTATTTATTTATTTATTTGAACCAAAACAAGGTTTTTACAAAAAATTCTTATTTTTATTTAATAATTTTTTTGTAGATTGTGTTTGACATAGCGGAAACACAGTTAAAATGCAATTTATAAAGTAAAAAAAAAACAAAAATAACTAAATTATAGAATTATAAAATAATGTGAACTTAAAGTGTGATACCAGTATAATATATAGAAGGTTAAAATTATTGTCGTAGGTCATTAAGAAATTTTAATTTTAATTTACGTTTAAAAACTGAACGTCAATGTTTTTTCTTAAGACGTCAAAAGTAAAGCAAGAAGAAAAAATTTGCGCGATTATAAAGTTAAGATATTTAATGAATTAGGTCTTACGAGATAGCTAGGCAGAATTGAATAATCTCTAGGATTATATTGGTTTCTCAAAGCAAATAAAAGAAATTGCTTTTGTACGGATTCTATTCTATCAGAATGTATTTGAAATGCGGGATCCCACACAATGTTACCATATTCAAAAATACATCGTACTAAGGAACAATAAAGAGCTTTAGTTACATGGATGTTGCTGAATTCTTTAGCTCTTCTTTTTATGAACCCGAACATTTTGTTTGCACAAGAAAGATCGGAAATGAATATATTAAACAAGAGTGGACCTAAGTGGCTACCTTGCGGTACTTCTGATGTAACATTGATTAAGTCCGAGAAAAATCCTTGAAATTTGATACTTTGCGTTCTATTTGTAATATAGGATAATCTATAATATATAAAAGGAAAGTTTGTTTGTTTGTTTGTATGTAGCGAATAGACTCCTAAACTGCCCAGCCGATTTTCATGAAAATTTGTATATAGAGGTTTTTGGGTACGGAAACTAAATCGTGGCCAAAAAATTTTGCTCTAACGGACCGCCAAGTTGGGGCTGTGGTGCAAGTATTTAAACTTCTTTGTTCTAAAATGAAGACGGTTTGACCGATTGACTTCAAATTTTGTATACGTGATGCTCTTTGAGGATTGAGTTGACCCAATTAACAGTTTTGGAATTTGTTAACCCATGTCGGGCCGACGGGTGGTCAAAAAAAATTTTGGGTCCAAATTTTGTCCGATTTTACAAAATTCTGCTTTGGCTAAAAAGAAAGCCCCAAAAAAAATTTTGTTGAGTTCCATTAACCCATTGCGGCCCAACAGCTTTTTATAGGTTTTTTCAATACTTTACTCTAAATTCAAAACGGTTTGACCAATTGACTTCAAATTTGGTATACGTGTTGTAAGTCTATGATTACCCTTTGGGGAAATATATCCATTCGCATTTTTGTTCATGTTTGCATATTTTATACAGTTAGTGTTTTATGAGATATGGTTGATAACCCCATAAGCTCATGTCTGTAGACACACTTACCTTTTGGATGAACAGACACATCTCACACACGTTTATATAGCGAGCCGCTTGTTTCAAGACAGACACCCGCTTGGAGCCGCCAATTCTTGGTGCAGACGCTCCTAAATCAAGCCTATGTTTTGAATACATAAGACTCGACCCGCCAAAATCTCGTTGGTTTGTCGATCCTACTTACTTCACCTGGGTTGGATACCAGATCTTCCGGTAGGATTACTCGACGTAACAGGGAGGACCAACGTGAAGGTGAGATTTGACTTGGTGTAGTAGAGGCTAGGCCAACGTACCAGGATACCCGTCAGCTGTAATCGCATACTACACCCAATGATCCTGTTGAGCTACCTAAAAGAGACACTCTATAGAACACCCCCCCATAGAAGCTGGGTGTCTGAAATTTTGCCAAAAATAGTTTAGTGTAATGGCCAAAGTTACACCAAAATTTGGTTGGTCTACTGCAGAGGGTTCGAGTAGCTGCCATACAACTCCTTCTTTTATATGAGTATTCCACTACACTTAATAAAGCTGTATATTTAAAATTTTGCCAAAAGTAATTAACCGTATGATACGGGTTTCCCAGAGTTGACACAGTCTACTCTACTACACTCTTCCGCGTTTTTTTTTAAATCTAATTCTTACGATATAGTGTTCGTTTTTACTTGTGTTTGAGTACAATTAAACATTTTTCTTATCTCGCATTATTCTTATTAACTTTAGACATTTTGTATGCATACGTAATCCGTAGAATAACAAAATTAAAAAAAAATACATAATTATAAAAGTTTGAAGATTTGATACGTGTAATCAATTAATAATACATATTACGATTTACGAATAAGTACGATTTTGTTTTTATGTTTTTCTTATATTTAAATTGGGCAAATAAAAGATTAAAATGACCTTTTTTTTTGTTCTACTTCAACACTCTTTATATATTATATGTACTAATTGGCATGATGATATGATATGGCAATAAAATAGTTTTCATCATTCGTGTAATTTCTTGCCTCTTAACACAAGGCAGAATAATTAATTACATGTTATATCAATAACACTTCAAATTACATTTAGAAGTAATTGTAATTGAATTTTTAACAATTACATGTAATTTGTAATTGTAGTTTTTCAATTACAATAACATGTAATTTGTAATTGCAGTTTTCCAATTACAAATAAATGTAAATTGGAATGGAAGAAATCCAATTACAATTACATGTATAATGGATAAAAATTAATTGAAATAAAGTAATTTTAGAAAAGTTATTTAATATTAAATTACTTATAAATTTTATTTATTCGCCCAAATTTGTAATTAAAAATTTTCAATTAAAATTATATGTAATTGTAATGCAAAATTTTCAATAACAATTACATTTAATATTAATTGAAAAAACTATGATGAAAATTACTGTTAATTGTAATTGAAATCATTGTAATTGTAATTGTACCCAAGTCTGACACCAGGCAAAAAAAATCGTTTTTTAAATTCATATTTTTAGGTAGTTTTGCTAAATTCCTAATAAGAAAACCTCGGGTGTGAAAGTCATATATTTGAATTGTATATAGTAAAGTGGACACATACCTACCATAGATTTTTTGGGTTATTTTTTTTAAAGAAAAGCATGTCTTCTACTTATTTTGTTTAATAAAATATATTCTTGTATTCAGTAAAATTAACATAAATTTTTTTTTTTTTTATTTGGCATATCTATTATTATTTTATAAGGTATGTATGTAGGTATGTAAATATTTTTCTTTTGTGTTTATTATGTATAAAGAAATGGTAGTTAAAATAATTCAAAACAAAAATACTTCATATGGAAAGCTTTTTATTTAGCAAAAGATATTTCCAAATGAAATAGAAAAATTGATTCGAAATTTATACAATATAGTCAAAGGGTATAATAAATTTGCCATTACGTTTGTGACGCAGAGAAGAAAGAGGGGGGGGGGGGGGTATATGTAGACTCAAGTGTATGGATCGGATCAGAATCGAAAAATAAATCGATTTAGCTATGTATGTCCGTCCGTCTGTCCGTCCGTCCGAACGATAACTCAAAAACTAAAGGAGCTAGGATCTTGAAATTTCAAATTCGTTTTTTTGAAATAGCCGTCATCGCTATTTAAATCCAGCCATTTTGGTCCATGGGTTCGGGTAGCTGCCATACAACTTCTTTTTTTAAATGAGTATTACTCTGTACCTATTACAGCTGCGTGTCGGAAATTTTATCAAAAGTAGTTAAGTTTTATGGCCAAAGTTTCTGCAAAATTTGGTTGGTCTACTGTAGAGGGTTCGAGTAGCTGCCATACAATGTTTGAAATTTTGGCAAAAGTAATTAACCGGATGATATAATGTATATGTTACGGTCATACGGATATCCCAGAGTTGACACAGTCTACTCTACTACACTCTTCCTCGTTTTAATTAATTTTATTGTTTCAAAATTTTTTTTAATAGGGTAGAGTAGACATACTCTACTTTAGGTAGGTACATTACTCGATATTTTTTAAACTTTCTTGCGAAATATCTTAGGTTTCCTTGTATAATACGCTATATGGGTCCGAGTTAGCAACATCCAACATATCTCTCATTCCTGAGCGTACGAAAATACTTTATTAAAACATGTTCTTGTGTTATTGAAAAGTTAAAGCGTTAATAATTTTTGATAGTTTGGCTGTAGCTAATCATTGAAAATTAAAGATAAGTGTATAATGACATATTGATTAATGTAAATATCTGATAAATTAGAATTCACTCCCAATTTTAAATATTGATAACTATAATCAAATAATCTACGCTTATTAACATTATCGATTTTGTTGTACATAAAATAAACTTTAAAGTATTAATTTTTATGCAGGTGTTGAGTTTTTATTGTTTATTATTTATTTTTATATGTTTTTTTGTGATAATTTTTTATCTTCAAAACTTTTTATTGTTCAAAATGTCATGAAAGTAAATGAATACACCTGCTTTAGTGTTCAGTATTAGTTTATTTTTTGGACAAAACATTATTAAAGTAATAAAAAAATAAATATGCTTTTATATCGAATTTTAATATTTGGTCTTTTCTGGTATGTAAACGGAAACCTATTTTGCCATAATGACAGTGATTGTTTAAAAATGGATAAAAATGCTAAATGCATTAATTCACAATGTCAGTGCCCTCCTATGCAAGTATATTCAAATAACAAAGTACAGTGTATAAATGCCATCCTTCATGGTGATAAATGTGAAGAATCAAGTCAATGCAATTTAATGTTTTCAAGAGCATTGTGTTCTGATGGAATTTGTAAATGTCAAAATAATGAAACTTATGTTCGTGGTGAATGCAAAGTTTTAAAATTGTTAAATGAAGATTGTTCCGAAGATGTTGATTGTTTTTTTGGTTATGATCGTCAATCTATATATTGTAATTCCAATAAAAAGTGCGACTGTGCACCGGAATATTATAAACGTCATACGACTATATGCCGTAAAATTGCTAAAAAACTTAATGATCCATGTGTGGTACATGCAGACTGTTCAGAAATAAATGAGAAAGCAAAATGTGCTAAAAATAAATGTGTCATTGAAGAAAATTTATTTAAATATAATATAAGTAATAATATTTCCTCAAAAGAAAAAAATATGTTTAATGAAATTAAATATCAAAATTTGACTACGCTAAAAATTGGAGACAAATGTGATGAAATTCAAAAACCTTGCCCAGGTTTATCGAATTCTATATGCATTGGTTATTGCTACTGTAAGCATGGTTATAATCCGAATGAATCGACTTGTATTGCTGAGGTTGGAGAAAAAGCTCTCAACAGTAAAGAATGTGAAACAAAAGGAGTTCAATTTGACGAAAATTCAAAAGTATGCAAATGTACTCCAAACTGGTTTGTTGAAGAAAATTTAAGATCATGCAAAAAACCTGTAACATTTAAAACATCATGTACTTCAGACGGACAATGTAGTCCATTTAAAGCTAAATGTCGTTATAATGATAGTGGTCCAACAAAAAGATGCCAATGCGAAATCTATGCTAAATACAACGAAGAACTAGAACTTTGTATAGATAAAGAAGGTTTAGGTGGGCCGTGCAAAACAAATGATGATTGTCCAATACAAGATTCTTTATGTGCAGAAGATGGAATTTGTTCATGTAGACAAAATTATTATGAAAATAATGGCTTATGCTTCTCCGGTGTAGGTTCAGATTGTTTGCAAAATAAAAATTGTTCTGCTGAAAATAGTATTTGCGTTGATCAGAAATGTCAATGTAAAGAAAATTTCGTTCCCGTAAAAAATAAATGCTTTAAAGTAGCAGAAAAGGTAAAATCAAATTGCTTATATAATGAACAATGTGAAAGTATAAAAGGAATTTGCGAAAACTCTACTTGTATATGTCGAGAAAGTTATCATATTGCATATAATAAATGTTTTCTGACTAAAAAATTGGACGATCCATGCAAAAGTATTGGTGAGTGCTCTGCAGCAGTTGGGGAGGAATATATTGAATGTCGGAATTCTAAGTGCATGTGCAAAATTGGTTCTAAAAAAGAAAAGGATCCTGATTTTGGGAAAATATGTGTTAATAGTTCTGTTAAAAATAATTTAAGTAAATTATCTATTAATTTTATATTAACATTATTTTTTACAATGTTGTTTTGTTAAAAATATTTCAAAATAAATTTTTTTTTTAAGTTTCATTATTTTACTATAGAAGTCTTAATAAACTTTTCCAAAGACTTAATTGACTACATTGACTTAAATTTAAAAAGCGTTATTTTTTTTTTATTTATCAAAGTAGGTACATATATCCATTTATTTTATCTTCTAATTGAAATTTCGAGAAAATTAGTCGTGGTTAACTAAATTTTGAGATTATTTATATAATTTACGGCGGGGTTCATGAGTATACTATATAGAAAGAAGTTATCGTTAAAAAATCTTTTTTAATTTAAAAAAAAAAAGTGTATAAATGTAGCCTATGATTTATTTAGATTAAGTTAAAAATTTGGTTTTTTATTTAACGGTTAGGTAATTATAAGCTAAAAACAAGAAGCATAAAAAAGTAAAAAAATTATAATTAAAAATTTTGACTTTTACTAACTTATAACTAATGAAAAAAACCTAAATACTACGCCTTAGATACTATTGGATATGGAATGAAAGGGAAAGGAATGGGGGAAGGAACTTAATTTTGTATTTTCGGTATCAATATGTAGTAACTAATGTCAAAAGAAAAATTATAATTTTGTCTTTTTATTTTTAATTAATAATTATAAATTTTTTTATTATTACATAACTTTTTAAATGGTATTTATTTATTCAAAGAACCTATTTATTGTTAATAATATATGTGTAATAATTTTCAACAAGATTTTTGAAAGCTTATGTATTCGAAAATACACAAAAATTTTTATATTTGTCATTCAAATAATGTAAAAATATGAACATATAAATTTAGGCTTAGAAAAAATCTACAGAATATTTTTAAATTAAATTAAACTTTTTCTGATTTTCTCCAAAAGCTTATCAATTCAAGAGGCTAACATCAGAATATTATTCCTACACATATAAAATTATGACGGACAGACGTACATACGCACATGCAAACAGACGGACATCATAAAAAAAAATCTATTTTATATTTTATTTTTTTTATTATAAATAATGTAAGCTGTTGGTAAAAAATTTGATATTAGACAATTTAGTGAATATTTGCTTGAAGTACTTGAAGTATATTTAAAAGCTAACACGATTACGGAGTTGCAGCTCCACAAAGTTTAAGATATAGAAACTAGTGTATGGATCGGATCAGAATCGAAAAAAAAAATCGATTTAGCTATGTATGTCCGTCTGTCCGCCCGTCCGTCCGTCCGCACAATAACTCAAAAACTAAAGGAGCTAGGATCTTGAAATTTTCGTAAATTCGTTTTTTTTTGCAATTTGGTCAAAAATTTGGTTGGTGCAAAATTTGGTTGGTCTACTACATTGGGTTCAAGTAGCTGCCATACAACTCTTTCTTTTATACGAGCATTACACTACACCTAATAAAGCTAAAATATTATGTTTAGGTAACTGTCATACGGGTATCACAGATCTTACACAGACTCTACTTCACTCTTCCTCGTTTTTGTATAATATCCCAGCATATGCTGTTCGATCTGACCTTGTAGTTAAATTGGATTGGTAAATTTGAACTCTCACATAATTTGCAGATTTGGCTGTACACTTGGCTTTTCCCTTTTCATATTATTAAAAATAAATAAAAAAATAATTAAAAAAATATTAAAAAAATCATTAAATTTTATTCATTTTATGTTTTACTTTTCATATTTAGTCAAATATAAATTTAGGTAAATCAAAATATTGAACAAATTCTTCCAAAACGTTTTTGAAAAACACATTTTATTATTTAATAACTTTTCATCAGACATTTTATTCCACGGCAATTAAAATAACGAGCACAAATCTTGTGAAAAATAAATTTTTATACAAGATAGATCTAATTCTAAATTTAATAAACATACCTACACAATTTACAAGTTTTTCTGACACCGGATATTATTATTATTATTTCATATAAAGATACCTAAAAAACGAGGAAGAGTGTAGTAGAGTAGACTGTGTCAACTCTGGGATACCCGTATGACCGTAAAATATACATTATATCATCCGGTTAATTACTTTTGGAAAAATTTCAAACATACACCTTTATTAAGTGTAGTGCAATGCTCATATAAAAGAAAGAGTTGTATGGCAGCTACTCGAACCCTCTACAGTACACCAACCAAATAAAACAGAAACTTTGCCCATTACACTAAACTATTTTTAGCAAAATTGCAGACACCCAGCTTCATTAGTTGGAGAGTAATGCTCATATAAATTAAGAAGTTGTATGGAAACTCCTCGACTCACTGCACTAGATCAACCAAATTTTGCAGAAACTTTGGCCATAAAACTAAACTACTTTTGGCAAAATTTCAGATACGCAGCTATAATAGGTACAGAGTAATACTCATATAAAAAATAAGTTGTACGGCAGTTACCCGAACTCATGGACCAAAATGGCTGGATTTAAATAACGATGCAATAGCCGTGCAAAAAAGCGAATTTGCGAAAATTTCAAGATCCTAACTCCTTTAGTTTTTGAGTTATCGTGTGTTGCTACGATTAAGCTTTAAAAATAAAATATTTTAAAATAATATGTTTTTTTTAAATAATTTTTTTAAAACATACATTATATTCAAAATAATTGAAAATACCCATAATATGAAATTAAAACATTTTTTGTAGTAAATTAAAACATTTAAATAAATATTTCTTGATAAAATAAACACTGTACGCGAGTTATATGATCATGCAATAACCATAATTAAACTTAATATATTATTGTATAATTAACTTATTTTTTATATAAACTAAATTTCATATGCTGTTCACCTTTTGTACAGACGCAATGTCAGCAGAATTAAATTAGTTAATAACTATTGGGAAACTCTTAATTATAATTTCTTTAATATAAAATATCTTTCGCTGACAATGCATCTTTTTTATTATAAATACCTGTAATATTTTAATTATAATTCAATTAATATTATACCTGTAAAAAGAAAAGTACAAATTAAATTATAAATTAAAGAGTATTTAAAAATAAAATTTGTTTTTTTTAATTAAATGTAAAAACGAAACTTATGAGTCGCGCAATCGGTAGGATCCAAAAACAGTGATCCTTCTAATTAAAGTGTGTTCCGGTTAATATATATATCGCTTAAAATTAAATAACTAATAAAAAAATAAAATAAGAACTAATTCTAATAAATACTTTAACTTAAAACATTTTTAATAAAATTAAATTAAATTGTAAAAAAAAAAATTTTATAACAATAGAAACAACAAAAAACAAAAATTAAGCTGTGTATATTTTATATAAAACACATCAAGAAAAGTCAACTGGTGAACTTCAGCTTTTAAATTTGGATCCTAGAACAAAAAAAGAGCCTACAGGTACAAAAAGTATTTTTCTTTTCATGCTCACGTAAGTCAAAGTTTTTATTACTATCCTATAGTTCCTTTCAATTCAATTCCCATTAAATTAAAATAAAGAAAAATTAAGATAATAAGAAAAAATAATAAATAAAAAATATATAAATTAAAATTTTTGATATTTTCACTGTGACAACTAAGGTGAAACTGCCTTAGGCACAGTGAATTATTCAAAAAAAAAAAAAAGATCAAAAATAAATTGTTTAAAAAATAAAAATAAAATTATAGAAAAAAATTGCTTAAATAATTAAATATATAAAATTAAAAACTAAAATTATTTCAAAATCATAAATAATTTGTTTTAAAAAATTCTTTTAACAATTTTTCTCATAAAACTAAATAAAATATATTTTTTAATAAATTTTAATTTCATATTAATGCATATTTTTAAATAAATAAATCTAAATATATTGTTTTGAAATCATATATTTTTGTGTAAATTTTCTTTTAAAATTTAAATTAAATAAATAAATATAATTGTTTTAAATAAATAAATATTATAAATTAAATATTTAAATGAATATATTTTAAATTAATATACCTTAAAATTAAACAAGTTTATAAATTCATTAAATAACTAAATTTTTTAAATATATAAAATCTTTAAATAAAATTTTTAAATACAATAAATTGTTCTTTTCGAAAACAAAACAAAAATATATTTCTTAAAAATATAAATTTTAAATGTTTAAAAGGTCAAAGGACTTTAAACCTAGAGTTGCTTTAGAAATTTATCTGAAAATTGAATAGCTAGTATTCCTGCTTCCCTAGATTTCGAAAACAATAGCCAAATTAATCTTGATAACTTTTAAAATTTAAGTATAGATTCTGTTCATAGTTTTAACTCGTACAATTCTGAAATAACCATAATGCAAAACAGTGACGCTACCAATCGTATTTTTAACAATCTAAGAATACCAGATGCAATAAAGGATTTATCAAACTTTAATGGAAATCCAAGATTATTGCAAGATTTCATCGACAATGTCGAAGGAATCCTAACATTAATAACTGAAATTGACGGAACTTTGTATGACAAAATTATTCTTAGGGCAATTAGGAACAAAATTGAAGGACAAGCTAATGAAGTTCTAAATATGTATGGGACTCCATTGGAATGGGAAAAAATGAAAGAAAACCTTATTCTTCACTATTCTTACAAAAGAAACGAGACATCCCTCATAAAAGATTTACATACGTTAAAACAGAATAACAAAACAGTAGAAAAATTTTATTCTGACGTAATACAAATTCAAGCTACCATGTTTAATCATAAAAACATTCATGAGAAAGGTCAAAATGTTGTAGCTGCAAAGAAAGATCTTTACAATGAAATGTGTCTTAACGTTTTCTTATCAGGACTTAAAGAACCATTACGGTCAACCATCCGTGCTGTGGGACCACAATCTTTGGCAGTTGCATTTTCTTATTGTATCAAGGAACGAAATATTTTCTATACAAGAGTCTTTAATCAACAAACTTCTAAAATAAAGCTCGTTCAAAATCACAACAAATTTAGTAATTTTATAACACCATATAGACCAAGTGGAGGTCAAGCAAAAGTACCAACTCCAAAAAATAATAATAGTTTTACGCAACCTAGTACTAACAATCCTTTTAATTATCGTACCAATAACAATTTCTTTAACAACCAAAGAAATCAATTTGTCAGACCCCCAGCTAATAATCAGTTAACACAATACAACAGACCAACTACATCATATCAGTCAAGAGCAACCGCAATGAACATTGGATCATATATAAAAATCTTATATAATAATAAGCCATTAAAATTTCTAATTGACACAGGAGCTCCCTCTTCTTTTATTAACCCCGTCTTAGTAGACCCAAAGAACATAACCCAAATTGAACCAGTTACAATAGTTACAGCTTTAAATAAACATAAAATAAACAAAAAAATTACTTTACCAATATATAAGGAATTTCAACAAATAGGTCAAATGGAACTTTTACTTTTTAAATTTCACGGCTATTTCGATGGTCTCATCGGATAAGACATTCTTACTCTTTTAAGAGCTAAAGTAGATATTGCAAACAAAAAATTATTAACCGCGAATATCGAAATAAATCTTCATTTTAAACCTAACTTAACCTCTCAAAAAATTCAAATACCACCTAAATCAAAATTAATTGTAAAACTACCAGTAGATTATTAAAATGGCAGCATTCATATCAATAATATTGAAATTTGTCCAAAAATATTAGTTTCAGATGGAATTTATTTAGCAAAAGATTGTTATAGTTTGATAGAAGTTATCAACATTTCAAATAAAGAAGAAATTCTTTATGTTGACCAACCTATTAAAGTTCACCAATTTTTAAATGAAGAATTTTTTGAAATAAATAATTAATAATTAATAATTTAAAAATTAATTACAAAACAAATATTTCTCGTCAAGATATATTAGATTTAATAAAAACCTCACATTTAAATTACGAAGAAAAACAAAATTTATTAGCAACTTTGTAAAGAACATGAAGACACTTTCTTTAAAGAAGGCCAATCTCTCACTTTTACTAATCAAATTTAACATAATATTAAACTAACAGATGATTCGCCTATTTATGCCAAATATTACCGTTACCCATACAGTCATAACAATGAAATCCAAACCCAATAAAGAATACGTTAAATGAAGGTATAATTCGAAACAGTTACTCTTCTTGGAGTTCACCTGTTTAGATTGTTCCGAAAAAATGCGATGCAAGCGGTAAACAAAAATGGCGATTAGTAATTGACTATCGCAAATTGAATGAAAAGACCGTAAGCGAAAAATACCCCTTGCCTTGCAATATGTTAAAATATGACCGTCAGCCACCTAAACCAAAGTGCGAAATACCTATAACAGCTAAAAAACCTATGCAAATTTTGCACATAGACATATATTCAATAAATAATAATCAAATCTTAACAATAGTTGACAAATTTTCCCGATTTGCGGCAGCCTACACGGCAACTAACATAAATAGTTTAAATATGATCAAATATCTTCACGGCATTCCAGAAACAATTGTGTTGGACCAAGGCACTAAAATCACATCAACAATATGTCAAGATTTTTGTTGACAATATAATATCAATCATCACATTACATCATTTCAACAAATAAGTAGTAATGGCATTGTGGAAAGAATGCACTTTAACTGAAATATGTAGAGTGGTACATGAAAAATCAAGAGATAAAGTTCATGACGATATCTTGAATGAATGTTTTATAACTTATAACAATGCAGTACATTCTACAACAAAACTGACACCGTACGAATTATTTTACGTAAGACCATACACCTTTCTAAAACAAATTGCATCGAATAACGAACATGACTACCTTGAAAAACTGAACGAATTTCAAAATAAGCTTTTCCCAACAATTGAAAAATTAAAAAAATCTTAAAAATTAAAAATTTCATAAAACTAAATTTAAATGAAAACTTAAATTTCAGAATAAT
The DNA here is from genome assembly GCA_963082915.1 of Dolichopus griseipennis. Classification (NCBI taxonomy): domain Eukaryota; kingdom Metazoa; phylum Arthropoda; class Insecta; order Diptera; family Dolichopodidae; genus Dolichopus; species Dolichopus griseipennis. The sequence continues at coordinate 49,584,918 of OY720445.1, read as the reverse complement.
GAATGTTTTATAACTTATAACAATGCAGTACATTCTACAACAAAACTGACACCGTACGAATTATTTAACGGAGACCATACACCTTTCTAAAACAAATTGCACCGAATAACGAACATGACTACCTTGAAAAACTGAACGAATTTCAAAATAAGCTTTTCCCAACAATTGAAAAATTAAAAAAATCTTAAAAATGAAAAATTTCATAAAACTAAATTTAAAAGTGAACGGACAGAGACTGACTGGAAATACAAGACCTGACGGAGAATAAAATACTTACGTTAAAAATAGGCACAGCTAGAACAATAAAAGGTTACAGCAATCTTTTACATATAGTAAGACTAGACACATACATAGAAACTATTGACAAAATCGAGGATACTATAAATTCTTTAAACAATGACTCTTTACTACAAGGCTCAATAAATATATCTAAATCAAAATTACAAAATTTAAATCAAAAATTAAATACTCTATATCCAAAATTAAGAATTAAAAGTGGTCTTATAAATGGGCTTGGTACCATGATAAAAACTATAACAGGTAACATGGGTGCAAAAGATGCACATAAGATTAACGAAGCAATTCAAACTCTTAATATAAACCAAGAAAATCTAAATAAAGAAATTGACAACCAAATAGGTATTAATTATTTAATGCAAGAAGATTAGACAATATTACCAAACATATAAATGACCAACAAGAAACCATTTCGCTGTAAAAGAAATTATCAAGATGAACTTAGAAATAGTATATTAAAATCAGGTTACAATGAACAATTAGTAATTCAATCTCAATACATTAATCAAATTAACTACAATATAGATGTTTTAAATAATCACTTAACAAGTTTAGCGGAAGCAATCGTACTAGCTTGGTTAAACATTATATCAAAACAAATTCTTAGTGTAAATGAAATAAGCGATATTCGAGAAAAATTATATAATAATTCAATTCAATTCAATTCAGATGATAATATCTACCAATTACTAGGTTTACAAGCCTATATTATAATAATACTAATATTATTTTTAATATAAAAATTCCGATTTTATCCCCTGAGTCATCCTCAATGATTCATGTAATCCCACTTCCTATTAATAACACAAAAACCATTCATACAAAACCTTTTTTAAAATATAACCTTAATAACATTCAATAATTTGACAAAGCATGTCCAAAAGTAGAAAATATATTTTATTGTACTGAATCTACGAATCAAGAAATAACAGAAAAATCCAGCTGTATTGGCAAAATAATCCAAAACCTTCCAGCCAATTGCACATTAAGAGAACAACTATTTGTACCAAAAATCATCCAACCAGAACCAAATTGCATTCTTAACATGAACAGTTCAGAAATAACATTAAAATCATCTTGTGAACCTCACCAAATCAAAGTTAAAGGAACCAAGTTAATACATTATAATAATTGCACTATTGAAATAAACAATTTTAACTATCAAAGCTTCAATACAAATATTGGTATGAAATTCATTTGCCTCCTTCAATACCACTACGAATGAAATACTTAAACAACATCAAAGATCTAAACCTACAGAAATCAGAATCATTTCATATAGAAAACCAAAAAACAGTGAAACTTAGAAGTTTATGATTTTATGAGAGAAATGTATGCTTCTTTCTTGGAAAAACTGTTTTAAAATACTATGTATTTAAGCATAATATATAAGAAATAGATTTTTTTTTGATTTTTAGATTTTATTTGAAGAAAACTGCAATTTTACACCGAAATCTTTTTTTAAAAAACAAACACTGCAAAGTAGATAAACAAAAAAGACTTACGAAAAAATGTAGAGAAGGAAAATGTTACGTTTTTTAAATTTAAAGATATTATTATTCGGATTCTTTATTAGCTTTATTTTTATTATTATTAATATTATCTCATTTAGCTTTTGCACTATTTGAGACTATTTGAGAGCAAAAAAATTAGTATTATTAATTAGGTGAGCTTTTGGAATAAAGGTTAACTTGCGTTAATACCAAAAATTAGAAAATTTCATTGAATCATTGTGCAACACACGTAAACAGGTTAAAACCAAATTAATCCTGTGGTTTTTTATAATTAAAATGCTGATACAAAATTTTTCAATAAAATTCTTTTAATTGTTTTAGCAAATAAAATTGATAGAAAACTTCATGGCGTCGTCGTGGAAAACGGGTAAATCGAACTTAATCCTAAAAGTTTTTGCAGCCTCTCTTTTGGACTGCAAAATTAACTTCATCACACGTTGTATTTATGGTTGTACTGGGAATGTTAATTGATATAATATAGTTAGGCTCTGGTTGGAATATTTCGATATTTACATCTCTCAGGTGTAGTTCGCAATTTGCTGGTTGATTTTGTAATAATTTACCAATACACTTTGAAGATGAAATTTTTTCTTGGTGGAATGTATCTTTGCAATAATATGTATGTTCTATCTTTGTGCATTTATCATCTAAGTACAATATATTATTATCATTTGCAAGTAAATAAGGGTTACAAGAAATTGTTTTATTTATATTTACTGGAAGGGGAATTATGCGGAATAAGGTAAATATTTCTTTGGAAATAATTGGAATTTGTATATTAAATATTATATTGCTATCATTATAATAAGCTTGGAGTGATAAAAATTCATATATAACTTCATCTGAATTAATAGTAATGTTTTGATTATTGAAAATTTCGTGAATTTCTTGAATTTCCAAGGGGTTTAGGATTTGTTTTGAAATTAAGTTGAGTTTAGCAAGAACAATTGCTTCTCCGATATTTGTTAAATGACTACTTAGTAAATCAATGTTATAATTAATTTGATTTAAAAATTGTAAGTATAGAAATTTACTTCCTTCAGTACGTATACTATTTCGAAGTTGATCTGTAAAAAGATTGAAGTAATTCACGATAGTTTCTTGTTGATAATTTATGTGATCTGTTATATTTTGAAAACGTTCGATCATTTTTTTGTTAACTAAATTTTGGTGGTGAATTTCGCCATTTAAATTGTTTTCATTTTTCATAATTTTTTCAATTTCTTCATTTAACCGAATAACATCGTTTGCGTCCATATTGCCTGTTATTTGTTTAATTAGGGTGCCTAAACCGTTTATAAGTCCTCTTTTTTTTCTAAATTTTGGCATAAGAGAGTGAAGTTTATTTTTAAGTTCCTGTAGTTTCATATTAGTTATGGTAAGTGATTCTTTTAAACTGGTTATTGGAGTTAAAGTTTCAATTGAAATTTCGATATTAATTATATTTTGTTCATAATCTTGTAGCTTGATTATATGCAGAAAATTCTTGTGGGTTTTTATGACTTTTGCAGTACCAAGGTTCATAGGGAGAATTGCTTTACTATTGGATAGATCATGAAACTCGATCCTTTGGGCTATTGTCAGAAGAATTGACCTGTAATTTTAGTTTTTTCTTTAGCTTAGATTTATGTAATTTTTGATTTTTATTGGTGACTAGCTAATACCCGGTGCGCGTTGCTGCGCCTCTCAACGGAGGTTTAACTGAAGTTGATGTTACTGCAAAAAGTTAACACAAAAATTACACACGGTTTACACATGTAAATTTTAAAATGTGTGAAAGCAATCTTTTTTAAAACGATTTTTCTAGGATTATTCTAGTAATTTTTGAAAATTTCTGTAATTCAAAGCAGTACGAACTACTTTCCAAATTTTGACGTAATTTACTACCAAAAAATTTTTTTGAAAAATCGCAAGACCGACTGTTAACAGACTCAACTCCATTTTCAAGTTGCTTCACACATATAAAACTTGAGGTAAACCGGTCAAATCGTTTCTACTTTAGAGTTAAGTAACGCAAAAATCTATTAAAAGCCACTGTGCCCCACTGGGTCAACGGAACTACACTTTCTCTTTGGGCAAATCAGTATTGCGCAAAATTGGACGTAATTTAATTGCTTCCAAATCACTCAACAAAATTTTTTTGGGGCTTTCTTTTTAGCCAAAGCAGTACTTCGCAAATTTTGACAATATTAGCTTCCAAAATTATTTTGACCAACCGTCGGGCCGACATGGGTTAACAAATTCCATATCTGTTAATAGTGTCAACTCAATTCTCACAGGGGAGCACGTATACAAAATTTAAAGAAAATCGGTCAAACCGTTTTTAATTTAGAGTTAAGTATTGAAAAAACCTATAAAAAGCTGTTGGCCCCAATGGGTTAATGCAAGTCAATAAAATTTTTTTCTGGGTTTTCTTTTTAGCCAAAGCAGAATTTCATAAAATCGGACAAAATTCGGACCCAACATTTTTTTTGACACCCCGTCGGCCCAACATGGGTTAATAAATTCCAAAACTGTTAATAGTGTCAACTCAATTCTCAAGGAGCATCACGTATCCAAATTTTGAAGTCAATTGGTCGAACCGTTTCTAATTTAGAGTAAAGTATAGAAAAAACCTATAAAAAGCTTTTGGGCCGCAATGGGTTAATGGAACTCAACAAAATTTTTTTTGGGGATTTCTTTAAAGGTAAAGCAGAATTTCGTAAAATCGGACAAAATTTGGACCCAAAATTTTTTTTGACCACCCGTCGGCCCGACATGAGTTAACAAATTCCAAAACTGTTAATAGTGTCAACTCAATTCTCAAGGAGAATCACGTATACAAAATTTGAAGTCAATCGGTCAAACCGTTTCGAATTTAGAGTAAAGTATTGAAAAAAGCTATAAAAAGCTGTTGGGCCGCAATGGGTTAATGGAACTCAACAAAATTTTTTTTTGGGCTTTCTTTAAAGCCAAAGCAGAATTTCGTAAAATCGGACAAAATTTGGACCCAAAATTTTTTTTGACCACCCGTCGGCCCGACATGGGTTAACAAATTCCAAAACTGTCAATAGTATCTACTCAATTCTCAAAGAGCATCACGTATACAAAATTTGAAGTCAATCGGTCAAACCGTTTCGAATTTAGAGTAAAGTATTGAAAAAACCTATAAAAAGCTGTTGGGCCGCAAAGGGTTAATGGAACTCAACAAAAATTTTTTTGGGGCTTTCTTTTAAACCAAAGCAGAATTTCGTAAAATCGGACAAAGTTTGGACCCAAAATTTTTTTTGACCACCCGTCGGCCCGACATGGGTTAACAAATTCCAAAACTGTTAATAGTGTCTACTCAATTCTCAAAGAGCATCACGTATACAAAATTTGAAGTCAATCGGTCAAACCGTTTTCATTTTAGAACAAAGAAGTTTAAATACTTGCACCACAGCCCCAACTTGGCGGTCCGTTAGAGCAAAATTTTTGGGCCACGATTTCTTTCCGTACCCAAAAACCCCTATATACAAATTTTCATGAAAATCGGCTGGGCAGTTTAGGAGTCTATTCGCTACATACAAACAAACAAACAAACAAACAAACAAACAAACAAACAAACAAACCCACAAACATTCCCTTTTATATATATAGATAGATTACTGTAATTTTATTATTTTTCTTAATTTTTTGTTTAGAAAACCTAGGTGTAATTTTATTTCTTCTACATTCTTTTCTATAAACTTTTTCATTTTCTTGCAAATCTATAGGCTCTATTCTATTTTCGTTAAGTTTGCTAATATTTTTGTTAGCAATATTTTCTAATTGGATTTTAACTGAAGGGTATAGATTTTTTTGGAATTCATTTAATTTACTTAGATATTCATGCTCATTATTAAATCTGATATTATTATTGAATTTAGAAGTTCTACCATAGAATAACTCAAATGGAGTAAGTTTCGTAGCAGAATGTATTGCATTATTATATGTTATAATTGTTTCATTTAAAATATCTCCGTGATCAGGTTCAATTTGATTTTCTTTATATTTATGTAAAATGATCCTATAAATTTCTGTCAAGGTTGAATGTAAGCGTTCTACAGGGGAATTGCTAGAGGATAGTTGAAAAGAGGTGAAATGTAATTCAAAATTGTATTGGTTACAGAAATCTTTAAATATGTTAGAGGTAAATTCTGTACCTTAATCACATACTAATTTTAAAGGTATGCCGTGTAGGCTAATAAAATGTTTTATTGATTTAATGACGTTTAAACTATTTCGTGTTTCTAATGGATATGCGGCTGCGAATTTGGAAAATTTATCGATTATGGTTAAATTAAGATTGTTGTTAATTGTATATATATCAATATGTAAGATACTTAAAGGTTGTAGTGGTATTTCCGGTTTTTCGAATTTTAATTTTAAAGGTTGTCTGTCATATTTTAGTTTTATACACGTTTCACAATTATTTATAGCACGAATTATTTTGTTTTTCATAAAAGAAATATTGGCGTTTAAGGTGATTCAAACTTTCATTTATCCCTCTGTGATTATTTTTTAAGTGATATTCACTAATTATTTGGTCTTGTTCGTCTTTTACGTCTATTAATAAATTTGTACATCTAATTATTTTGAATGTTTTACTATTCGAGAAAAATTGTGAGTATACATTCTGAACAATTTTAAAAGTTTCGTCATCAGTATAAACTGCAGTAACTCTATTGGGTGATAAATATTCTTTGAAAAGGTTGGTAACGTTTTCTATTGTAAAGTTAGGTTGGCAAAAAGTTCTTCGTTGTTTATTACGGAAAACTATCTCTAAAGAAGTTTGAGGTTTCCTATCTGTTTTTTCAAGGATAAGTTGAAGATTGAACTCATTTAGAGGACGTTCGGATATATATATATGATCGTCCAAATTTTCATTAGTTGAATGAATAGTAGAAATTACATCATCTCTATTTGAACTAGCTACAGTAGCATTGTTAGTTTCTGAAACATTGATATCTGTTTTATTTCTAGATTGGTTTTCTGGTATAACGATTCTACTAAGAGCATCAGCATTTGAATTTTGGTTAATATTATTAATTTCAGAGTTTGAACATTGTATATTAAAATTGTTTATTTCAATAAATTCATCTTCTTTATATTGATTAGCTTTAAGTGGTTGATCTAAAAATAAAATTTGAGTAGTAGGTAAATAGTTTGTCACTTCGATATGACTATACCATTCTTTTGCAGTATAAATTCCTTCAGAAATAAATAAACCAGGTTTAATTTCAGTTTTAGAAATAAGAATATCTCCGTTTCTTACATCTACTGGTAATTTAACTATTACTTTATCATTAGGTTCTATGGTAATTTTTTGAGATTGAAAATTTGGCTTAAAATAGAGAGGTATAACGGAATTTTTGGTTATTAGTGCTTTTTTATTTGTATCTACGATGGCTCCTAAAGATTCTAAGGAATCATAACCTAAAAGACCATCAAAATATTTGTGAAATTTGAAAATCAGAAATTTACAATTACCATTTTGATTAAATTCTACAAAGTTAGGAAGGGTTACTCTTTTATTTAGAGAATGTTTATTTAAAACTGTTGTTATATGAATGGGGTTAATAGTCTCAAGATCTTCAGGGTGTGCAAATTCAGGACTTAGAAAGGAATCAGAAGCTCCTGTATCTATTAAAAATTTGAGATCTCGTCCGAAAGGTGATTTTATATTTATATATGGCAAAATAGTACCATGTTTGTTAATATCTAGATAGTCGATTGATTCTCCGAGGCTTCTACAAAAAAATTTTCATCATCTACCTCAGATTCATTAATTATTTCATTAGTATTAATCTCTTGAGGATAAGAATATTCATCAAAATTATCATATTGATAATAATGGTCTAATTCTTGATACGTATTATCAGAATAGTTTGGTTCTATTGAAACATTAAATAATTCTTTATTTGTGAAATTCGGTTGATTTGGGGTACGAAAGAAATTAGGTTGAGGCGGTCTATTGAATTGAGTAGGTTGATTATGTCTCACTTGAATAGTCCTGTTAGTACTTAATTCCATTGGTTCGGGTTTAGTAAAGTTTGGATTATTTAATCTATTATTCACGTTATTTTGGACTTGATTTGGTCTATCTTGATAATTATTTGGATTATGGGTATTGTGGACGATAAAATCTAGGTTGAGAAAATCTATTTTGATAATTTGTATTGCGTGATACTGGATTTGTTGATTGAGGGTAATTTGAAAACTTTGGAATATTTGGATTTTGTATCCGATTGGGTACGGAAGAAATTCTTGGTCTTTAATTAAATGATTGTTTAGGGATAGCGGGATTATGTCTTGAATATGAAATGTTTTGTTCTTCAATACAAAATGAAAAGGCTTTTGGTAAGGAGTCAGGTTTCATAAACCTTATAGTTGAACCGAGTGGTTCTTTTAAACCAGTTAAAAACACAGTTAAACACATTTGAGTGTAAAGATTTCGTTTAGAAATAATTACATTGTTATCATTTTCATGAATCTGAATGTGGTTGGTCATTGTTGCGAGTATTTCAATTATCTCACTATAAAACATTTCGACTGACTTATTTCCTTGATTTAGACCGTGTAGGTCTCTAATTAATGAAGTTTCATTACGTTTATCTGAGTAATGAAGTATGAGATTTTCTTTTATTTGGGACCAATCTAATGGTGTCCCATACATATTTAATATTTCGTTGGCAACGACCAACGATTTTATTCCTAATTGTACGTAGTAATATTTTACCATAAGGAGTATTGCGAGTACATTCAATAATGGCGAGTATTTCTTCTACATTATTAATAAATTCAAACAACAATCTAGGCTTTCCGTCATAATGAGGAAGATCTTTGATTGTATCTGGTACGCGAAGGGAATTAAAAATATCGATGGTTGTTGCCCTTGGTGGTTGAGGTTCTGCGAAATTAGGTTGTTGTGGGCTAGCTGGGCCCGGAAGATTTGGATTACTCATTATATTTATATCAACTAACTCGATTAAATTAGAAATAGGGCTTAATTCACTTGATTCAGTGATTTCACACCAATGAATTTTAGAATTATTTAAATCGAAATTATCGCTTGAATTACTTAAATCAGAATTAGATGAACTTTATTCGCTAATATTCGATAAATTGTTTTTCCTAAGCTCAAAATTTAATTTAGGTAATTTATTAAAAATTTTGTTAGAAAAGGGATAGGGTCTAAGCCTATTATTCTTAAACATTTACTTGCAAATTTAATAAAATATATATATAAAATGACTTACATGCAAAAAATGGTGAGCTGAATCCAACACATAGTTCAGAATAAGCACAATTAGGTTGAAACCTTAAGTCGTATCTTCAGCAGCTTGCGATATGATGTTTTAACCAATATTCCTTTGGTAATTTCCAGATACTTTTTTTTGTCAATATTCCCTTGACTTTTAGTTTTCAGGAACACACCACACAATTCACTGACACAAAATTCACACTATTAAATTTTCAACTTATTTTTCTGTGCCTAAGGCGGCCTCACCTTAGGTAAAATTATGGCTTGATCACAGTATGAGATTGAAAAAAAAAATGTTTATAGTCAATTAACCGTTGACTTTATTATAAATCTCGATAAACCGTCGAGTTTTTTAATTAATAGTATACGAATTTCGTTAGATAGACTTGTGCCTATCCTACCGACTGCGCTAAATACGTGTTTCGATTCTACTCGAAATAAAAAAAACAATTTATTTTAGTATTTTAACCTTGTTTATTTGATGGTTATAATTATAATTGATTTATTTGATTTTTAATTAGTCTTTTTATACAAAATTTACAGGTATGAAATTATACATAATTGCTGATTTAGCATTTTTTAAATTAAAGGTAATTAGTGTTGAAATTAAAGTTTACATAAGTTCAATTAAAGTTCAATAAAATCTAAATTGCAAAGTTAACAAAATTATTAATTTATAAAAGAAAATTTATAATTGAAATTTATTTATAATATTTATTTAAAAGTTAAAAGTGAAGTGTCAGCATTATACTAGTTGATTAACATTGTTACTGGAATATGTAACTCGCGCGTATCGATTTACGGATATGTAGATAGACGTATTGACGTACTGCCGTACTGCCGTATAAAAATTGTACGTCGTATGTTTTGATTTATGTTAAGCCCTTAATAATTGATAAGCCTATTTTACATTTTAAACATCGAATAAGGTTTTTTATAATGAAAAACTATTTTTTAGTTTTACTTTGACATAACGAACGAATTTTATATAATGCATGGGTTCCTTTTAGCTAAAAGTGTAGATGAAGAGTATATAGGAGTAGTTTGTAAATGGAAAGCTAGTTTTTATTTCATTAGTATATAATTGTCAGATTAATTGTCATTTAGAGAGGTGTCCTATGGAGTGTTTCTTTTGGGTAGCTCTATAGAATGAATGGGTGTAGTATGCGATTACAGCTGACGGGTATCCTGGTACGTTGGCCTAGCCTCTACTACACCAAGTCAAATCTCACCTTCACGTTGGTCCCCCCTGTTACGTCGAGTAATCCTACCGGAAGATCTGGTATCCAACCCAGGTGGAGTAAGTAGGATCGACAAACCAACGAGATTTTGGCGGGTCGAGTCTTATGTATTCAAAATATAGGCTTGATTTAGAATCGTCTACATCAAGAATTGGCGGCTCCAAGCGGGTGTCTGTCTTGAAACAAGCGGCTCGCTATAAACGTGTGTGAGATGTGTCTGTTCATCCAAAAAGGAAGTGCGTCTACAGACATGAGCTTATGGGGCTATCAATCATATCTCATAAAACACTAACTGTATAAAATATGCAAACATGAACAAAAATGCGAATGGATATATTTCCCCAAGGGGTAATTATAGTAATATGGTGAATCCTCCTTTGACTTCTCCAGTCAATGTAAACTGCATATCGGATTTGGAGGTGCAGCTAAATTCATGTTTAAATACAAACCGGATAAGAGAATCGAACACAAGTTCAAGAAACCGTTCACGTGAAATATCTGCCGTTTGCGACGTTCGAAATAAGAGGAATGGTGACGTTGGAAGCGATCACCGTTTAGTTGTTGCGCAAATGCAGTTAAAAACAGCAGCTGTCCAAAGACGAAATCAAGTGCCTGTCAGAAAAGCACTCTTCGATGTTGAAGCGTTAAAAAATCCCGCAACACGTGGAAATTTTGTACAAAAATTCCGAGAAAGGGCATCAAGAGCAAATGAACAAGAGGACGGGGCAGTTTCTATAGATAAAAAGTGGGATAAAGTAAAACAATCATTTATAGAAACTGGAAGAGAAACAATACCCCGATCATCGCAGCAAAAAGCCCCATGGATCTCACGAATTTCGTGGGACAACATAGCCAGACGTAAAGAGCTGAAAAACAGCTACGGAAGCAGAGATAGCAGCAAGAAGAGGTGATGGCAAAGCCTTGTATAAGATAACAAAAATTCTTTCAGGTCATTCAATAAAGTAGCAAAATATTATCTTGGACGAAGATGAAAGGCTTCTGGTGTCGATGTATGATCTATTACGGAGGTGGAAAGACTACTTTTGCCGTTTGCTAAACGAACATTTTATACAGCAATCTGCATCAGAAATCTCTGAAGAACCTGAGTTGCGTCGATCACACAGCGGTATTAGTACAGCACCACCCACGAAACCTGAAAACGAAAGTGCCATTTCGCTCTTGAAAGATAACAAAGCTGCAGGAATTGACCAAATACCCGCCGAACTTCTAAAAGCAGACATCCCCGCAACGGCAGATATACCTTTCCCATTAATTCCAGCTATATAGGAAGAAGAAAAGTACCCGAGTGAATGGAAAGAAGGAGTTATTGTTAAGCTGGCAAAAAAAGGTAACCTGAAGCATTGCAATAACTGGCGTTGTATTACGCTATTATCTGTCTTCTCGAAAATAATGGCAAATATTATACTCGAAAGGATCAAAAGCAGGATTGAAAATACATTGAAAAGACATCAAGCTGGCTTTCGTAGTGGTTATTCTTGTGTTGACCATATCAACACCCTACGAATAATACTCAAGCAATCAACAGAGTTCGGGTCGCCGCTACATCTCATGTTTGTAGAGAAAGCTTTTGATCGTGTAAACCGCGAGTATATATGGAGAGCTCTTAGTAGGTGGGGTATCCCGGAGAAAATTATTGCCATGATTAAGGAATCCTACGAAAATGCGAGGTGTCGAGTCTTACTCAATGGACATTTGACTGATTCGTTTGAGGTGCAGCAGGGTGTAAGGCAAGGCTGTATATTGTCGCCTATATTATTTTTGGTTGTGATGGATGAAATTTTAACCGCAAGCGTAGGCGTTGGTGTGAGGTATGGCATTCAGTGGCGACTAGGAAAACATTTAAGCCACTTAGATTATGCTGATGATGTAGTTTTCATTGCACACACAAGAAGTGGTCTGAATGAAATGTGCCAAAATTTGAACAAATATGGCAAACGAGCTGGTCTAAAAATAAATGCAGCTAATACCAAAAGCATGCGTAGAGGGCACTCCACACATCAGCAAATTCTACTAGAAGAAAGCCAAACTGAAGAAGTAGAGCAGTTCAATTATTTAGGAAGCATGATGACATCAAATGAGGAAACAGAAGTTGATGTTGACAGCAGAATAAATAAAGCTAGAGCTGCTTTTGGAAGTCTATCAAACATAATATTACGCAGAGCAACAAACGTCAAATCAGTACTTCTATACGACTGTGAAACATGAAAGGTATCCGCCATTATCACCAAAAAGTTGCAGACGTATATAAACCGTTGTCTACGCAGCATCTTAAGGGTTCGTTGGCCGCAAATCATTACCAACACACACCTGTGGCAAAAAACGAACCAAAAGTTGATTGAGGTCGAGATCCGTGGCCATGGATCGGACATACCTTGAGGAAGCCAAAAGAAAAATTGCAAGGCAAAGTTTTGAGTGGAATCCACAAGGCAAACGACGAGAGGGTAGACCAAGGAAAACATGGAGAAGTAGTGTTTTGAAATAGGCAGAAGCGCAACGCAAAACGTGGTTACAGCTAAAAGGAATTGCTAAGGATCGTGAAAGGTGGAGAGGATTTGTTGACGCCCTATGTTCCACCAGGGGTTCTAGGATGCAGTAAGTAAGTAAGATTAATTGTCATACATATATTTGACATTTTAAAACTACCTGTCATTTGAGAAGTTAATTATATTTTGTGAGGATGGATCCCAAATAAAAAAACATATTCCAACTTTAACAAATTTTATTTTTAAAGCTTTTGCCACACAAGCTTACAAATTTATGTTTTTTTGCCGGTAAAAATTACCTGGTCACGAAGGCTTACAATTTGATACTGCTATGTACGTTGGAACAAAACCAACAGAACAAAAAAATGTGGCGAACTTAAGTACTATAATATGTTTACAGTTCGGCCATCCTGACTATAATTCGACCTCAAATTATATTTTTGCTTTTATTTTTAAAAATTCTTTTCTTTTTTTTTTATTACTTTTATTTATAAAAATTGGTTTTTTTTTTTCTATTTTTTTTTTTTTGACAATATTTCTTATTTTTAAAATTTAATTTTTTATTTTCGTGTTTTGATTTTGATATTTTTGCTTTTTTTTTCTTTCTTTTAATTTTCAAGTTTTAACCATGGTTTTATACGGGATACATCAAAAAGGCCTTTAATCGGTCTTTGGTTTAAGTGAAACCCGTCAACATCTTTGAGTAAATATCTGTCCTTGATAATATTTTTTTAATTATGTAAGGGCCTTTATATCTAGGGATTAATTTTTTATTTACTCCTATCGTAGTATCGACGTTTGTAACCATTGTTATTATATTTTTAGGTATGGAATTATTATATTATAATTTATTATATATTAATTTATTATAATTATTAATTTTACTGGCTATGGTATCTCCCACCAGGATTCGAACCCGGGACTGCCACAGTGTTTAGATTGCAAGGTTTGCGCTCTAACCACCTAGGCTAAGGAGGAGATTTATATGAGCATTACTCTACACCTAATAAAGCTGAATGTTTGAAATGTTGCCAAAAGTAATGAACCGGATGATATAATGTATATGTTACGGTCATACGGGTATCCCAGAGTTGACCCAGTCTACTCTACTACACTCTTCCTCGTTTTATATGAGTATTACTCTGTACCTATTACAGCTGCGTGTCTGAAATTTTGCTAAAAATAGTTTAGTGTGATGGCCAAAGTCACTGCAAAATTTGGTTGGTCTACTGCAGTGGGTTCGAGTAGCTGCCATACAACTTCTTATTTTATATGAGCATTACTCTACACCTATTGAAGTTGGGTGTCTGAAATTTTGCCAAAAATAGTTTAGTGTAATGGCCAAAGTTACAGCAGAATTTGGTTGGTCTGCTGCAGAGATATCGAGTAGCTGTTATACAACTTCTTCTTTTATATGAGCATTATACTACACCTAATAAAGCTGGTATGTTTGAAATTTTGCCAAAAGTAATTAATGTTTTAATAATAATGATATAATATTTATATAACGGTCATACGGGTATACCAGAGTTGACACAGTCTACTCTACTACACTCTTTCTTGTTTTTCTTTTTAATTAATATAATTGGTGAACTGTATGTTGAATCACAATCTCTAATTATTTTATTTTTTAATAATTCACTTAAAATTTTCGATAGAATCTCGTTTCTCAGTAAGATAATCTTTTAGGTTTCGCTTTAATATATTGATGGCTTTCCAACCGAATCAACCGAATTTCCAACCATTTCACATTTTACTGTGGGCAAGTATATGCGTCTTTAACATTTTTTCGTACTCTAAATATAGATTAGTAATAATTTCTTTATATTTATAGTCGCTATATTCATTAAACAATTCGAGTGACTTAAAATATCGTGGGTGGATGAGAAATTTTAGTTAAAACTTTAAAAAATTAATAAAAATATATAAGCAGAAGATAATTGTGGAATTCTATTTTTTTAAGTGATAAGAACTATAAAGAACAATTTTTTAAATTAACAAATTGGTCAATCAAACTGAATAAATTATAAAATTGAATTATAAAAAACATTTAATTGCAAAAAATGCAAATGCAAATTTTTTTCTTTTTGTAATTTATTTGACATTAAGTACTCAAAATTTTTTTTTCTCTTGAGTGAAAATAATAAACTTTAAAAATAAATTAAAATATATTAACAGAAGATAATTGTGAAAAATAACTTTTTTAAGTGATAAAGAAATATAAAGAACACTTTAAATTTTTTTTCTTTCTTAATTAATAATTTATTGATTCAAACTGAATAAATTATAAAATATCAATATAAAAAATTCTTTATCGTAAAAAATGCAAATGCAATTTTTTTTCTTTTTGTAATTTTTTTGGCAATAATTACTCAAAATTTTTCTGTTGAGTGAAAATAGCAAAACAAAAAACCAAGATGAGTGTTATTTGCTTATTAGAAAGCTGTAATAAACCAATCTATATAATATAAAAACGAAAGTTTGTTTGTTTGATTGTTTGTATGTAGCGAATAGACCCCTAAACTGCCCAGCCGATTTTCATGAAAATTTGTATATAGAGGTTTTTGGGTACGGAAACAAATCTTGGCCGAAAAATTTTGCTCTAACGGACCGCCAAGTTGGGGCTGTGGTGCAAGTATTTAAACTTTTTTGTTCTAAAATGAAAACGGTTTGACCGATTGACTTTAAATTTTGTATACGTGATGCTCTTTGCGAATTGAGTTGACACTATTAACAGTTTTGGAATTTGTTAAGCCATGTCGGGCCGACGGGTGGTCAAAAAAAATTTTGGGTCCAAATTTTGTCTGATTTTACGAAATTCTGCTTTGGCTTAAAAGAAAGCCCCAAAAAAATTTTTGTTGAGTTCCATTAACCCATTGCGGCCCAACAGATTTTTATAGGTTTTTTCAATACTTTACTCTAAATTCGAAACGATTTGACCGGTTGACCGCAAATTTTATACGTGTGAAGCAACTTGAAAATGGAGTTGAGTCTGTTAACAGTCGGTCCTACGATTGGTCAAAAAAATTTTTTTGGAAGTATATTACGTCAAATTTTGGAAAGTAGTTTGTACTGCTTTGAATTACAGAAAGTTTCAAAAATGACTAGAATAATACTAGAAAAATCGTTTTAAAAAGATTGCTTACATACACTTTAAAATTTACATTTGTAAACCGTGTGTAATTTTTGTGTTAACTTTTTGCAGTAACTTCAACTTCAATTAAACCTCAATTGAGAGGCGCAGCAACGCGCACCGGGTATTAGCTATAGTTAAGAATAATGAGAGCTATGTAATATGTGCATATGGGTGTAGTAAAGCTATTCATATAAAATGTGCTAAGCTGGATAATAGTGTAATTCATTTAATAAATACAATTAAAAATATAAAATATAGTTGTGATTTATGCTCAAAAAATGGTTTACAAAACATTAACAAAACTGTTTTAAAATTATCATTAGAATTAAAAGAAATGAGAGGAATAATGAGTGAAAATAATAAAAACATAAAAGATGGTAATGTTAATGTAAATAAGGCATTCTATGAACATAAAGCATTTATATCAAAAGAAATTGAAAAACTAGAAGATAATAAAAAAAAACAATTTAAAAAAAAACTTACAATCAGCAAGTTATGCTGATACGTTGAAATTACCAATAATTGTGAAACCAAAAGATAATAAACAAAAAAGTGATGTAACAAAAAATGAAACAAAATCAAAAATTATTTCCTCGACATTGCAAGTACAAATTGAAAAATTAAAAGAACTAAAAAATGATGGTGCAATTGCTATTACTTGTAAAAATAAAGAGTCTGTTAAAATAGTAGAAGATGCAATAAAAGAAAAATTAGGTAAAAATTATGAAATTCAGGTAACTAAAGAAATAAATCCCAAGATATTAATTGTGGGAATGAATGAAGAAATATCTAAAGAACTAGTTGTGGATGCAATAAAGAAGCAAAATAGTCTAGAATTTAGTGAGGTGAAATGTTTAAAAGTATATAAGTCTAAAAAAAAAAAAATATTATTTTAATGCAATAGTTGAAATGCATTTAAAAGTTATGGAAATTCGAAAAATTAATATTGAATGGGATCGTTGTAAGGTATATGAACATTTACAAATTTTAAGGTGCTTTAATTGCTATGTTTTATTTTAAGATCTAAGATTATATTAGGTCTTACAGACTTGAATGTGGAACACGACTCCAGAAGTGTATCATGTCCTAGTTATGTAAAAAAATTAAATGTTGCAAGAAGTAAAACAGCATATTAACAATTAAAGAATGTTGAAGGTGTTTGTCTTAATATACAAGGTACGATAAATAATTTTGCACAAATAGAATCGGTACTTATTCCTCAAAAAAAAAATTTTATTTCATTAACTGAAACTCATTTAACGAAGGATGATGATGATAGTTTCATTTATATAGAAAATTATAATATTATAAGAGTAGATTCAACTTCAAAACATACGGGTGGTATACTAATTTATATAAAAAAATGTTGGAAACTACTAAGCTACTTTAGTTCCGCATTGAATTGGTGGGGGATAAATGTAAAAATATATAAACAAAATCGATATATTAATATGGTGGTGGTATACAGATCTCCAAAAGATATAAATATCAATTCAGATTGTTATCTGAATTTTTTAAAATGGATAAAAGATATTGGAGAAAATACAGAAAAAACTATTATTATGGGAGACTTTAACATAAATTGGCTAATGAACTGTAATACAAAAAATTTTTTAGAAGGCATACTTCATGATAATGTTAAGGTAATGGTGGACAACCAGTTAAAAATAAGTGATCATGAAACAATAGTAATAAGTATACAAAATGAAAATACTAGAGATGTTACAAAAACCATTAAATATTTTAAATACAATAAGAATATATTAGAGCAAAAGTATGCCAAAGTGAATTGCTAACAGTATATTATACAAATTGTAATTTGAAAGCTGATATTTTTAGTAAATCACTAACTACAATTTAAAAAGAATTTGTAAAAAAGCAAACCATAAGGGAAAGTTGTCAATGGTATACCGAAGAACTAAGACTTATGAATATAGAAAAAGTTAAACAATACCAGAGAGCAATTTTGATAAACAATATAAATGAGTGGCATAGGTATAAACATATTAGAAATATTTATTCCAACAAACTTTTTGAAACGAAAAATTGTTTTATTAATAATCAAATTGAAAATGCAAGAGACCAAAAATCTATGTGGCTTAAAATAAAAAGTTATATATTAAGAAAACCAAGGAATGAAATCAAAGATGTTTGTTTCGGGAGTAAAATGTATTCAAAAGAGGCTGTGATTGCTACAACATTTAATTAATATTTTTTAGATAGTATAAGTGAAATAAATAGTAGTATAGCATTTAAGCAATATAGTAATATCATTGACAACTATTCTTATCAATTTAAATTACAGTTAATTAGTATTGAAGAATTAAAAAAAGTTATAAAATCATTAAATAACAAAAGAGATCTTAATATGATGAATAAGAATATTTTTATTGAATTTTTTAATTTAATTGGAGAGAATTTTTTAACTATTGTTAATGAATCGTTGAAATCAGGTACTTTCCCTGATACTTGGAAAGAAGCTGTTGTAATTCCCATTCCAAAAGTAGCTGGAAAAACAAATTGTAAAGAATTTCGCCCTGTGAATATGAACTGTATTGAATCAAAAATATTAGAAAAAATTGTTTTTGGCTTTAGAAGAGGACACAGTTGTGAATCACTACTTAATCTGGTTATAATTAATTGGAAGGATGCAATAGACGATAAAAGGACAATTGTTGCAGTATTTTTCGACCTAGATAGATCAATTTTATTAAAAAAACTTAAAAAGTATGGTCACAAATAAATAACTACAAACAGATGTCTCATTCCATACAAAAAAAGTGTTCCATTTCTTAAGGTCCATTAATTTTTAATAGACATTGATCTAAGACATTTTATTAAAATTAGTTAAGATCGAAACCAATTGACAAAATTGGTTTTAGAATAAAATAAAATTGAAATAATTTATTTAAAATTACACCATAGGCAAAAATACCTTTTACTTTCACCACTCATCGTATAAGGTGGTATAAGTATTTGCATGTGTTTATAAATTAAAAAACACAAATAGATGAAAATATTACTTTTGAATGAATATGTTTTTTTTAATAAGCCATTTTTATATGGATGTTGTATAGTTTTTATTGCTTTTGTTTTTGTTTTTTTTGTTATTACTATGAAATATATAAAAATTTTTTGCTTTGTTATACCCTACACCTATAGAATAGGTAAAGGGGTATATTAACTTTGGTATGGTGTTTGTAACCACCTAAAGGAAGCGAGCTAGATATGGAAAAGTATATATATTTGTGATCAGCGTGACCGCCTTAGTCGATATAGCCATGTCCGTCCGTCCGTCCGTCCGTCCGTCCGTCCGTAGGCACGATAACTCAAAAAATAATGGAGCTATTTTGATGAAATTTTAACTGTAGGTTAATAGGACTGAAAGTACGGCGGGGATTGCATATGGGCGAAATCGGCCCATGGGTTCGGATTCTGGACCTTTTAATCGGTTTCAGGGCTAACGAACAAATATAAAAAATCACGATAACTCAACAACTAATGACGCTATCTTCATCAAATTTGTGCTGTAGGTTACTAGTAATGAAACTACTTCGGGAATTGCGTAAGGTCGGGATTGGACCATGGGTTCGGAACCTAGAACTTTTTGATCGAATTTAGGCCAAACGAGCATAATTCCGAAACCAATGAAGATAGAACCTCCAAATTTAGTATCAAGGTGTCCCTTCCTATTTCCTAAGTGTCTTGTGAATTTGGGTCCCATTGGAGTAGTGGGTCGGGGACCAGCCACACATTTCCGAAGACCTTAAAGCATATCTTTAAAATTAATAAAGATAACAACTTGAAAAAATGTAGAAGCTTCCAATTTGCCACAAGGGTGTTCTTTACTATCTCTTGCGTGTTCCCCTAATTTGGGATCAATTGGAGTGGTGGTTCTGTACCCCTCTCAGACCTCCCAAGTTTTAAAGGCTTATAATCGAAATTACTAAAAATAGTTACTTAAAATTAGGATAGACCGTTCAAATTGTGTACAAGGGTTAACTAGTACTATAAGTACAGCGCGGACTATATAAGGGCGAAATCAGCCCAGCGGTTCGGATTCCGGACCTTTTAATCGATGTCAGGGCTAAGGAACATATATAAAAAATCACGATAACTCAACAACTAATGAGGCTATCTTCATGAAATTTGTGCTGTTGGTTATTGGCAGCGAAACTACGGCGGTGATTACGTACGGTGAGGATTGGACAATGGGTTCGGAACTTAGAACTTTTTGATCGAATTTAGGCCAAACGAGCATAATTCCGAAACCAATGAAGATAGAACCTCCAAATTTGGTATCAGGGTGTCCCTTCCTATTTCGTAAGTGTCTTTGAAATTTGGGCCCCATTGAAGTAGTGGATCGGGGACCAGCCACTCAGTTCTTAGGCCCTTAAAGCATATTTTCGAAATTAATAAAGATATTAACTTGAAACAAATGTAGAAGCTTCAAATTTGGCCCAGGATGTTCTTTACTATTTCTTGCGTGCCCCCCTAATTTGGGATCAATTGGAGTGGTGGTTCAGAACCTCTCTTAGACCCCCCAATGTGTAAAAGCTTATCATCGAAATTAATAAAACTAGTAACTTAAAATTAAGATAGAGCGTTCCAATTGTGTACAAGGGTTAACTAGTATTGAAAGTATGACGGGACTGCATATGGGCGAAATCGTGCCATAATTTCGGGTCCTGGAACCCTTGATAAGTTCAAGGACTAACAAACATATATCTTCCAAACACCATAACTCAAAAAATAATGCCGGTATTTTGATGAAATTTAACAGTAGGTTACTAGTAATGAAAGTACCATGGGAATTGGTTGTGGTCGAGTTTAATTTCGAAGCCAAAGAATATATTTCCTATGTCCTATGTGTCTCCGAAATCTAGACTTAATTGTAGTGGTTCAGCTATGTTCAAAGGTACTTGCTGCATTTATGTAAAATTTATTTTTATATTTAAATGAATTATATGAAAAGGTGTAAATTTTTAATTGTATTTTAGAAATACATTTATTGCATATTTTGCGTTTATAAGCTTTTTCTATTAGGTATATAAACTAACCATTTAAAATAATTGCAATTTTTAAAAATTTGGATTATTAAATATATTATGCTTTGATTATCTTTTTATCACAAAATTTAATAATTAGAATTTTTTCATTTTGTAATTGAATTGGAATAAATATATTTTCATTTATTTCAAGTTTGTTTGTTTTTTAATATTTTTAAATAGATAAATTAGTAAGAATTTGTATTATTTTTTAATAGATAGGGTAATTAGAAAATGTTTTTAGTATTATACAGTTAATTTGGTTAGCTATGTCTTACGATCAAATTAATAACAGCTTCTATGGTGTTAAAATGACTTATGGATATGTCCTTAAATTTGAACCAAATAGGTGTAGGGTATTTCTAAGTCGGTTGCACCGACTGACTGTTTCTTTACTTGTTTTAAAAAAAATAAGAGTTTTAAAATTTTTGATATGCATCCATATGTATGTACATATCTCTTTGCCGTAATATATATAGAGTTATAGCGAAGGACAAACAACGAAATTTTAATTTTGTCTAGCAAATGTAACTGAAGAATAGTCTAATTTTAATAATAGTCTTTATTATCCAAATTTTGTTCAGGGAGACACGTTGGTACCGTCATGTAGTAATCCAATTGATAAAATTAATAGTAATAAAATTAATAATAATAATAATAATAATAATAATAACAATAATAATAATAATACTAATAATAATAATAATAATAATAATAATAATAATAATAATAATAATAATAATAATAATAATAATAATAATAATAATAATAATAATAATAATAATAATAATAATAATAATAATGATAATAATAATAATAATAACAACAACAACAACAACAACAACAACATCAACAACAAAAACAACAACAACAATAATAATACTTGTAATAATAATAATACTAGTATTAATAATAATAACAGCAATCAATATATTATTAATAACAATAACAATAATAAGCTCTTGCTTTCACAAGATCCGCTCATATCTCCAATCATTAGAATGACAAAGCAATCATTAACTGAAGATTGTAGATATGCACTCTCTAGATTCAGAGATGAGAGAATTCTTTATAATGTGAGACTCTTTCTTGCTTATCTACATAATGATTCCAATAATCGCGTCTTAGAAGGCAAAACGAGGACTCACTTATCAGTACTTATTCACAATGAAGGACTGCCATCTAATTATAAAGATTTGTATAGCCTCTATCTCAGATTTCATGAAAATATAGGCTTCACTGCTAAAGATGTCGAAGCGGACCTTAAGGCTTTTCGTAGTCATTGTGACAGTAACTACTATAATCATTTGTACCAATCTCGCGAGAACTATAACAAGTTTTTTCGTCCAAACACGAAATAATTATGCAAGTCTCGAACAAAATCCTAATATCGATTCTTACACTAATTCCAATTTAGTCACACTGTCTAACCATAGTATCAAAAATAGCGTTAGTTCCTCTAATAAACTGAAATTATTCTACCACAATTGCAGTGGTATGAGGGGAAAGCTTAAGAAATTATATATTGATGCTAAGTCATGTGAATTTAATATTATTGCTATCACTGAAACATGGTTAAACGATTCCTTTGTTAATGAAGAAATTTTGGACAGTACTTGGTCGATTTATAGAAAAGATCGGGATTATCTTGCTACAAATTGTTCTCGTGGTGGTGGTGTACTACTTGCAGTAAACAATACCTTATCTAGTGTGGCATTAATCACTAGGACTTACCACCCTTTTGATCACCAATTTATTAAAGTTAACTTAGGTAATAATTTTTTATACCTGGGTATTGTTTACTTTCCTCCTAATTCTGACAATTCCTCTTATTCGGAATTTTTCGAGATATACCAGCAGGTTATATCAAATATGAATGAGGATGATTCAATTATAATTTTAGGGGACTTTAACCGTCCTTCTTTATCTTTTATTGTTGACGAATCTGATAATTTGTTACTACCAATCAACTTTCAGGACGAAATAGATTTCGATCTAATTAATGTATTTTATGGTAACGATTTACAACAAATTATCAGCTTTCCGAATAATTATTACAAGTGGTTAGATCTTGCATTCACGAATGCATATGATAAAGTGGTGGTAAAGCTCGCTGATGATTCAGAAAACCTTTTTACAAACACTCCGCATCATAACGCAATCATCTTCGAATTTTCCACTGCTATACCTCTTTTTACCAAATCTTACAATAATACTTTTGTATATGACTTTCTTAATGCTGATTATCAAAGCATTAATAATGCTTTATCAGTCATCAGTTGGGACGACCTGTTAATCGAACAGGATATTGATTTGATTATCTCTCAATTCTATGCAAAGTTATTTGAGATAATTAACTCCTTTGTTCCTAAAATTCGCAAAAAGGACAAGACAACCGAACCTTGGCTGAACAGTGAACTTAGGACATTGCGTAACCAACGCAATAAACTATACAAAATAATTAAAAATTCAAAAGAACCTAATAATGACTTATTAAACAAGTACAAGGATCTTGCTTTTGAATTTAAACAAAAATCTAATTTGGCTTATGATAGATATCTCACTAACGTAGGCGACAAATTAATTACAGATCCTAAAAAGTTTTTTGACTTCGTTAACACAAAACGTAAAAGTTATGGTTATCCAAGCGTAATGTCAAAAGACAATACGTTTTCTAATTGTCCTAAAACGATCTGCAATTTCTTTGCTAAGTCTTTTCAAAAAGTTTATCGTCCACACGAGTCTCCAATTAATTTCGATTTCTCTAACTTAATTAATAATTCAAATCCTATTTTTACGGACTTATATCTTACCGAAATTGAAATATTTGAAGCAATCACTAAACTTGATACTAAAAAAGGTATAGGACCTGACCTAATCCCACCGACTTTTTTATACAACTGTGTTAATTATCTAACTTATCCACTTCATTATATTTTTAATAAATCTCTTTCTTCAGGTATTTTCCCTCTTGTTTGGAAATCTTCTTATCTTACCCCTATTCATAAAAAGGGAGATAAATCATTCGTCGAAAATTACCGTGGCATTGCTATTTTATCAACTATTTCAAAGTTGTTCGAAAAAATGGTTGTTAACAAAATTACGCCCATCATTAATACAAAACTAAACGAACAACAACATGGATTCAGAAAAGGTCGTTCCACAACAACAAACCTTTTGGTTTATACTTCTGAAATCCTTAATGAAATGGAAAATGGGCACCAAGTTGATGCTATTTACACGGACTTTAGCAAAGCATTCGATCGTGTTGATCACAAAATTCTACTAAACAAACTTGCAACTTTAGGTATTTCTGGCTCTTTTCTTTACTGGATATTCTCCTATATTTCAAATAGATCGCAAAATATCAAATTTCAAGGATTTTTGTCGGACCCAATTAATGTTACATCAGGAGTACCACAAGGTAGCCACTTAGGACCACTCTTGTTTAATATATTCATTTCCGATCTTTCTAGTAAACTTTTCGGTGTGTCACATGTTGCATTTGCTGACGATCTCAAGATTTATCATGTAATTAAAAATAGCTCTGATGTTGCATTACTTCAGACAAATCTTAATTCTCTACAAGAATGGTGCTTCTCTAATAAACTAGAACTAAACATTGAAAAATGCAAGGTTATAAGTTTTACACGTAAGAGATCTACCATTTCATTCGGTTATAATATAAATAATGTAACCCTTGAAAGGGTTAGAAGCATTACCGATTTAGGGATTCTGTTGGATGATAAACTGAACTTCCATCTCCATTATGAGTATATGATTTCCAAGGCAAACAAAATGCTCGGCTTTATAAAAAGAAGAGCTAAAGAATTTAGCAACATTGCTGTAACTAAAGCTCTTTATTGTTCTTTAGTACGTTCTATTCTTGAATATGGTAATATTGTGTGGGATCCTGCATTTCAAATACATTCTGATAGAATAGAATCCGTACAAAAGCGATTTCTTCTTTTCGCTTTAAGAAATCAATATAATCCTAGAGATTATTCAATTCTGCCTAGCTATCCCGAAAGACTTAATTCATTGAATATGTTAACGTTATCCTCACGCAGGCAAATTCTTTCTTCCTGCTTTACTTTTGACGTCTTAAGAAAGAACATTGACGTTCGGTATTTATTGGATAGCTTTAAAATAAACAATGGTGCGAGAAATACGAGAAGCACTAAATACTTAGTTGAAAATACTCATAGAACTGAATATGGAAAAAATGAACCAATAAATAGATGTTGCATTACATTCAATAAACACAGTCATCTTTATTCTACACAAATTTCTCGATACACTTTTAAACATAAATTAAACTTAAAATTCATTCATGACCTAAGACAATAATTTTAACCTTCATTATATCATATTACACTTCAAGTTCATATTATTTTTTTTTTAATTTAGTTATTTTATACAGTTAGTATTCATAAATTTAATTTCAACTGTGTTTTTGCTTTGTATGCATTTTCTACAAATAAACAAATAATTATACTTTTGATTCTTAATGTTTTTAAAATTTTTTTGGCAATGTAATCAAATTTCATGTTAATTATAAGTTTTAGTTTTAAGAATTTTTTTGTAAAAACCTTGTTTTGGTTCAAATAAATAAATAAATAAATAAATAAATTTATAAGTTTTTATAAGAGCAAAATAGATTATTTAGTGTGAAAAATTCAAATCCCGTACACCGGGTATAGATGTTTGTTAATTGTTAATAGGTAAACTGAATAGATTTTTGTTGAGAAATAAAAATAAATATGTGAGTGCGTACATACTTAAGAGAAAAGTAAATTGATACCTATCTGAAAAAAATTTTTTTCAATTTTTCCATAAATTAATTTACTTTTCTCTAAATAAAAAAAACCCAATCAACTCAAAAATTCAATTTCTATTTTATTTTTTTTAATAAAACGAAAAAAGCCGAAACAACTGTGTAGGTATATTTTTTTCTTTTAAAAGTCAAAATTATAATAAAGTTCAGAATTTAATTCAGTGTAAACTTCACCTATAAATAATGATACATAATCTACGATTAAGTAAAATTATTATGCGTAAATTCTAAATGTAGTCAGCACTCAGCACCTAATAAAGTACCTATAAAATTTGATAAAAAAACTACATTGTTATTCCTTTTAATTTAAATTTTATTTATAAAGGGGAAAAGCCAAGTGGAAGTTATTGATTAATGATTATTCCCTATACATCCTTGAATTTCCTTTAGGGAACTTAAAAAATTGTCGCTCAGGAAATGTGTTTGAGTCCGCTTTGCAACTCAACATATGGCAAATTCGTTTTTGCGAAGCCATTTTAAATTATTGCTGATAAAAAATAAAAAATTATTAAAATTATATACTTCTTATAATATAATGTAGTAAAAAAATTACTTACCTTTAAAAAAAATTTCCTTCAACTTTTGAATTTGAATTTTCAACTTCTATTATTTTATTCTTATATTATAATAAATGAATACACAATTAATATATTTGTATGTATGTATATTATAATTCATATAATAATATTATACCACACATCCATATATAAATTATTATAATCTAATCTAAGTACACAGCGATATTCTATTTATTTATGTATATATTATATAAGTTCAGTAGAACTACCACATAGATAAAAATGTGATCGACTCGACACGCCACATCTATGCCAAATTAAAAATAAAAACAATAACGCTTAATTTCTAATGGAGTGAGTGGTGAGTAAAATTTTTTACCACAGAAGATTTTTTTTTGTGCGTGGTATATTTTGGATTTTTTTAATCAATTTCTTATTTCACCATAGATCTAATTTTTAGTTCCAAACGGTCATAGTAGCGACATCTAAGTGCTAAAATTACTTGGGGTCATTTTTTTTACGAATTGAGACATCTGTATGTTATTTATTTGTGATAATAATATAAATTTCAAATCGCATATTGACTACATTTGTAAAAAAATTGTTAAAAAAATTTACTTTTTTTCAAAAATTACCGCATTAGCTTGTATATCACATTAGCTTGTTCAATTAATTTATATAATGTTATTATAAAACCCCACTTTGAGTATTGTTCTTCAATAATTTTTATGTCAAACCAAAGTATGATGAGTAGGTTACAAAAACTGCAAAATAAATCAATGATGATTATATTAAAAGTTAATAGATATACAGCTAGATTATATATTGTTACATAATTTTATAACAACCATTTAACATAATCATATCAGACGTAACCCTACACCTTAAAATATTAGAATGGGAATTTAAACTACCTTTAATTCACACACAAAAAAATCACGTTGCAATCACATTAAAATAATAGTTTTAAGTCAGTATTAAGCAAGATCTCGTAAAGTGAAATTAAAAGGGAAATTAAAATAAATTAAATTAAAATTAAAGGAAAATAAATAAAGTAATAAAATAAAGTGTAATTATAATTATTGAGAAAAAACAAACAAGGAGTTTTTATTTAATCTTATAACTGGCGCAGTCGTTAACGGTAGAGTGAAAAAGATTTAGCTGAACTTTCGAACCTCAAACCCATTTTATATTTTGAAATAAACATTTGGCATAAATAATTTTAAAAAAGTAATAAAAAAAACAAAAAAGACTAAAGAACATTTTAAGTTCAAAACTTTTATAAAAAAAAAAATAAAAAATTTTTACAGAATTTTGTGAATTATTTTGATTTGAGTACTAATTGTTAAAGAACTAAACAAAAAGAAAACTAAAGCAAAAATACAAAAATAATAACTACCTATTTATAATATTACGAAGATTCTATAAAAACTACAAAATAAATAAAGCTTAGTGCTGCTAATAAAAGAATAGATAGACATAGTTGTGCAATTTTTTTACCTACATTGGCTAAATATACCCAGATTCCAGATCATTATACAAAAATAATCAGATCATCTATAAAAAAAAAGCAGAGTCAAAGATTATTAGCTCATCATACATTCAAAATACATCTCCAAGGTTAAGGTCAAGTTCACCGTATTTTTTCAAGGTAGGAAATTTAATTAGAGATAAACACTAAATAAGAAATATTTAAAAAAAAAAAAAAAAAACAATACATGTTATGTATACATGGATTAAAAAAAAAAAAATTTTACAAATACAATTTTTTAGTTTATTTTTAATTTTAAACTTAGAATAAATTTTGTTATATAAAAAACAAATACCTACATAAATAAAACATTTTTAAATAAAAAAACAGTAAAAAAAAAAAATTAATAGATTTTTAAGATTAAATTGATTTCTTTCTAAGATCTTCGATTCTATGTTTTTAAAATTTTTTAAAATTCTAATTTTTAAAAGAAAAATTAAAAGATAGCTTTAAATTGAATTTTACAAAAATTTTATAAGTTTAATGGATGACAACTGGATTTGGATTTAATGTTTTAATTAAATAAGAATTAAAATTGTTTAAGTGAGTAAATTCCATAATTTTAAATTTTTAATAAAAAAAAAGAATTTTTTTTTCAAATATTTCAAATAAATAATTTAATAAAAAAAACAAACAAATTTTTTTAAACAAGCATTGTTAATCAACAAATACTGCTGGATAATAGTTCTTCTCTATTGAATTAAAAAAAAAAATAGACAATTTATCAGAAATCACAATCTTTAACTTATTAGTTAAAAGTGTAGCACAGGTTACACCATTTGATGGTGACAAAAGAGATCTCACAGACTTCATTAATAGAATGGAATCTTTTATCCCCATAATTGAAAGTCTGACCGAAAACCAATTTAAAAAACTGCTTTTAGGACATATTCAGAGTAGAATTGTAGGGCCAGCAAAAAACACTCTCCTTATAAACGGAACACCTGAAACGTGGGGTCAACTTAAAACTATTTTGATTAGAAATCATGGCGAATTAAAACCTATATCTAAACTAATAGAAGAATTAACTTAAGTTAGAATTAACAGTGCTTACCTACTTATAGATAACGTAGATCCCGATCAAATAGAAATTAATAAACGGTTAACCTTAAGTATTTTTAAAGAAAATTTACCAGAACCAGTTCGTGGTATAATCATTAACAGAGATCCAACTACTCTATTTGACACTCTATTTGACACGCCAATGTAATAATTTCGGTAATAGCCGTAGGAACTTTCACTCTAACTCCAAGCATAGTAATAAAATAACCGATATTATGTTTCTAATAATCCTGCAAACAACACCTACAATCAAAATATTCAATTAAGTAACCATCCAAACTATCACAACAATCGTAATTCATTTAATTCTCAGCAACAAAATATTAATAGGTCAAACCAAAACCGACCCTATCGCTCTAGAAACTATAATAATAATAATAATAATAATAATAACGATAATTCCAATTATAATCGTGGTAGAATAACTCAAAATAGAAATCAAAATTTTGAACCAATGGATGCTTCATTAAATATTAATAATAATGAAACTATGAACCAAAATTTTCAAACAAACGCCCCAGACAACTACCCTATATAATAGTTAAAACCCAAATCAAAACTTTAAAATTCATTTTAGACACTGGTGCCGAAATAAGTATAATCAACCCCAAAATATGTAGTCCCAAATGGAAATCAAAGATCAACCCCGTAACTCTCAAAGTCCTTAATAGAATCGTTCAATCCAACATCAAATGCACATTTCCCTTGTTTGAAATATTCAATAGTAAAGATTATTATGTGGAATTTTTAGAATTCCCTTTCCACCAAAATAAACTCACTTTTGAGTTGTTTTAAAGATGTTTTTTATCAAGAGAATAGTAAACTGTCTTTTACGAGCGAAGTTAAGCACAGAATCATTACAAAAAATAATTTACCAATTTATTCGAAAGGATATGGGTATCCCGAAATTCACAGAGAGGAAGTAGAGAAGCAAATCAACGAAATGTGGAACAGGGAATTATTGTCAATAGCAATTCTCCAAACAATGCTCCTATCTGGGTTGTCTCTAAGAAAATGGACAAATCCCAAAAGCAAAAATGGAGAATTGTAATAGACTATTGTAAGTTAAATGATAACACTATTGACGACAAATTTCCAATGCCAAATATTGAAGATTTATTTGGAAAACTGGGAAATTGCAGATACTTCTCAACTATCGATCTGGCCAAAGGATTCCATCAGATCGAAGTTCATCCAGACAATCGCTCTAAAACTGCTTTCTCAACAGCAAACGGGCACTTTGAATTTACCCGAATGCCATTTGGCTTAAAAAATTCGCCATCTACCTTCCAAAGGTTCCAACCTATTAGAAAAAATGAAACAATTCATAATTGATAAAGGATTAATGTGTGTTTTCTGTGAAGACATTTTTTTTTTTTTTTTTTTTTTTTTTTTACGTGCTAACTGTTCAACTGTTAGGCTAATAAGCCTGTCTATACCATAGGTACATGTTGGAACAGGGGGTCATATTATATTCGTGTTATTAGAATTGGTCTTATTGAATTCCACATACAATTTAAACATGAGATAGTACTAGGCCTTATAACATGTAGAAACGTTTTAGATTTTCAATATTTACAATTCTATTTTTTGTTTATATTGTAATATTTTATATTTTACTTATATGGTATTCTATATCTGCGAGTTATATTATTTAATTAAATTATTTTTTTATATTTTGCATATGTTTATATTTTTATATTAAAGTATTTTTTATTAAAGATTTATAATTATTAATTATGCCATTAATTTGAACCCAATGGCGAATGGTAGCTGAGTCGAGTCGAAAACCAGAAAAGTTTTTTCACTTTCACTAGAATTCGACTATATGTGAAATTCCAAAACTTATATCGCCGTTATTTTGCAAATAATAAGAACATAAAAATCTTAAAGTCTAGTATTAAACTAATAGATATTTCAGATGAAAACGACAAAGTCGAAATTATAAAAAATAATAAATAAAGTATTTTTGGAATTAAAAAATATCTACTATTTTCGAAATATGCTTAGCGTGATAACCAAATTTATTAATAATTGTCCAACCTGTATTCTAGCTCAGCACGACGGACAACCTCCAAAACTATTCTTTAATCAACGACATAATCCACATGGACATTTAGTTTCCTTACCAGAACATTATGTACTTAACTTTGATAGATAAGTTTTCGAAATATGCCACCATTCATAGGTTAAAAGATAGAACATGGATATCAATTTTGAAAGCCATAAAAGAAAGAATTATGTATTTGGGCAAAATGCGGAAGCTTGTGTCAGATAAGGAAAAATGTATCACCCACGGTTTAGTAGAACAATTTTTAAATGAAAATAAAGTCAAATTTCACAGGACAACAGCAGGAAATAAAACGGGAAATTTAGACGTTGAGAGACTGCATGGAACCTTAAACGAACAGCTAAGAATTTTGGAAACTGAACAAACTGACGACACAAACGACGAAATAGATAATAATATATTTAAAATTATTATCACTTACAACAATACTATACACTCAACGACCAAATGCAGGCCAATCGATTTTATAAACAAAGAAATTTCTAGAGAAGAAATCAAAATCAAATACTACAGCGGCGTGCCTAAGTCTAACCGACTTTATCTCCAAAAAAATGGATGACGGTAAATTTGTTGGCTGCCTTTTCTTGGACCTGCAAAAAGCAGTTGATTGCGTGGACCACAAAATACTGTTACTAAAACTTTCAAAGATTAATGTTAATACTAACGAACAAATGTACTTCGAATCTTATTTAACGAAACGTAGTCAAAAAGTGCGTATAAATAACACGCTTAGTGAATCAAAAGAAATGATAAAAGGTGTGCCTCAAGGTTCAATTCTGGGACCCCTTTTATTCAAACTATACATAAACGATCTTGCAAATATAAATCTGAAACGCACAATTCAACTATATGCGGATGATGCTGTAGTTAAATATGCAAAAGGTGACGAGAATGAATTAAGGAATGACATTAAATCAGACCTGAATTCTATTGAACAATGGCTCACAAAACACAAATTACTTTTAAATGTCAAAAAAACTAAAATCATATTGTTCGACAGAAAATTTTCAGATATTAATTTTTATGTAAAAGTATAATCGAAATTGTGAGAAATTTTAATTATTTAGGACTATTATTAGATAGCAAAATGAAGTGGAATGACCACATTGATCAGCTCATAAAAAAAATTACGCCATATGCTTTTATCATAAAAAGACTTCGGAGGTATTTCTCTAAAGATGTACTAAAACAAATATACTTCTCTTATATTATATCATACTTGATTTATTTAAATCCCATATGGAACAAAGCTTCAATGACTTTATTAAATAAAATAGATATCATTCATAAAAAAGTCATCAAAACTATCCACAATTACCCACTACTTTATCCTACTAGTAACTTGTACGATAATCAATACATCAGTTTTACGAGTACTTATATGCAAAATAGAAATGTATTTGATAGCATTTAAGATTACAAATAATGAAATTAAACATAATTTTTTACTAAACAGAATGATCGATATACATAACTACAATACCAGAAACAAAACCAATTTTTACTTATCACTCTTTAAAACAAGAAACCAACAGAATAACTGCTTATATAATTGTCTCAAACTATACAACGAACTTCCTAATGAATTAAAGCTTATTGAAAACTTATATTCCTTCAAAAAAGAGTTAAAGAGTACGTCATTCGTCAATAATTTTATATTTAATAATCTATATAGTTAATAATTTGTATAGTCAACAATACTCCACTTCGTATTCGGCTTTATCATAACGTATTCGGCTTATGTTTTCTTATTGGTAAATGGTCTGCATAAAAGTGGTTAGATTAAATTAAATTAAGTAATTGATAAATTAGATTAATTGAAAAATATTTAAGAATTTTTGTGAAAATCTATATATATCTTCTTTTAAACTAATATGAAATTTTTATTATTGTTTTATTTTATTTTACTATTTTAATTTTTTTTCTTTTTTTTGTAAATAACTTGTCTGTATATTGCCAGTTGCCACATAATTATTATTTAAAATTATTGGATCAGAAAGTGTAAACTATGATCGACACAAAAGAAATTTAACTGTTATATATAATGTGCAATAATTACATATAGGAATATATTGTAATTTTGTTTACTTTTTTCTAGTATAAGATAATTGTTTTAGAATTTAAGAATTTTTCTTATATTTATACGAAAAATAATGAATTGTTAATAAAGAAAAAAAAAAAAAAAAACAAAAAATAGGTTAGCAAAAAAATTTGAAACTGAAAAAAATCGACATACGAACAAATAAATCAAAACAGAAATAACAATACCCATTTACACGATAATATAGTGTTTAATAGAGATATACCAAAAAATAAACCAAAATATAAAAAGCTCACAAAATTCGAAGCAGACGCTAAATATACGATAGATACTAGTAATAAACGATTGATAAAATATTACAAAAAACAACGAAAACGAAAATACAAACATCAATAAAAAATAATAACCATCAAACAAAACTTCAAAATATCTTTATAAATTAATAATATCTCAATCGCTTTTTAGGACATGGAACTGAATATAGAGAAACAATTGAAAAAGTACAAAACTATATGAACCTTCTTCAACTAGATACAACAGATATAGATTATAAAATTTTAATTAGAGAAATTTCTAACTCACAACGTACATTAGACTCACTAGTGCCTAAAATTACTAAAACGGCGCGTAAAAAACGAGGATTAGTCAATTTTTTTGGGCAGCTCCCTAAAATTTTTGGCAGTGACAATGGACAACGAAGATTCAGACAAAATTTTCAAACATTTACAAAATCTGGACATAAATGAAAAACAGTTGACAGATAGTGTTATTAAGCAAATAATCATCAACAAAAACTTACAAATGATAATGAATTTTTTAATGATAATTGAATAGTTATTATTTTATACATTCCAAATTTCACTAAAGAAAAGTATTTCAAAACTCTGGTTTTACCATTTCCAATTGATAAGGACGAACAATTAGATGAGCCTGTACATAATGTAATTCTAAAAGACAACGACATATTTGATCTTAATAACAAGAAGTATTTGTTGAAAAGTAGCTTAAATTCCCCAAATAATGTATATATAAGAAATTTATTAAAATCCAATAACACTTGTAATTACAAATTGAATTCAATAGAATCTGTAACAAAAATAAATGATGAAATGATATTAGTTGTTAATTTTTCAAAATCAAAAATCAATCAAAACTTTATTAATCAAGATATTAAAGTAAAAGAAAATTTTGTTATTAAATATAAAAATTGTGAAGTAACAATAGAGAAGAAACATTTTATAATAAAATAAATGAATACAAAGATAATATAATTTTTCCAATATATAAACAATTTTAACATTACAAAAAATTTTAAAAATGTAAGCTTAGAAAAAATACAATTAAAACAAATAGAAAACCTAAAAACCATTAAATATGTAGAGTTCGAACTAAAGGGTAAAAGTTATGCATCATTAGGATTAATAATGTTGATTTTCAAAATAAGTTTTATTTTGTGCTTAACTGTTTATTGTAAATCAAAACAAACTTCAATTAATCTATGAGATAAAAAATAAGAAAAATTGTGAGGATACAAAATTAAAGGTACTTCGAGCCGACCCATTTGCAAAAAAAAAATTTTAGAGCCCAAAAATTTCTTAAAGGAGGGAGGTGTTACATCATTTTATAACAACTATTTAACATAATCATATCAGACTTAACCCTACACCTTAAAATATTAGAATGGGAACTTAAACTACCTTTAATTCACACACAAAAAAATCACGTTGCAATCGTGATTGCAACTGAATTATAACTAATTAAGAATTAAAATAATAATTTTAAGTCAGTATTATGCAAAATCTCGTAAAGTGAAATTAAAATGGAAATTAAAATAAATTAAATTAAAATAAAAGGAAAATAAATAAAGTAATAAAATAAAGTGTAATTATAATTATTGAGGAAAAACAAGCAAGGAGTTTTTATTTAATCGTATAACTATATGTTAAATACATTAAAGTGGTTAAGCGTAAGGCAAAAAGTATGTATGAATGTTTTAATTCAAGTATTTAAAATTAAATATGGTTTATTACCTAATTATCTATCTGAAAATTTATTGTATGTAAATGAAGTTCATAATTATTATTTAATAAATAGATTAGATTTTAGATTAGATGTAGTAAGAAATGAAAGAAATATAAAAATATTGTTTTACAATGGATTAAAAATGTATAATGCCTTACCAAATGAAATAAAAATAGAATCAAAATTAGAAGTTTATAAAAAATTAATTATTAAGTATATTAAAGAAAATATTTCTTATATTTAAAAAAGATTATAAAAACAAAATGTGATAATTGTTAAACTAGTTTTAAACTAAATAAATAAATAAATAAATAAATACATAAACTTTAACTCGATTTTGTCGTTAGGATCTAAAATTTCTATATTCATAGTTTCTTTTTCGAATGTTTGTACTTTATTTACTTCTATATTTTGAAAGTTAAATTTAATACCTAACCTATTAATAAAATCACGGCCTATTATTATGTCAACATTCATGGTTAAATTATCTACAACCAAAAAATCAATATTTTTTATATCATTGTTAATATTAATAAAACAATTATGGTGCCCAAATATTTTGAGTTGTGTCTTATTAATTCCATGAATAGTTTTAGAAATTTTCATTTGGGTAACATAATTATTTCTTACATATTTTTCTTTAAACCTGTATCAAACAACGCAATTAATTTAATTTCATTAAACATACCTTTAGCGTTTTGTAGAAAAACGCCAATTTGCATTATAAAGTTTTCATTGAACTCATTGATAAAATTTACTGATTGTATTTTATTTTCTATTTCTTTCTTATTGTACTTCTGTGGATAATCTGCATATCGGTGGCCAAATAATTCACACGTAAAACAGGATCCTACCTGCCTCTTAGGTATTCTGCATTCATTTGCCATATGTCCCTTAAATCCACAGTTATAACATTTTTTACTATTTTTTTTTTGATATTTCTCTATTTGAAGATTTGGTGGCATTGTTTCCTTTTATAAAATTGGATATGTATTATTGCCGAAAAAGCTTTCAATAATTCTTGTTTATTTTTGAAACATTGAATTCTAGCCTGAGTTTGTAGTATTTTATCGTCTATTCCTTCGATAACTTCGTCTAGCAGATCGTCTTCTCCCAATCCTAAATTGTTTGCTAAACATAACTTTTCGTGAAAATATTCACCAAATACCTCATCGTATTTCCATAACCTGCATTCGAATTTTTTCCTTAATTGTTTTTTGTTTGGATTATTGTCAAATATTATTTCTAAATTTGTTAGTAATTCTGTTAAGTTTAATTTGAGATCATCTGATTTCGAATGAAACCATTGTATGGCTTTTCCTTTCAGTTTTCCTATTAAAATAATTTTCATTTATTCGTCGAGTAGTTAAAACATATTTCGAATATTTTTAATTTGCTCCTTCCACGTCTGGAAATTTTCGCCGTTGAATTCGTTTAATAATTCTAGTATTTTGGGTTTGACAGTTCGTTCATTATTATTACTACTAGTTGTACTATTATCGTCCGTCCGCACGATAACTCAAAAACTAAAGGAGCTAGGATCTTGAAATTTTCGTAAATTCGTTTTTTGCAATAGCCGTCATCGCTATTTAAATCCAGCCATTTTGGTCCATGGGTTCGGGTAGCTGTCATACAACTTGTATTTTTATATGAGTATTACTCTCCACCTAATGAAGCTGGGTGTCTGAAATTTTGCTAAAAATAGTTTAGTGTAATGGCCAAAGTTTCTGCAAAATTTTGTTGTTCTACTGTAGAGGGTTCGAGTAGCTGCCATACAACTCCTTCTTTTACCTACCCACTCAATATAAATAAAAAATTAAATCTCTTATATTTTGTACAAATCCATTTTTAGCTCATTTTCAAAAAATTTTGTAAAAATGTGCCTATATCGCTTCACTCTGTCCGTCTGTCCGTCTGTCCGTCCGTATATTTACAAAAACTTTTACACCGTTTGAATTTTGCAAAAATTTGCAAAAATTGAGTTTTGTGTAATGTTAAATTTTAGTACCGTATGGCAACCCTAAACATTTGCCTTTTAAATATTTATAAAGTTTATGAAACCAGCTATCGTTTGCCGTTTTCAGATTGAAAATATATCTAACAGAACTCTTGTTATAACAATTTAAATTTAGGGCTTTTTCCAACTTTGGGGGGCTGTAGCCCCGTGACAGGTGGGGCTACAGAAAAAAATTCTTCTACGAAATTATTTGTTTTGCAAAAACTACCCATGGTTAAACTTTCTTTACTTTGCCAAGCCTCTTGTTTAGGAGCTATAAGGGCTCGAAAAATTAAATTTAGCTATTTTTAAGCACCTGTAACTTGAATACCTGTCCAATTTTTTTTTTAATAATATACAAAATTTAAAGACCCAACATTATATTTTAACATATGTCAAAGGTTTTTCTTAAATTTAAAAGCGGTTCCTTAAATTGAAGAAAGTGTCTCTCAGTTTTATCCATTTTTGCATAGATTGTATAATTCTAAATAAAATTCCAAATTTTTGTGGAATTCACAATTTATTCCTAGAACCTAAAAAAAGGCGAGGGAGGGGGGGGGGAATTATATGAAGTTAGATCCTTGAGAAACTTGACAACCTTTGAAGGGCTATAACAACTTTAAAATTCAAACTTTACTGTTAGCAGTAAATTTTATAAGTAAGCAGTAACTATTTCCAAGTAAATATTTCGTAAGTTAAACTCAGTATGTAGTACAATAAAAATTTGAAAATGTGCTTTTTTAAAAACCCTTGGTTTTTTTCAACACTTGTTTTATTTAGGTACCTACAAACCATTTTTTTTTATATTAATAAAATATTACAAAAACTTTCCGCTTTTGAAAAATCAGTTGACTAAACATTCTCCGGCGATTAACTATCTTCGAATGAACTAAATTTTATACATACATTCATAAGTGCATAAATTGGTAATTACACTCGTGTGGGCCTGAGCAATATTCACTAACGTTATTCTATGATAGAAAATTACGTCAATTAGCTGATGTTATGACCATCGTGTGGCTTGCCTAAACAACATCAGTTAACATCTGTTAACAAATACACACTGTTATATACAAGATTGGTGAACTTTAGTTCTTAACACCTGATTCGTAACATGCGGCTGAAAAAAATTACTGGCTATACTTACAAAGTAAGTCAATAATTTTCTATATAAAACAAGTCAAAGAATTGAATTTTTAATAAAAATTGTAAAATAAAATTTAAATCAAAATAAAAAATTTTTATAATAAAAAAAAATTTTTTTAATTATTGTTAATTAATGTTTTATTAAAAAAAAAAAAACAAGAAAACAAATTACTTTTGAATGAATTTTAAATTTTTTTAAATATTTTTTTTTATACCCGTATGACTATATAGGGTATAATAATTTTGACATTACGATTGTGACGCAGATAAGGAGGGCGTAGATATAGACTCAAGTGTATGGATCGGATCAGAATTGAAAAATAAATTGATTTAGGTATGTATGTCCGTCCGTCCGTCAGTCCAAAAAATTTAATGTTGAATCAATAAAACATTTTTATCAAATTTAAGTAAATTTCTACTTTAAAACATTTTTTATAATATAATTTGCGTAAAAGTAAAATTTATACATGAAAATGTATAAAAGAAGGAAGTTAAAATCGAAAAAAAAAAATTCAAAAAAGAAGACTCACTAAAATATTTATTAAATAAAAGTTTTTTTATAAAAATATAATCTTATATAAAAAGCAAAACGAGATAACAACGCTAGATAGGTTCCTTACAATAAAACAAAAGTTTGTCTAATATTCTCTTATCCGAAGAAAGTATTTTTAACGAATCATACGACTCAATTTGTTCATTTTCTAAAATGATCCAACAACCAGAAATTAACGTTACTCTTAATACTTCTGACGTTTATCGTCAACTTAGGATTCCAGATGCAGTTAAAGATTTACCAGGTTTCGAGGGAAACACAAGCCTACTCTTCGATTTTGTAGAAAATGTCGAAGATATCTTAGAACTTCTAACTCCTGTTGATGGGTCACACTTTTTTTTTTTTTTTTTTTATTCCCTCTCCACTCCTTTAAGGAGTATAGGGTATTCACCAAGTTTATTTTAAACTAGGCTTCAATTTCTTTAATCATAATATTCACTAAGCCGTTGATTACGCGGCTGTAGTTGTTGTATAAGGTTATGAAATATCGAGACAGTATTTTAACATCAGCATTACAATCTATCTTTCACAAGTATTATTTATATATTACGATATAATTATATAGTTTTACGATATTTTTTTATTAGATATGATCTGCCCGGGGGTTGAACCCGAGACCTTCCACATAAAAGGCGGCGTCTTTACCACTACGCCATTGGTCAGATTGATGGGTCACCCTATGCGAAAATAATTCCTAGGGCCATTAGAAATAAAATATCAGGTCAAGCAAAAGAAATTATGAACTATGGGAACAAATTAAAGGGAATTTAATATTAAATTACTTGGACAAACGCAACGAAAACTCTTTAATTAAGGACTTGCATAATTTATTTTTTGCAGCGAAGTTATTGAAGTTCAAGCAACTATTTGTAACCATATCCAAATAATACCATATAATGAAAGGCCAAAAAAGCATTATGTAATGAAATGTGCTTTAATGTTTTTCTTTCTGGGTTGAAAGAACCAATGGATTTAACCATTCGGCCAATGAGACTAGAATTTTTGTTTATCGCTTTCTCTTATTGTGTTAAAAAACACAATAAATTGTATAAAGAAAATATTACAAAAAACATAACTTTATTCATTCACAAGCTCCAACTAATACGACAGCACAACAACTCAATAAAGGAAGATTTCCCATTTAAAAACCTGCACTTCAACCAAAACCAAATTTTAATACAAACCGTTTTAACTCTTATAATAGGGTATCAAACTTTAACAACAGGTTCCAAAACAATCCTAATCCACAATATGAATTATAATAACAATTTTAATAACTAAAGTAGTAACTTTAGAAACAATAATTTCAACGATTAGAACATATGAATACCACTACACTTTATAAATCTGAAAATTGATATAGCCTGGTTGAAGTAACTAACCAATCCAATAATGTACAAATTTTATTTTTATAACAACCTCTAAAAGTGGAAAAAATTAATAACAGGATTCACGTGTAAACCACTGGTCCGATTGTCACAAAATTTTAAAGGAGTAATTCTGAGAGCCCGGGGGGTGACATAGTACACATGGTGTACATGTTAATTTTAAAATGTAATAAAGAAATTTTTTTAAAACGCTTTTTTTAGAATTATTCTTCCAATTTTTCAACAAATTTATCAAATTTCACTTAAAACTTTAAATAATTATTAAACAATAATAAAAATAAAAACTTAAATTCAGTTAACATTATTCGCCGGAAACCCACCATCCTCAACTCTATCGTCATGGATCACCAAATTGTCAAGGATCACCACGTATAGAACAATTAGAGATAATCGTTCAAGCTGTTTTGCAAACGCTTTTTTAAAGTTTTTGTTTCGCAATCGGTTAAAAGAACTCGACAAAACATTTTTTTGAACATTCCCCTAATTCAAAGAAGTTTTACATTTACTTACAAATTTTTTTTTAACAATGGGTTTACAAATTCCAAGTGAACTCCATTCTCAATGAGGAACACATATACAAAATTTGAAGTCAATCGGTTAAATCATTTCTAATTAATATCAAAGCAACGAAAAAACCTTAAAAAGCTGTTGGGTCACAATGGGTTAACGGAACTCCACAAATATTTTTTTGAGGCTTTCTTTTTAACCAAAGTTGTACTACAAAAAATTGGCTAAACTAGCTTTTTTACAATTTCTACGTTCCCGGGCAACGCCGAGTAAATCTGCTAGTTATAAATAATTGTCAAACATGCCAATTAATGAAATACGATAGAAATCCACCAAAACTAACTTTTGAAATTCCTGAATAAGCCAAAAACCATTAGAAATTATTCATATTGAAAAAATGTTTAAGAATTTTTACTATAGTTAAACTATTTCTAGCTTGTAGTGTATAACTTGCCCCGAATTTGGAGAATTTATCCCTGAAAAATTAATTACCTATCAAGGTGTAGAATTCACTTCTCTTCTTTTTAAAGATTTTTGTTCACAATATAATATTCAACATCATATAACTAGTTTCCAGCAAAGTGCTGGCCATTCACCTGTAGAACGAATGCATTCTACGTTAACAGAAATATGTAGAATAATTTTTAAAAATAAACAAGTGAGGGAAAAAAACCAAGGGTTTTTAAAAAGCACATTTTCAAAATTATATACGGTTTCTTACTGAGTATTTTATCATTTGTTTTTTATAAAAATATATATTATTATGATAACATTATAATTTGTTTACTTCATTAATTTATTAATTATATGAATAATAGTGAAATACTTAGAATATAACTCCAATTCACTCAAAAAACCTGTTAAGAAGTGCGAAATATAATGTTGGAGCTTCAATGTTAACATTTAATTTTGGAAAAACTTACACTGGTGAATAAGTTACTGTTTTATAAAAATATAAAAGTTCTAATTTTGAAGACCTAGTAGCCTTTCAATGGGGAAAGTTCTCAAATTTTTGCTTAGCAAACTTATGATGGATTTGCCCACCACCTCCTGTCCTCACCCTTCCATTTTTTTCGGTTCTAGGAAATCAAATTTGAACTCCAACAAAATTTGGAATTTTACCTAGAATATTATTATCTAACCAAAAATGGTTAAGACTAAGAAGCAATTTCTTCAATGTAAAGAGACCCTTTCA
Organism: Dolichopus griseipennis; assembly: GCA_963082915.1. Taxonomy (NCBI): domain Eukaryota; kingdom Metazoa; phylum Arthropoda; class Insecta; order Diptera; family Dolichopodidae; genus Dolichopus; species Dolichopus griseipennis. The sequence goes on along the minus strand of OY720445.1, from coordinate 49,543,047 downwards.
AATTTAAGAAAAACCTTTAACATATGTTGAAATGTAATGCTGCAGCTGTAAATTTTGTATATTTGTAAAAAAAAAAAATTGAACAGGTGTTAAAGTTACAGGTGGTTGAAAATAGCGAAATTTCAATTTTCAAGCCCTTATAGCTCTACTAATTTTGGAGGATCTAACTTCTCCCAAAGACCCTAACTTGAACCGTTTAGAAGATATATGGGGCCAAAAATTTTGCAAAAGTTGAGTTTAGCTTAAAGGTAAATTTTAGTACCGTATTGCAACCCTATACATTTTAGCCTTATATTTTTCTGAAGACTATAAAACCGGCTATCTTTTGCCGTTTTCAGATTGAATATACACTTAACAAAACTCTTGTTATAACAATTTAAAAATAGGGCTTTTTCCAAATTTGGGGGGCTGTAACTCCGTAACGGGTGGGGCTACAGAAAAAAATTCTTCTACGAAATTAATTTTTTTGTAATATCTACCCGTGGTTAAAATTTCTTTACTCTATTTCAAACGGTGTAAAAGTTTTTGTAAACATACGGACGGACGGACGGACGGACAAAGTCAAAATTAAGAAAAACCTTTGACACTTATTGAAACTTTCGTTTTGGAGCTTTTAATTTTGTATATAAATAAAAAAAAATTTTGACAGGTATTCAAGTTATAGGTGTTTAAAAGCAAAATTTATAGCAAAATTTTAGGTATTTTTAAGTACCGTATGGTAACCCTATACAATTGGTTTTTAAAAATTTGTAAAGCTTACAAGAACAGCTGTCTGCTACCGTTTTCAGATTGGAAATATACCATATAGAACTCTAATTATAACTTTTTAAATATCGGGCTTTTTCCGACTTTGTGGTGCTGTAGCTCCGTAACGGGGGAGGTAACAAAAAAAAGTTTTAACATTAAATTATTCTTATTGCAATACCTACCCTTTTCTGATATTTTTTAGTCAGACGTAGGTAAAAACAGACGGGCGGACGGACGGACGGACAGAGTGAAGCTATATAGGCACATTTTTACAAAATTTTTTGAAAATGTGCTAAAAAGAAAAAGATCATGAAGAAATACTTAATGAAACAATGATAACATACAACAATGCTATTCATTCCGCTACCAAATTAACTCCGTATGATGTTTGCAATGATATAATCCTCACTACTCCCCTTCCCGCAAACTTTTTTAGGTTCTAGCAATTAAATTGTGAATTCCGCCAAATTTGGAATTTTACTTAGAATTTTACTATTTAAGCAAAAATGGTTAAAACTGAAAGACACTTTCTTCAATTTAAAGAACTCCTTTTAAATTTAAAAAAATCTTTTAAAATATGTTAAAGTATAATGCTGGACCTTCAAATTTTTTATATTTAGGAAAAAAAAATTAAACAGATATTCAAGTTACAGGTGTTTAAAAATAGAAAAATTTCAATTTTCGAGCCCTTATTGCTCCTAAATAGGGGGTTTGACAAAAAAATTTTGTTAACCGACTCCTACTAACTTCTGAGGACCTAACTCCTTCTCCTAACTCCAAATTTCAAGACCCTAGCTTGAACCGTTTAGAAGATATGTAGGGCCAAAAATTTTGCAAAAATTGAGTTTTGCAGAATGGTAAATTTTAGTACCGTATGGCAACCCTATACATTTTAGCGACATATTTCTGTAAAGTCTATAAAAGCAGCTCTCTTTTACCGTTTTTCGATTGAAATGAACCTAACAGAACTCTTGTTATATCAATTTAAATATAGGGTTTTTTGGAATGTCCAGGGGCTGTAGCTTCGTCACGCTTCAAAATTAAGAAAAACCTTTGACACATGTTGAAATATATTTATAGAGCTTTGAACTTTGTATATAACTAAAAAAAAATTTGGACAGGTATTCAAGTTACAGGTTTTTAAAAACAGTAAAATTTCAATTTTCAAGCCCTTATAGCTCCTAAATAGGGGGCTTGACAAAAAAATTTTGTTAACCGACTCCTACTAATTTCTGAGTATCTAACTTTTCCCAAAATTTCAAGACCCTAGCTTGAACCGTTTAGAAGATATGTGCGGCCAAAAATTTTGCAAAAATTGAGTTTTGCGTAATGTTAAATTTTTGTACCGTATGGCAACCGTAAACATTTTCCTTTTAAAAATTTATAAAGTTTATAAAACCACCTATCGTTTGCCGTTTTCAGATTGAAAATACATTCAGCAGAACTCTTGTTATAACAATTTAAATATAATTGTAACAGGTGGGGCTACAAAAAAAATTCTTCTACGAAATTATTTTTTTTGCAAAAACTACCCATGGTTAAAATATCTTTACTCTATTTCAAAAGATGTAAAAGTTTTTGTAAACATACGGACGGACGGACGGACAGAGTGAACCTATATAGGCACATTTTTACAAAATTTTTTGAAAATGTGTTAAAAATAAGGAAGAAACTTAGAAAATACTTAAAAAAAAATTAATTAGTATATAGGAAAGAAAGTAGACGTAATAAGTTAACCTCTAGATTTAGTAAACGGAAAATTAGGAAAAATAATAAAACAACAGTAATTACTACTAAAAAACAAAATTTTCATAAAGCTTAACTAAAAATGCATCGTAAAAGTAAGGTTAATGGTCGTAACAGCACAGAGAATAAAAATCCAAGACTTGAAGAATCACAAACTATAAGCATTAAAAACTCGGGACAGCCAGACTGATAGAGACACACAATAACTTTTTGCGTATAGTTAGACTGGACAATTCCGAAGAAACCATAGACAATATAGAACATTCATCAATAATTTTTATAACTTTCACAAAAAAACTATAATATTGATTTACTGAAAAAGCATTTAAAAAATTTAGCTGAAGCAATTGTTCTTGCTAGATTAAATATAATCTCAAAACAAATTTTAAATTCTGATGAATTGACTGAAATATATCATTATGTTAAAAATCAATCTATAACCATAATTTCAAAGGAACATGCTTACGAACTTCTCGGTTGCTCGTAATAGCATAATTTTCAATATTAAGGTATCAGCATTTTATCAAAATATATGTTCTTTTTTTCATATAATTCCATGAAAAAAAGAACATGAGAAAAGCAACATGTGTTTTAATATAAAAGTAAATTGCAGAGACAGGGAGACAGTCCTTTTTTCAGATAGCCTTTATCCAGCAATTTACTTTTATATTAAAACAGTAACAGATTCGCAAGATCTACCTTCAATTTTTTATTTTCTACATTTTACGGGGCTAATACTACTTTAATAAAAGTATATATTGAAAATATATTTTTTTTAATTTTATTTTATTTTATACTTTTTAGTTTTATTTCAATTTCTTTACACAATTATTTATATAAAATTATTAAATAAAATATTTAATTTGACAATTTCCAAGTTGGATCCAAGTCATTAATAGGTAATCGGTTTATCTATTAACTAATCATAATTTATTAAAATATCCGCTTTAGCAAATGTATCTAAATTAATTTAAATTTTATAACAGAAGACAAAAATATCATCAAAAAGCGGTGGCGCGAAATAAAGCCATACGAAATAAAGCCATAAAATGACATATCGAGAATTTTTTTGCGTATGGCTTTATTTCGCATTTGAATGCGAAATAAAGCCATATTATTTTCTAAAATTTTACGAAATAAAGCCATATAGTAAAATTGATACAAATTCTAGTTTAATAGTAAACAAAGTAAAAAAAAATAAAAATTAATAAGTTCCTAATTTTTTTTAATACACTGTAATAAAACATGTTAAATAATATTATATTTTCATTACGGGGGCTGCCGCCCCGAACCCCCGCTAACTCAATTATTGAAGCTAGATTTTGAATCCAACACTAAAATGAAAAGAATGGTATAAGAATTCGGATACCTAATTCATTAAAAAAATTAATAAGTTTCTAATTTTTTTAATACACTGTAATAAAACATGTTAAATAATATTATATTTTCATTACGGGGGCTGCCGCCCCCGAACCCCCGCTAACTCAATTATTGAAGCTGGATTTTGAATCCAACACTAAAATGAAAAGAATGGTATAAGAATTCGGATACCTAATTCATTAAAAAAATTAATAAGTTTCTAATTTTTTTAATACACTGTAAGAAAACATGTTAAATGATATTATATTTTCATTACGGGGGCTGCCGCCCCCGAAACCCCCACTAACTCAATTATTGAAGCTATATTTTGAATCCAACACTAAAATGAAAAAAATGGTATAAGAATTCGGATACCTAATTCATTAAAAAAATTAATAAGTTTCTAATTTTTTTAATACACTGTAATAAAACATGTTAAATAATATTATATTTTCATTACGGGGGCTGCCGCCCCCGAACCCCCGCTAACTCAATTATTGAAACTAGATTTTGAATCCAACACTATAATGAAAAGAATGGTATGAGAATTCGGCATAGCTATTTCATACAAAAAATAATCAACCCTAATTAATAAATATAAATATTCTGGAAAAGGGGGCAATCCTGCTTTTGAATCCAACTCCAAAATCCCTCCTAATTGAGAATCCCACATATACACATATATAAAAATATTCTGGAAAAAGCGTAAAGCCCTGCTTTTGAATCCAACTAACAATCCCACATATACACATATATAAATATTCTGGAAAAAGCGGCAATCCTGCTTTTGAATCCAACTCTAAAATCCCTCCTAATTGAGAATCCCACATATACACATATATAAATATTATGGAAAAAGCGTAAAACCCTGCTTTTGAAACCAACTCTAAAACTCCTTCCTAACTATTTAAATAAAAAAGTTTGGAAAATTAAATTGCTTCTATTTTCACAAATAAAATTACATTTTTAAATGCGAAATAAAGCCATATGGCTTTATTTCGCAATTGAATGCGAATTAAAGCCATACGCGAAAAAATTGGCGATATGGCTTTATTTCGCATTTGAATGCGAAATAAAGCCATAATGTCATTTTATGGCTTTATTTCGTATGGCTTTATTTCACGGCGCCTCAAAAAGCATTATAAGTATCTACTTGATAAAATCTTTATCTAACTATCTAGTTTGTTAAACAAAATTGTTGTATATTTATTAGGTATCTTTAAGTCTGGATACATATTTTTGCACATTGTACATTGTACATATGTATGTTTGTAAATACCTAGTTCTTTGAATATGGTCTTTTATAATACTTCTGCATACATATATATGCTCATAATAATATAACAATAACATGGTTGAAAATCTAATTCGAAATATTAATGTCATTAATAAAAAATATTCACTTAAATATTTTTTGTTTACATTTGCATATACTATATACACCAAAAATAAAATACGCGCTCGCTTTTTTATATAAGATTATTATCTTACTTAATTTCTATAATTTATACATATGAACATACGAGTATATTGCATATTATTACAAATTAATAAAATCATATTTCGTAATGAACTGTTACATTTTGTATTACGCAGATTATGCTTCGATTCTAATATATACATAAAGAAAAGTAAGCAAAAACAAATGACTGGTAAATTTTTTTTGCATTTTAAAAAATTTGAAGATGAATAAGTTAGGTATTTTACTTTTTGCATGTTTCGTATTTTCTAAAATATTGGGATCGTGGGTTCAAATTCGCTTCTTGGTGAAATTTTTTTTTTAATTTCAATCTAAATTTTTTTTTTTATTTAAGTACCTACTTCTATAAATTTTAAATTAATGAACCAAAAATGTACGGACTGACCTAAAAAAAACCCTAAAAATTTTTTATATTAAACTGATCTATATCAGCTGTGTCCAACAGAAATTCTATTGTAGCCACAATCGCTATTTTTAAATAATTTCATTCGCCACATTAAAAATAAATATAAAAAATATGTTTTTTTTATTAAATTTTATTAAAAAAATTGTTTTTTTTTATTAAATTCATTACATATATATTGTAGTTCACAAGTTATTATTGATAAGAAATTCCCAAAAATATTAATGTGATATTTGGCAATTTTTTTCTTGAACCATGAGCTTAAAATCTGGTATAAAACCCACGTTAACTGCACATTTTAGTTCTGCCTCCAAATTTTTTTCAATAATATTGGTTCGATACTTTGATTTTATGAAATTTACAGCTGAAAATGTGATTTCGCACACCCATGTTGTGCGAATCCAAACATACTCAACAGCTTTGCAATACCTGAGTCCAGTGCCAAAAACTCATTTGATTTTAATAAGCGAGCCCACATTAATAAAACTGACTCTTCGTTTCTATGATAATCGTTCTGGCTTTGAAGCAAAAGCATATCTGATTCAAAGTTACGCCGGTCCAAACTTAGCATATTCGCGATATCTGAACATAATTGGGAATTGGTGATGTCAAAATGGAAAGGATCTTGCATGAGTTGGAAAGCCGTGCTGAATTTTTCAATATCAACAAAATGATCTACGCTGTCTATTAAAATTAGAATCTTCTTTAAATTTTTCCATATTAACGAAATGCGTGAAATCAAGATTTTCCATGTGAATTACAAAAAGTTTTAACTTAGACATAAATTCTCGTACATACTGCGCTAGATCACATATTAGCTTTTCTTTTCCCGGAAGTTTTAAATTCAACTCATTAATATGCAATGTTATGATGGTGAGAAACTGTAAGTCGCATTGCCATTCATTTTTTTCGATTATACAATATTTTGTAAGCATTTCTTTTGTTTCAAGGAAATCTACAATAGGATTAATCAGTGAAGAAAATCGTTGCAAAACTTTTCCACGGCTTAACCAACGAACATTTGTAAAATACACAAGATCATTGAATTCAGTGTCATCAATTTCTTTCAATAGCTCCAAAAACTGACAGTAGTTCATAGCACTACTTCGAATATAATTAACAACTTTGACAACTGTATCCATCACATTTTTAAAAATGTCAGTTCTGGATAATTGAGCACATATATTTTCTACATGTATCATGCAATGGAATGAAGCTACGAAAGATACGTTAGTTTTTTTGTTTAAATACCTAAAAATCCAGATTTCTGTCCAAGCATTGCTGGAGCACCATCTGTCGTGACGGATACTAATTTGGTCATACCTAATTGAAAATCTTGAGCTAAACTTTCAAAAGTTTTAAAAATATCTATACCTCTGGTACGGTCTTTCATTCCACGAATTGTTAACATTTCTTCATATATTTCAAAGTCATTTGATACAAGACGTATCCAAAAAATTAACTGTGCAGTATCTCGGATACCGCATGATTCGTCCAGTGCTAAAGAAAAACATATACAATTTTTTAAATGTTGTAACAATTGGCTATTGATATTTTCCATCAAGTCTTGTATTCTACGAGCAATAGTTTGGCTTAGTTGCATATTTTTTATTTTTTGTATTATGTCATTTTTCACATTTTCTTCATAATTTTCGAGTAAAATTTCAATAACAGACAGCAAAATTGACACCGCTGGTCTATATAATTATTTGGTCTATGTTTTTATATTATCAAAGTGAAGTTTTTTAGTTCTTAAAGTTACAAATTTTTAAAGAAACTATCCAAATATATTAATTTTATTTGTAATTTTTTTTATTATTTCTGTTGAATTTAAAAAAAAAAACAAAAAAAATTTTATCTTTGAAGGAGGATCAAACCATACAATTCTTATAAATTTGGTTAGATTTCTAATATAAATGTATCACTAACTGACAGAATGAAAAATAAAGCCATAGACACAGGCAAGTTCATATAAAAGCATATAATAACAGCAATTTAATTTTCCAAACAAAAATAATTATAAATAAAAATTCCAAAAAAAAATAAAAATTCTAAAAAAAACCTCTAAAAGTGAGGTAAAGTAGACTGTGTCAACTCTAGGATACCCGTATGACCGCAATATATACATTATGTCATCCAGTTAATTACTTTTGGCAAAATTTCAAACATACAGCTGTGTAGTGGAATACTCAAATAAAAGAAGGAGTTGTATGGCAGCTACTCGAACGCTCTGCAGTAGACCAACCAAATTTGGCTGTAACTTTGGCCCTTACACTAAACTATTTTTGGGAAAATTTCAGACACCCAGCTTCATTAGGTGGAGAGTAATGCTCATATAAAATAAGAAGTTGTATGGCAGCTACTCGAACCCACTTCACTAGACCAACAAAATTTTGCAGAAACTTTTGTCATAAAACTAAACTATTTTTGGAAAAATTTCAGACACGCAGCTGTAATAGGTACAGAGTAATGCTCATATAAAAAAAGAAGTTGTGTGGCAGCTACCCGATCCCATGGATCAAAATGGCTGGATTTAAATAGCGATGACGGCTATTGCAAAAAAAAACGAATTTGCGAAAATTTCAAGATCCTAGCTCCTTTAGTTTTTGAGTTATCGTGCGGACGGACGAACGGACATACATAGCTAAATCGATTTATTTCCCGATTATGATCCGATCCATACACTTGAGTCTATATCTACCCCCCTCCTTCTCTGCGTCATAAACGTAATGGCAAATTTATTATACCCTTTGACTATATAGTCATACGGGTATAATGAGGAAGAGTGTAGTAGAATAGACTGTGTCAACTCTGGGATACCCGTATGACCGTAATATAAACGGTCTCATAGATTATATCATCCAGTTTATTACTTCTGACAAAATTTCAAACATTCAGCTTTATTTTGTATAAAGTGATATCTATGTGAAATATGAAGTTGTATGGCAGCTACTCGAACCCACTGCAGGAAACCAACTAATTTTGCAGAAACTTTGGTCATAAAACTAAACCACTTTTGGCAAAATTACAGACACGCAGCCGTAATAGGTACAGAGAATTTATATATATCTATCAGACAGATACATATGTTTATAGTAGTAAAGTATACATGTGCTAATGTATGTTTATTTGTGTTTTGTTTTCGATAAATAATAAATTCTTACCCACTAAACCCACCCTTCCTCTATTGCGATCTAGTCCTATAGGGCTAATGAGCAATTTTTTTTCTGGCTTTATTTTAGTTTTAAATGTAGATTCCATCCAGCGATGTCTATCTAACTGTTTCTTTCTCTTATTATAGCTACACTAACTCAAAAGGCTTTACTCATTTGAGTCGTCTGGCTATATTTGTATTATCCAGAAGCTGGACAACCTCGACATTTACATGGTTTTGGAGTCTATTTTCGTGACTTCTTGCAAAATTTTGGATTTCTTTGTCTACAAATTCTATTTGCATATCTCTATGTAGGTCATAGTTTCTGATGAACCAGGATGCGTTCACAATATTTCTTAGAACTTTATTCTGGAACCTCTAAATAACATCTCTATTACTCTTCATTCATAACATCTCTATCCCCATAGCTGGATGCCATATGACCATACTGGTTTCAATATTTGTTTATAGAGCAAAAGTTTGTTTTGGATTGTCAAGGTAGAATGCTTACCTATGAGCCAGCACATTTTTCTATAACGGATTTGTAGCTCTTCTTTCTGGTTTTTGATGTGGGCTTTCCAGCGAAGCTTCGCATCTAATGTCATACCAAGATATTTGGCAGTATTTCAATAAGGTATTTCTTGACCACTTATATATACTGGTTTATGCTTAATTTTTTTATTTGTGAAATTCACATGAATTGACTTAGCTTCATTCAATTTTAGCCTCCATCTTTTTGTATAATTTTGGATTTTTGTCATATCTCTCTTCAGTTTTTCTGTAGATTCTTTATTATTTCCTCCGACAGCCAAAACCGCTGTATCATCAGCAAACGTCGCAATTATATTATTTTCTAGTGCAGGAAAATCATAAGTATACAACAGATACAGTATTGGACCAAGTACACTTCCTTGAGGAACTACAGCACTGATTTCTTTAAGATCGGAATATTCTCCTTCTTGTTTTATGTAGAAGTATCTATCTGATAGATAGCTTTCTATCATTTCCGAATGCTCCTTTGGAAGGATTGTTTTCAATTTACAATTCAAACCCTTGTGCCACACCTTATCGAATGCCTGAGTCACATCCAAAAAGATTGCTGAACAGACTTTCTTCTCCTTTAAAGCTTTTTCAATAGTGTTTGTTATTCTGTGTACCTGGTCTATTGTTGCGTGTTTTTATCTAAAGCCGAATTGGTGGTCCGGAATTAGATTCTTCCTTTCAATAACCGGTTTTAGTGTTCTCAGATAAATTTTTTCAAATAGTTTTGACATTATAGGCAGCAATGAGATTGGTCTATAAGACGATATCTCATTTGGTGGTTTTCCTGCTTTGGGTGTCAGAATGACCTCGGCCACTTTCCACAATTTCGGCACATATATCAGCCTGAATGCAGCATTTATAATATTTGTTATTTTAACTATTGCCTTTTCTGGTAGCTGCTTCAGAATTTGCCCGGTTATTAAATTATATCCCGGAGCTTTTTTAGATTTAATGTTGTTTTTAATTTCTTTTTTCACTTCAGCTGGATTTGTTAATGCGATTTCCTCTTGCTCCTGAATTTGTTCTACATCTAGATCTTCATCTTCTTCTCCAGTGTTTACTTGAAATATCTTTTCTAGGTGTTCCGCAAATAATTTGGCTTTTCTTTATTATCTCTCGCCCACTTTCCGTCCAATTTTCTAATTGGAGGAATTGCTGTAATAGGTTTTTTCAGATTTTTAGCTGCCTTCCAAAGAGAGTAATCAGTACTTTTATCATTTGTTAGCTTTTCCAAATATAAATTTATCGATTTGTTTTTCACTTCCTTAATTCTTCTTCTTAGTTGTTGGGTGAGATTATTCAGTCTAGTTTTATCTTGTGGGGCTCTAGTTTGGTGCCATTTTTTCCTTGCTTTGCGTTTTATTGCAATTAGTTCTAAGATTTTGGCTGGATATTTATTTTCTTTTACTCTTTGTTTAATTACTGGAGTATTTTCCCACACTGTAAGTTGTATATCTTTAATGTAGTTTTCCACCTTCCGCATCCAATTGTTCTTTGTATTGCAACGGTACAGCTAGTTGTATTTTTTCTTCCAGACATACTTTAAAGCTTTCCCGGTCAGTGTATTTATTGGCGAGAATCGGAATGCTCTGCTTTTCAATAGCGTTTTCACTTACAGTTAGCAGAATTGGTGAGTTGCATATCTTCTATCTGTATGAAATTATTCGAAATGATTTTAATTATGAAAAATCTATTAAATCAGGTATTTTATTTGGATCTGTAGGCCAATATGTAGGTTTTCCTGTTGATATGATTTTACACCCAAATTCGCTTGTTGCTTGGAATAATTCCCTGCCTTTGGTTGTTGTTAGCCGTGATCCCCAGTGTGTATTTTTGGCATTAAAATCACCTCCTATAACAAACTTTTTTCCTAGTTTCTTAAAAAGATCTAAATAATTATGTTCCTTCAGAGAGTACTTAGGTGGACAATATATACTTGCTACTACAATAAAGTTGTTTTTACATTTTACGTTTACGGCCATAGCTTGTATTTCTTCTGTTTCAAATTTGGCTTCTTCAAAATGTTGTTTACTTTGTTTTATAATCACTGCACTTCCTCCTCTAGCAGAGTTACCTGGATGTACGCTATGATAAACTTTATAACCATGAAAATTAATATGCGTTTGTTTGTTAAAGTGTGTTCCTGCTATAAGACAAACATCTATATTATTTATGACAAGGACTGCTTGTAGCTCTTGTTGGTGTTGTAGCAGTCCATTGGCATTTCATGAAAGAATTTTTAGTTTATTCATCTTTTCGATTTCGAAGCAGGTTTTTGGTACTGCTCCTATTCTACAATCCGTATCGACCATAGAACTTTCTATTTTGGGTATTTTTTTTAGTATAAGCAGAATGGATTTTTTTAAATCATTTTCTTGTTCTCTATTATTATTAAGTTTTTTACCCGTAACAACTTGGGCATAAGTTTTACTGCTTCTTCTTGTAAAAATAAATAAATCAACTTTGTTGAAATAAATGATTAATTTAACCATAAAAATATAACTTTTGTTTTTTAGTTTTTGTTTTTTTTAGTCATAATTTTAATAAAAAATATAAGAAAATTAAAAGAAATAGTATTTATTACATTTACCAATCCATACAGGTAATTATTAATACTTACCGGTAAATATAATAATTTCTACTTATTATTCATATTTACCAAAATACTAGGATATTATTAATGACCGGTTATTATTAATAATATCCGGATTTATTATATTTACCGTAACATATATATTCAAAGTCACAAGTAAAAGTATTAATTAAACAATTTTGACAACTAATATTTGGAATGGAATGGTTTTTAGTTTTGAAAAGCAAAATAGTTTCGGAACAATTTTGAAAACATATTACATAAGTGTGTATATCTGATCGGTGTACATATCTAACAGGTAGGTACCTACATAGTGTTACACTAAACGTGGAACATTTTATAGGCTTTGCAGCATGCGGAAGACTTAAACATTTTGGAGATTGAGCTAAACCAAAAAATGACTTGGTCAAATCATATTTTTGGAGTAGCTAAGGACGCTGCTAAATGTTTGGGTTTATTGTATCGCTGTAAAACTTACTTCTCATCCTCTGATCTCCTCAATATCTATAAAACTTATATTAGGCCGAAAATGGAGTATAATGCACATATTTGGGCTGGTGCTCCCATTACGGCGCTGGGGTATCTCGATAAAGTGCAAAACAGAGCTATTCGTCTTATAAATTATCCCAGTGTTACCTAAACGCTCACGCCACTCAGCCATCGTCGCACTGTTGGGTCACTGACCTTGTTTTATAGATATCTTGTAGGGACTATCACCTGTTCTAAAGAAATCAAACAACTTATGCCTCCATTCAAGATTTTCCAAAAGGAAACAAGGAGGGCAACAGATGCTCATCCCTACACAGTTGAACTAGCTAGATGGCGTAACACGGTTTATGGAAATTCGTTTGTCATGCGCTCATCTCGTTTTTGCCATACGGTACTAAAATTTACCATTGTGCTAAACACAATTTTTGGAAAATTTTTGGCCCCACATATCTTCTAAACGGTTCCAGCTGGGGTCTTGGGGATTTTGGGAGAAGTTAGAACTTCAGAAATTAGTAGGAGTCGGTTAACAAAATTTTTTTGTCACGTCCCATGTTTAGCAGCTATAAGGGCTCGAAAATTGAAATTTTGCTATTTTTAAACACCTGTAACTTGAATACCTGTACAAATTTTTTTTTGTTAATATACAAAATTTTAAGGTCCAACATTATACTTTAACATATGTTAAAAGATTTTCTTAAATTTAAAAGCGGTTCTTTAAATTGAAGAAAGTGTCTGTCAGTTTTAACCATTTTTGCTTATATAGTAAAATTCTAAATAAAATTCTAAATTTTGGTAGAATTCACAATTTAATTCCTTGAACCTAAAAAAGTTGGGGGAAAGGGAGTAGTGAGGACTAGATCCTTGAGAAATTGGGCAACCTTCCCCATAGGGCTATTAGGACTTAAAAATTAGAAAAAATATGGTTTTTATAAGTAAGTAGTAAATTAGTCACCAACCTATATACTATATACTATATACTAAGCGTTAACATTGAAGTTTCAACATTATATTCCGATAAAATACACAGTATGAAACACTATATTATTTTGAAAATGTGCTTTTTTAAAAGCCCTTGGTTTTTTTCATCACTTGTTTAATTAATACTTTTACTTGTTACTTTGAATATATACATACATACCTATTTATTCGTTTTTAAAGAAACTTGGAACAAATACTCAAACTTTACTTGATAGTAATTACTGATGATAATTTCTATAATAGTAAAACAGTATATATAATATTTAATCGGCTTATTTTTTCCCACACAAATATAAACATCGTTTTTCTGGGTAAACTATTTGACCAATTTAAATGAAACAACAACCAAAAGAAAGGTTTTTTTACCCGTTATTTATTTCCCCTATGCTATTATAAATATTAAAATAGTAATAATAAATATTAAATATTATAAATATTAAATAAGTAAAATAGTTTAAAAAATATTTAACTTATTAGGTATCCCATAATTTTTGATTAACTTGAAAAAATAAAATAGCCCACCCTAAAAGTTGGTCCTAGTGATGTCCAACTTTGCCAACTAACTTGTCCTATTACTTTATCTGCCCAGTTTTGATTTTAACCTCGTAGCTTCATTAGATTCACAGTTATCGAATTGATTACTTTGTATGGCAGCTGCCCGAAAACGGGTCCGTAACATTTTGAAACTTCATATAAGTGCTCGTTTCATTATATAACTAACAGTGTGTAATTTTTATCCTCGTAGTATTATCAGTTTCCAAGAAATTCATATTGGTGCAAAGAAGTTGTGTGGCAGCTCCCCAAAACCTTGATCTGGTCTTAAACAAAAAGAATAGGGAACCTCAAAAATGTCCAAAAAATGTTTTGTGTGATTTTCAAAACTCTTGCTCTAATTTTTCAATTCTATCTCTTATAATTAATTTTTAATTCACCAATATATTAAACTTAAGCAAAATCAACTTCATATGATCATATTCATATAATAATCATCATATTCATAATCTATCAATCTATCAATATCAATAAGCCATTTACTTAAAAAAAATCTTTGTCTTCTTTTTTGCTTATCTTAAATAAACTACGCATCATTTAAATCATATGAATTTCTAACTCGAAATCGTTATCTACTTTTTGTAACAAAAACAAAAAACAAAAAAACAAAAAAACAAAATTCATATAATTTCAAGATGCAAGCAAAATTTAAAATTTTTGTATGAAAATGTTGGAGTTGAAAAAGTTAGTTGTTCGAGAGCTACCCGAAGTTTTGGTCCGATCTTAACCAAAAAAAATAGGGAACCTAGAAATTGATTGAAAAATATTTTGTGAAAATTTCAAAACTGTAGCTCTTTTAGTTTTTGAGTTATCGTGCTGACACACAGACGGACGGACGGACAGACACACATAGCTAGATCGACTCATTTTTCGATTCTGAGCCGATACGTACCCTTGACATTATATCTAGCTCGTCTAGATCGATGCGTTACAAACGGAGGAGCAAATCTAATATACCCGATGTCATATATGTATGCACGGGAGTTATGTACAATCTATCTGTCCATTCCAATATAAATATCGTAGACGCTAACGCAGCACTTTCCGTTATTCAAACTGATGGGAACATAAATTTTCCCACCAAATTAAATAATTAACATAACAAAACATGTTTAATGCGAATACTCCAATTACAAGCTTTAATAAAATAATGCTTAATTGACAAAATGCTACCTTAGCATTTTTACCTAATTAATTATTAGAATATACTAAAAAGATCAGTCTTGTAAAAATCGTTCAACAGATAAGTAAATAAATCTTACTGTACTTAAATAATATTGTTTGTGAATAAAAGTGTTTTCTTATAAAATTAAATAACAGTTGTTTTTATTTATAATTTTTTTTTATAATAATCAAAGATCGATTATTAAAGTGGCGCAGTCGGTAGGATTGTACAAAAATAAAAATAAAAAAGTGCAATCCAGTGATTCGAATACTACATGAACATTTAATTAAAATTAAAAACAATTTTTAATACAATTAAATAATAATAAAACTTTAGTGCATTCATAATTTTACTTTCTTACGGTAATTCCGGAAAGTTAAAAAAAAAAAATTAAGAACACTAACACAAACATAAAATAAAATAAAAACTAAAACAAATTAAAAAAAAAAAAAAATTTTATGAGATTATCACGTTCAAAAATTCACGACAATAACAGAACAAATAACATGGCTCAACAAGAACAACAACAAGTGCAAATAGCATCACTACAAGAACAACTTATATTGCAAACGCAACAAGTCGAAAGACTAACTTCCATCATTCAACAATACCAACTTCAAGCAGCACAAAATCAACCAAACCAAAATCAACAAGACCAACAAAATAATAAAGAAAAAATCCTTAAAGAAATTCGCTATATGTCCACATTTCACGGACGCAGCGAAGTAACCATCAATTCATTTATCAATAGTGTTGAATACTATTTAACAAGTATTCAGGATTTAAACCTAAGGAGACAAGCTGTGAGATCAATTTACTATGAAAAAATTCAAGGCCAAGCTAAGGACTCTATCATCGGATTACCAGATCCAGATAATTGGGAATCAATCAAACGGCAGCTAAAACGCAGATTCAGACCAGATATGGAACCAGCCGAGCTGTATAGAAGAATTAGCAGTATAAAAGTTAATTCGGTAAGTGAGTTAGCTATTACTATTCAAAGTTTAAAAAATAAAGCTGAAGAATTAAAAATATATTTTAATGATAATAATTTTATAGATTTAAGTAACATAGATACATTTTTATTAAATACGATAAAAGAAATGAGTCAAGGTACTCTGTTAGAAAAAATTTATGAAAAAAATGATATAAATGAAGTAATAGAAATTATGCATATGAGATTTTACGAAGACTCTTGCATTAGGCCAGAATTCAAAAAACAATTTAATAATAATATTAGTAAAAAAAGTAATAATTTTAATAATAACAATAAAAATAGAGAAAACAAAAATCAAATGTTTCAATTAAAAAAATCCTATGATAATCAATTTAATAATTACGAAAGGTACAATAATAATAATAATTATCATAACGATAGGTATAACAATAATAAAAATTGGAATAATAATAGTTCAAATTACCAAAGGAGTAATCAATATAGTAGGAATAATAATAATCCTAATACATCTTATAATAATAACAATTATAACCGTAATTCAGGTCAATTTCGAAATCCATATCAAACGTCAGGAAACTCTAGACAAAACTCGAGCAAAAATCGCTTAGAACAGGGTGACTCTAGACAAGGACGGTTTGAACCTATGGAGGTAGAAAATATTCAAAACACTAAAAACGAAGAATTACCTGAATCTAATAGTTCAGATTTTTTTACAAATTAGCCTCGGAACTACCAATTATTAAATTAACTTTTAAAAATAAGGAATATAAAGCTTTGATTGATACAGGATCAAGCTTTAGTATAATTACTGATACTATAAACGAATTCGAAAAAGTTGAAATAAAACCAATCGCTTTTTCTACAATAAACGGTAAAGACTCAATTAAGTTCGAAGTTCACACTCGAGCTCCAAGTGAATTTAATCTTCCACCAAATGCTCTAGTAAGATGGAAAGTTAAAAACCTTCCAAATCGGAAATATGAATTTATTATTGGTATAGATTTATTAAGAAATTTAAATAGTGTTATTAATTTAGAAGAAAAAACAATTTACTTTAATGAAAAATGTACGAATTTTTTAGATAATCCGTATAAAATAAAAGAAATATGTGCTTTAGAAACTATCGATCCAAATTTAAATTACCTAAACTTAAATCATTTAAACGTTGAAGAGTATAAAGAAATTGAAAACATTGTGAAAAGATTTAGTAAATTATTTTTTAAAGACGGTGACATACTGACAAGTACAACAGAAGTGCAACATGAAATAGTGACTACAACAGAACAAGCAATTAATTCTAAAATTTATAGATACCCCCCTCAACATGAAGAAGAAGTGAGGAGACAAATTAGAGAAATGGAGGATCAGGGTATAATTCGCAAAAGTAACTCTAAATATTCCAGTCCTCTTATTATAGTGCCAAAGAAAAGTGATAATTCTAAGAAAAAAAAGTTTCGTTTAGTAGTCGATTACAGAAAATTGAACGAAGTTACTGTGGATGATAAATTTCCACTTCCTAATATAGATTCTATATTAGATAAGTTAGGAAAAGCCCAGTACTTCACAACAATTGATTTAGCTAAGGGTTACCATCAGATTCTTATAAAAGAAGAAGATAGAAAAAAAACCGCTTTTGTCACTCCACATGGTTTATATGAATTCAATAGAATGCCGTTTGGGCTTAAAAACGCCCCTGCGACATTTCAACGTTTAATGAATGAAATTTTAAGAGATTTTATAAATAAGAACTGTGTCGTATATCTTGATGATATATTGATATTCAGTTCTAGCCTTAAAGAACATATTCACGCTATTTCACAGATATTTAAAGTTTTAGAAGATAAAAATCTAAAAATACAAATAGACAAGTGTAACTTTTTAAGAAAAAAGACAGAGTTTTTAGGACATATCCTTACCAGTGACGGATTAAAACCAAACCCAGAAAAAATTAAAATTATACAAAATCTAGATTTACCAAAAACAACTAAACAAATTAAAAGTTTTTTAGGACTCACGGGTTATTACAGAAAATTTGTGAAGGATTACGCTAAAATTGCGCAACCTATTACAAAGTATTTAAAGAAAGACGCTAAAATTAATATCAATGACCCTAATTACATAGATGCAGTTGAAAAATTAAAAACCTTGATTACAACACACCCGATTATAAAATATCCTAATTTTGAAAAAATGTTCACATTAACTACAGACGCATCGAATTATGCGGTGGGTGCTGTCCTATCACAAGAGGGACACCCTGTATGTTTTGCTTCAAGAACATTGAACAACCACGAGAAGAATTACTCAGCAACCGACAAGGAATTTCTTGCAATAATGTGGTCTGTTAATTACTTTAGGCCTTATTTATATGGTAAAAAAATTCAAAATTTTAACTGACCACCAACCAATTAAATATCTTCATGCAAAGTATAGAGGTAAAGACCTTTCACCTAGACACCAAAGGTGGCTTCTTAAATTAGGAGAATACCAATTTGAAATAGAATACTTAAAGGGAAAAGAAAATCGCGTAGCAAATTTTCTCAGTAGAATTGAAAATGATAACGTTAATTTAAATGAGGGAGAGAGTGATGAGGAAAAAATTCAAAGTTTTGAAAATTTTAATGTTGAAGATGAAAATAGTCATTGTTATGCTACTATTCACTCTGCAGAAGAGGAACAACTTAACTACATTCCAATTAAAGAGGAGATAGTAAACAAGTACAAAACACAGATAATTTTGACAAATAACAAAGTAAATGAAATTGAAACAATTCTAGGTAAAAGAATTATTTACATAGCCGAATACGATTTCAATAGGTTAGGTGAAATATTTAAGAAATTTATTAATAAAGGGAAAATAGGAATATTCTCAGAACTGTCAGATTCTAAATATAATATAGTTCAATTAAAACTAATCGATATGTACTCTAATGACAGTCAAATTAAATTTATAAAGTGTTCATTTAGAGCTCAAGATTTAACAACCGAAACCGAAGCGGTAAAACAAATTTCCTTATACCATGTTAGAGAAAGTTGTCATTCGGGAATTCAAGAAACATACAACCAAATGAAATTAAAAATATATTTTCCAAAATTGCTCGAATTAATCCAAATTATAATAAATCAGTGTGAAATCTGTCAACAAGTTAAATATGACAGAAACCCAATAAAAACAAAATATCATATAACTGAAACTCCAAATGATATTAATCAAATTATTCACGTAGACACATATGTTATAATGAAAAATTCTTTTCTGACAATAATCGATAAATTTTCAAAATTCGGTTCTGCTTATCATTTAACAAATAGAAATCATTTAACCATTATAGAAAAACTTGAAGAACATATCACAAAATTCGGTATACCAAAGAAAATAGTAGCCGATAATGAATTTAAAGCTTTTCAAATTCGTGAATTCTTACAAGAACAAAATATTTCACTTCATTTAACTAAACCCAACAGTCATACAGGTAACGGTGACATTGAACGACTTCATAACACAATCGCTGAAAAATTCAGAATAATAAAACAAACTAATAAAAATTTGTCAGTTCAAAGAATGTTACAACAGTCTGACAGAATTTATAATGATAGATACCATTCTAGTATTAGAAATACCCCATCAAACGTACATAATCATAAAATAGAACCTATAAAAGTAAAAGAAATTTTAGAAAAAAATAAAACAAATAAAATACAAAAATTAAATGCAAAAAGAGAAGACTATATTGAGACCCGATCAACCGGTTTCGTTAAAAATTATAAAGCGGTTCGACATAAAGAACAACCAAAATTTAAAAAACTAAAACTTACTAACATACATACAACTAATATTAAAAGACCCTTGAAATTTACAGATATTACAGAAGTTAATGATGATAATGATAATAACAACGGCAATTCCTCAGGTTAAGTCAAACCTTCTAGAAATTAACAACATAGAATCAAATACAGGATTTATTAAAATTAACTTAGACAAAACTGAAATAATAACTCAAACTGACATTGTAATACATATTATTCATCCAATGGAAATATTAACTTTCCTACATAATATATCAATTAAAACTGAAAAACTAGACGACCATCAAAAGACTATTTTACAAACTGAAATTGCCGACGTAACAAACAAATTAAAAACAATAAGACCAATTAAGAGAAATAAACGTGGACTAATTAATGCTTTGGGCACAACATCCAAATGGTTATTCGGTACTATGGACGACCAAGACCGTCAAAACATTGAAAAATATTTACAAACTCTTAATTCCAATAACGACCAAATTATATCACAACATAATGAGCAAGTTAAAATTAACAATCAATTTTATAATACAATAAAACAACTCAAATTAATAATAGAAAATGATAGGGGAGTAATTTCAAACCAAATTAATAAAATCAATACGCCGATCGTTCAACAAAATATATATTTAGATTTATTATTTAAAATTCAACTTATAAAGGAAAAGGTAGAAGTTATTCAGGATAATTTAGCTTCCATTAAACACGGTATAGTTCACCCTAATATTTTAACAGTGGACGAAATACAAAAATACGATATAGACTTTTACAAATTACAATATATAAAATTAGGAGTAGCTCATTTTCTAGAAAACTCTCTATTAATAGCAATTAAAATTCCAAAGAAAATTAAAACCATTCAACTAATAGCAATTGTTCCAGTTCCTAATAAAAATAAAAAAGAAATTGATTATCAAAAGGAAATTGTTTTCGAATATAATAATCAGACATATAAATATGAAAAGTTAAAAACTCTAAACGAACTAAGTATAAGTAAACATTGTATGTATAAAAATAATTGTAATTTAATAACAAACAAATTAACTGAAATATATGAAATAGATGAAGAAACTATTTTAATTAAAAACGCTATAAAATATATTTAAATCAAACTTGCGATAAAAGAAATTTAACTCTAACAAATAATGTATTAATTCATTTCAATAATTGTAGTATTAAAATTTTAGATCACTATTTTTCAAATATAAAAGATAATTTAAATCAAAGATTTTACTATCCTTCAAATCAAAATTTTTATAATTTCAAAAATAAGTTAACATTTGATGAAATTGTAGTAGAAAACTTAAATAATGTAAAAAGTATTGAAAAATTGTATTACCATAAAAACATATCATATGTTTTAACTATTGTAATAAGCTTAGTAATTTTTACTATTGTAATAATTGAAGTATTTGCATTAAAAACAAAATTTAAAGAAAAATTTTTAGTTAGAAGAATTCAGGAGAATTCTAAATCAAACGGGGGAGAAGTTATGTACAATCTACCTGTCCATTCCAATATAAATATCGTAGACGCTAACGCAGCACTTTCCGTTATTCAAACTGATGGGAACATAAATTTTCCCACCAAATTAAATAATTAACATAACAAAACATGTTTAATGCGAATACTCCAATTACAAGCTTTAATAAAATAATGCTTAATTGACAAAATGCTACCTTAGCATTTTTACCTAATTAATTATTAGAATATACTAAAAAGATCAGTCTTGTAAAAATCGTTCAACAGATAAGTAAATAAATCTTACTGTACTTAAATAATATTGTTTGTGAATAAAAGTGTTTTCTTATAAAATTAAATAACAGTTGTTTTTATTTATAATTTTTTTTTATAATAATCAAAGATCGATTATTAAAGTCGGGTATAAAAATAATGTTCAACTTAAATAAAACCGTACAGCGTACAATTTCTGTCAAAAATTGACAAATAAATAGGTACATACATGAAATTACATAAGAGCAACCAAAATAGGCGTAACACGATGTACTATAACTCGGATTTTTAAAATTTACAAATTGACTAATGTATAAAAATATTGTTTTTGGTTTTTCTTATATTTCTAAGATTATGTTTTCAAAAATATCTCGAAAAAATTCAAAATATACTTCGAATATGAAATTATAAAAAATTTTTGTAGGTACTAAATTAAAATATTTAAATAAATATTTTTGGGTGTACGCGCTTATCGATTTACGGATATATTGACGTACTATTAAATGAAAAGTTTATTCTACATTTTAAACATATGTTTTTTTTATAATAAAAAACTCTTTTTAGTTTTACTTTGAAATAACGCACGAATTTTATATAATACATGCGTTCCTTTACCAAAAATTGTTGATGAAGAGTAGGTAGAAGTGGTTTGTAAATGGAAAACTAATTTTTGTTTCAGGAGTATATAATTGTCAGATTAACTATCCTACATAATATTTGACATTTTAAAACTATCTGTCATTTGTAAAGTTAATAATATTTAATATATTTAGATAATGAAAAATAAGTGAAAAAATTAAGGTTTATTGCTGAAATATATAAAGACTATCTAAAATGGGAGAGTTAAGTACTTATTGGTAATCAAATAAAAAATATGATTTAACATAACCTATTCAAGAGAAAAATCATCTATTATAAAAATTTATTTAAAGCTATCTGCCGAAAATTATTTAACTATCTACTCCCCACATCGGTGTGGTGTGCCTGGCAGTAGGTGAGAGTAAAAAAGAATAGTTTACTCCTCATATAGGAACGCAAGTAATAACATTTGTTTGTTTGAAGAAACTTATGAGTCATAACTCATGATCATATATAGAAAAAATTAATAAACTAGACAAATAGGTATAATATAAAGTAAACTAAAGAATTCAGAACCATTTTTTGTATATGTACATACATTTGTAGTAAAAATTTCAGATTTTATTATTGAAATGTAGTGTTTATTTGCCTAAGTGGCTACTAAATTTAAAAATGGAATAAGGCGAGGAAAAATTTATCAATTTTTTAATTGATCAGTTTTTTTTTTTTTATATATATTTGTAGATATGTTATAATTCTAAAAAATTTAAAAAAAAATTTCGACTTCTGTCAACTTAACTATTATTTTGTACTTCTGGCAGCTTCAATATGATGCCAGAATGAATACGCTTTTTAATTAGGATACAGAATATATACATAATAATCCAAATCGTACTAAAATGTTTAGAAAAAAGTACAGTTTTCTATATGTAGGGCAGCATTAACTCGAATTTTGGCTACTTGACTTCAGTAAATATGTATACATATGTATATGTTTAGAAAAATCATCAAATTTTAAAACATTATATATTAGAACACTATTTATATTTAGAATGTAAATCGCCTTTTTTGTGTAATAACTGTACAAAATAATACTCTCTTTATAGCGCGGTAAGCTACAGGAATAAAATTCAAAAATACTTAAAAACGTTTTTATAATTGAAAAAATTATAAATTTTTTTTTTTAAGCAAATTTCAAACGCAAGAATTGTTGACAACATTGTTGCCATAAATTTGATTATGTATAGGAAAAAAAAATAAGTTTCGTGTAATATTAGTCTAATATAAATTACACAAAACTGATTTTTTATGTAAATTTAAAAGTAAAAAAGCTCGAATTTCGAGCACAGGGCGATACTAGTATGTAATTAATTCTTTGTTTATGTTTCTTAATATTTTTTTACATACACAGATGCATATGCTGATAATAATATGATAATACATGGTAGTTATCTAATTAGAAATATTATTTTCATTAATGAAAATAGATACTCACTAAAATATTTTTTTTAAACAAAATACGCACACGCATATTCATGTAAGATTATTATTATTTATTAATATATTTATTATTTATCGAAAACAAAACACAAATAAACTTACATTAGCACATGTATACTTTACTGTGAATATATATATACTATAAACATATGTATACATAGAACAAACATATTTTGTATTTGCATATCAATAGCAAACACTAAAACAAAATCATTTCACACTATTACATTTTGTCTTACGCACTGTTGCATTTTTAAAATTTTAAGATAAATAAGTTAGGTAGTCTACTTTTTGTATTTTTCGTATTTTTTTAAAATGTTGGGGTCGTTGGTTCAAATTCTCTTCATGGTGAAATTTTTTTTAATAACTAAAAGTTTTTTTTTTTAAGTACCTATTTGTTTAAAATTGAAACTATCCAAATTAATTAATTTTATTTGTAATTTTTATACCCGTATGACTATATAGTCCAAGGGTATAATAAATTTGCCATTACGTTTGTGACGCAGAGAAGGAGGGGGGGTAGATATAGACTCAAGTGTATGGATCGGATCAGAATCGAAAAATAAATCGATTTAGCTATGTATGTCCGTCCGTCTGTCCGTCCGTCTGTCCGTCTGTCCGTCCGTCTGTCCGTCCGTCATCACGATAACTCAAAAAGTAAAGGAGCTAGGATTATGAAATTTTCACAAATTCGTTTTTATGCAAAAAACGGAATCGAGTTTGAAATTCAGCCATTTTGGTCCACGGGTTCGAGTACCTGCCATACAACTTATAATTTTATATGAGCATTACTCTATACCTATGGAAGCTGCGTGTCTGAAATTTTGCCAAAAGTAGTTTAGTATAATGGCCAAAGTTACTGCAAAATTTGGTTGGTCTACTGCAGAGGTTTCGAGTAGCTGCCATACAACTCCTTCTTTTATATGAGCTTTACACTACACCTGATGAAGCTGGGTGTCTGAAATTTTGCAAAAAATAGTTTAGTGTAATGGCCAAAGTTACTGCAAAATTTAGTTGGTCTACTGCTGAGGGTTCGAGTAGCTGCCATACAACTCCTTTTTTTATATGAGGATTACACTACACCAAATGAAGCTGGGTGTCTAAAATTTTGCCAAAAATAGTTTAGTGTAATGGCCAAAGTTACTGCAAAATTTGGTTGGTCTACTGCAAAGGGTTCTAGTTGCTGCCATACAACTCCTTCTTTTATATGAGCATTACTCTACACCTAATAAAGCTGAATGTTTGAAATTTTGCCAAAAGTAATTAACCGGATGATATAATGTATATGTTACGGTCATACGGGTATCCCAGAGTTGACACAGTCTACTCTACTACACTCTTCCTCGTTTTAAATATTCTTATAATATTATTTTTTGCAATATAATATTATTGTAATGCAGGAGTTATATCGAGAGATTTTTGGAGAATCAGAAGATTTTTTGGAAATAGTTGAAGGTACACCAATTGAAATTATTGACATTACTAATTCAGGTAGTTTTTTTTTTTAAATTGTTGGTGTTTTATATTTTGTTAATCTGTAAAATTAATAAAATATTATGTTATTAGAAAACATTGTGTCACATAATTTAAATATCTCTTCATTGAAGCAGGAAAAACAAAAGGATGAAAATATAGGTATACCTATATAATAATTCTTACTATCTGCAATATCAAGTTATTTTATTCAACTGTTTTTTTTTAGATCAAAATGACCGCAACAAGAATCAAGAAAAGACTTTCACTCAATGTGCATCTATCTTTCCAAATGAAATAAATGAAATTCGTGCATCACCATCTATCCTTCCACATGAAAACGACAATGAAATAAATGAAATGGAAAGAAGTGCACAATCAACACCATCTATCCTTCCATATGAAAACGACAATGAAATAAATGGAATCGAAAGAAGTGGACAATCAACACCTTCTATCCTTCCAGATGAAATATATGAAATTCGCGCATCACCATCTATCTTTCCAGATGAAAACTGATTATTAAAACTAATCTTTTCCAAGAATATTGGAATATGGGTTCTTATGCACTACGTCAAGGTTATATGAGTAAATTAATAACAGTTACTAGTAAAAGCCGAATTACTAATTTAAAATCTACGCTTAAAAACAGAGAAAATACAATACAATATCATGTGGAATTCGATAAACAAAATGTAAAAGTATGTAAATCAAGCTTCCTTTGTATCTTTGGTGAAAAAACGGGGTTTATTAATTATCTTTGTCAAAAAATGCAAAACAAAACCATAATGAAAGATTGCAGAGGAAGAGCTAATTTTAAAAAGTGTATAGATTCAAATAAAACGAGGAAGAGTGTAGTAGAGTAGACTGTGTCAACTCTGGGATACCCGTATGACCGTTATATAAACATTATATCATTATTATTTTAAACATTAATTACTTTTGGCAAAATTTCAAACATACCAGCTTTATTAGGTGAAATATAATGCTCATATAAAAGAAGGAGTTTTATGGCAGCTACTCGAACCCTCTGCAGTAGACCAACCAAATTTTGCAGTAACTTTGGCCATTACACTAAACTTTTTTTGGCAAAATTTCAGACACCCAACTTCAATAGGTATAGACTATAGAGTAATGCTCATATAAAATAAGAAGTTGTGTGGCAGCTACTCGAACCCTTTGCAGTAGACTAACCAAATTTTGCAGTAACTTTGGCCATTACACTAAACTATTTTTGCCAAAATTTCAGACACCCACCTTTAATAGGTGTATAGTAATGCTCATATAAAAGAAGGAGTTGTATGGCAGCTACTCGAACCCTCTCCAGTAGACCAACCAAATTTTGCAGAAACTTTGGCCATAAAACTAAACTACTTTTGCCAAAATTTCAGAAACGTAACTGTAATAGGTACAGAGAAATACTCATATAAAAAAAGAAGTTGTGTGGCAGCCACCCGAACCCATAGACCAAAATGGCTGGATTTAAATAGCGATGACGGCTATTGGAAAAAAACGAATTTGCGAAAATTTCAAGATCCTAGCTCCTTTAGTTTTTGAGTTATCGTGCGGACGGACAGACGGACAGACGGACAGACTGACGGACGGACAGACGGACAGACGGACGGACATACATAGCTAAATCGATTTATTTTTCGATTCTGATCCGATCCATACACTTGAGTCTATATCTACCCCCCCTCCTTCTCTGCGTCACAAACGTAATGGCAAATTTATTATACCCTTGGACTATATAGTCATACGGGTATAAAAAAGGAGGTGGATGACCACATTAAATTATTCCCAACATATATATCACACTATGGTCGTTCTTATTCAGCAGATAAAAAATATTTATCGCCGGGATTAAACTTACAAAAGATGTACAAATTATATAAAGAAAGATCAATTGATTGTGTAAGTTACTCAACATACAGAAGAATTTTTAAACATCATGGTTTAAAATTTAAGAAACCTATGGTTGATACGTGTTCTAAATGCGATATTTTTGAACTTAAAATAAAACAGGAGAAAAATAATACAAACAAGTGATGAAAAAAAACCAAGGGTTTTTAAAAAAGCACATTTTCAAAATTATATTGTATTACATCCTGAGTTTAAATTTGGAAATATTTACTTGGAAATAGTTACTGCTTACTTATAAAATTTACTGCTAACAGTAAAGTTTTTATTTTAAAGTTGTTATAGCCCTTCAATAGAGAAGGTTTTCAAGTTTCTCAAGGATCTAACTTCATCTTACTTCCCACACCCTTCCCCTCCTTCTCCATTTTTTTAGGTTCTAGGAATTAAATTGTGAATTAAAAATTTGGAATTTTACTTAGAATTATACAATCTAAGCAAAAATAGGTAAAACTGAGAGACACTTTCTTCAATTTAAGGAACCGCTTTTAAATTTAAGAAAAACCTTTAACATATGTTAAAATATAATATTGGACCTTTAAATTTTGTATATTAAAAAAAAAAAAATTGGACAGGTATTCAAGTTACAGGTGCTAAAAAATAGCATAATTTCAATTTTAGAGCCCTTAAAGCTTCTAAACAGGAAGCTTGACAAAAAAATTTGTTAACCGACTCCTACTAATTTTTAAGGATCTAACTTCTCCCAACATTTCAAGACCCTAGCTTGTACCGTTCAGAAGATATGTGTGGGCAAAAATTTTGCAAAAATTGAGTTTTATATAATGATAAATTTTACTACCGTATGGGAACCCTAAACATTTGCCTTTTTAAAATTTATAAAGTTTATGAAACCAGCTATCGTTTGCCGTTTTCAGATTGAAAATATATTTAACAGAACCCTTGTTATAACAATTTAAATATAGGGCTTTTCCCAACTTTGGGGGGCTGTAGCCCCGTAGCAGGTGGGGCTACAGAAAAAAATTCTTCTACGAATTTATTTTTTTTGCAAAACCTACCCATGGTTAAAATTTCTTTACTCTATTTCAAACGGTGTAAAAGTTTTTGTAAACATACGGACGGACGGACGGACAGAGTGAAGCTATATAGGCACATTTTTACAAAATTTTTTGAAAATGTGCTTAAAAGGAAGAGTTTATTGTACAAAGGAACATACATCAAAATTTTGCAGAAAATGCATATGAACAAAAAAGGCTGGACAAAGCTGATTCTCAAAAGATGGTATTATGTTTTGATTTACAACAATGTCTACCTACACCTTGGATTAAATCGGGTAATGGATTTTATAAAAGATGTTTATGGACTTTTAACTTGACTGTGAGAAATTGCTCACGTAACGAAACGACATGCTTTATTTGGGACGAAAGCATAAGTGGTAGAGGACCGAATGAAATAGGTTCCTGCATTTGGAAATATTTTGAAATTAATAAAGATCATTTATCAGAACACATTGTACTTTATTCAGATACCTGTATGGGGCAAAATAAAAATTTTTTTATATGGACTATGTTTAACCTTTTGATGAAAAAAGAAAATATGAATTGTAATATTTTGGAACATAAAATCCTTGAACCCGGACATACTTTTCTAGAATGCGACAACGATCATGCAGTAATTGAAAAAGCAAAAAAGAAACATGGAGCTAAAATTTGCCATCCATATGATTGGCGTCAACTTATTGCATCTTGCCGAACAAAAAATCCATTCCAAGTTTTTGAAATGACGTCAAAGGACATTTTTTAAAAATGCGGCTAAAATTATTTTTAAAAGAAATACCAAAAACATTATAAATGAAAAAGTACAATGGAAAGAAATACGTAATATAAAATATACGAAAGACAATTTTGGCAAATTGGAATACAGAGTAAGTTATGATGCTGAATACACGTTCGCCGACATGATGAAAGGAAGAAATCGAAGTAAAATACCACATCTGAAAATATTACGAAATGGTCCTAACACTATATCAAAGGAAAAGAAGAAAGATATTGTGAGCATGTTTGGAGAGATTCCATCCATATTTCACGACTACTACAATAATTTACGCACCGATGATATGACGGAAGATGTTCTCTACGACATTGATGAAGAAGATTAAATTTTTGCTAATAGTTATCAAAATAAATTTTTTATTTTTAATGTTACTTTGTTATTTTATTTATTATTTTTATTTATGTTATAATTTTGTATGTTAAATTTTGAAGTATGAATTAATTTTTTAAGTTTAAAATAAAATATTTTCCAACTTTATGATGTAAGTTTTATTTATTATTTTCATTCTGATCTTTTTATTTTAATTAATGTACAATATGAGTGCATAAAGTAATCTGACTTAGTTCTGAATTATAATAAATTTTAAAGTTTTCCTGATCTTTACATAAATGAATAACTGCAGTTATCTACTTTTTTTCGAAAAGTTTGAAAAGTCAAAAGCATATTTCAAATCATTCATAACCAAATAACCGCACTTACTCATTTCTTATTAAATATAGTTTCAATTGGCAAAACTGTATATCTTATTCGATATATAGTAATATATGTTAAAATTTTAATACAAAGTAATAATTAGTAATAATATTTAAAAATGTTAAAAACATTATAAAAGTAAAATAAAACAGAAATAAAATTTCTTCAATTCAATCGTCTTTTACTCGAAATAAAAAAAATGTAGTTATCATGTTCTTATAGAAAACCCTAGAATTAATAATACTAATTTTTATACCCGTATGACTATATAGTCCAAGGGTATAATAAATTTGCCATTACGTTTGTGACGCAGAGAAGGAGGGGGGGTAGATATAGACTCAAGTGTATGGATCGGATCAGAATCGAAAAATAAATCGATTTAGCTATGTATGTCCGTCCGTCCGTCCGTCTGTCTGTCCGTCTGTCCGTCTGTCCGTCCGTCATCACGATAACTCAAAAAGTAAAGGAGCTAGGATTATGAAATTTTCACAAATTCGTTTTTATGCAAAAAACGGAATCGAGTTTTAAATTCAGCCATTTTGGTCCACGGGTTCGAGTACCTGCCATACAACTTCTAATTTTATATGAGCATTACTCTATACCTATGGAAGCTGCGTGTCTGAAATTTTGCCAAAAGTAGTTTAGTATAATGGCCAAAGTTACTGCAAAATTTGGTTGGTCTACTGCAGAGGGTTCGAGTAGCTGCCATACAACTCCTTCTTTTATATGAGCATTACTCTACACCTAATAAAGCTGAATGTTTGAAATTTTGCCAAAAGTAATTAACCGGATGATATAATGTATATGTTACGGTCATACGGGTATCCCAGAGTTGACACAGTCTACTCTACTACACTCTTCCTCGTTTTTATTATTTCTGTTGAATTAAAAAAAAAAAACACAAAAAAAATTTTTTCCTTTCAACGAGGATCAAACTTAGTTCTATTTACACCCGAAGCCACTTCGCTAATCACTGAACCATACAATTCTTATAAATTTGTAGTCAGATTAATATAAATGTATCACTAACTGACAGAATGAAAAATAAAGCCATAGACACAGGCAGGTTCATTTAAAAGTATATAATAAATAATTGTTTATAGTTTTTGCAGTAGCAGTTAAATAATTTTGAAATTGCATAGCTCTTCGCGGCATTTTGACAATCAAACAGTTATTACACAAGAAAATTAAACCTTTTATTTTAAGAACGTTAAGTCAATTAATAATTAAGTAATTTCTTTTAAGCATTACAGTAACGCAAGCATTTTTGTATTTTGTAAAACAAAAATAATAAAAAAGTTCAATTTAAGAACATCTCGCAACCAAAAGCGTCCAGCATAAATCTAAATGCCCGAATTTTTATTTTGAGATGGGGTCGAAACTATAAGCTCGATTTTTATAAGTAATACCTTGTTTTAAAGGGTGAGGTAGTCCGGGTTTGGGAAAATTATAACCGTGTAGGACCAATAGAGAGTTGTATATATTAAAAACTTTACGATAACCATCATCCAAATTTTAAATAGACGAAGAAAATATTTGAATAAAAATCATACATATATAAAAAAAAAAAAAAAAGTTAATCATTTTTATACCCGTATGACTATATGCAAAGAAGGAAGGGGGGAAGATACAGACTCAAATGTATGGATCGGATCAGAGTCGAAAAATAAATCGATTTAACTATGTAAGTCCGTCCGTCCGCACGATAACTCAAAAACTAAAGGAGCTAGGATCGTTTTATTTTGCAAAAGCCGTCATCGCTATTTAAATCCCGCCATTTTGGTAAATTGGTTCGGGTAGCTGTCATACAACTTCTTTTTTTATATGAGTATTATTCTGTACCTATTACAGCTGCGTGCCTGTAATTTTGCCAAAAGTGGTTTAGTTTTATGGCCAAAGTTTCTGCAAAATTTAGTTGGTCTCCTGCAGTGGGTTCGGGTAGCTGCAAATTCCCAAGATCTACCTTCAATTTTTTATTTTCTTTATTTTACGGGGCTAGTACTACTTTAATAAATAAAAGTATATATTGGAAAAATTATTTTTTTTTATTTTATTTTATTTTCTTTCAAATATAAAAGTCAACAAATGATGATCGTCCACTTGTTGACGTTTTAGAGACAAACCATATTATGTTGAAAAGCTCTTCAGTTTCTAAAAAAATTAGTTAAAGAAAACCATTTTAAAAACCAATATTTTAATTTTATATTTTTTTGAATTCACATTTTATTAAATTCTTTTATTTTTAACCTTACATTAAATTGTAATCACATGAATTCTTTTGATCTATAAATAGAATTAATTTTCTATACATGTAAGTACTATTCTAATAACTGTAATTTTTTTTATTTTCATTTATTATTTATTTTATATTTAATTTATAATAAAATTATTTTAAAATTAAAAATTGTTAACATAGGCAGTACAAGTTTTCATTCGAATATTTCATTTATCATAATTTCATTATAATACATATTCATAATTTTATTTTATATACTTATAGTTTATTTACCTTTTGTTCTGAAAATTATTTTTATTAGTTTTTTAAAAGTATCTTTCTCTTAAAAGTGTTGTTTACTTTAGATTTAAATTTATTAAAATGTTGTAGATTAGTTTAAATTTTAACCAAATGTTAGCGGTTGAGTTTTTACAAAACTTTTTGTAAACAGCATTTTTAATAAAAAGTATTGTCAAAAAAAATTCTTATGGGAATTGTAAGTTTAGATAGTGCTGTCCTTTAAGATGGCATTAGATAATTAATTTGAAAGTTTTAAAAAGATAATTAATTTTGATTAGTTAAAACTCATATAAAATAAATAAAATAAAAATAATTAAAAAATTTTTTATTTTATGGAACTTGTTAAATTTCAAACAAGCTTAAGCTTGAACTGTTGAATTCTCCCAACTTAATAAAGTTTTGGTTATTCTAAGGTTTAACTAGTATCCGCGTAGGACCAATAGATCGCTAATTATAACGGTTTTTGTAAAATAGACTAAAATAACAAGGCTACTTTTAAATGTCCTTTTCGTCCTTAAAGGATAATATGCGCCATTAAAGCTATATATTTTTTGAAAGCTGGCAACACCAGCTATCTTTTATATTTAGTCATTTGGTCCTACGCGGATACTAGTTAAACCTTAGAATCCCCAAAAAATTAAAGTTTAAAAAAAATGAGAAGGAATTTAAAAAATAAAACCATTAAAGAATATTAAGATACAGTTATATAAGAGACATGCCTCATGCGTGCAATTATTTTATTGAATGTTCATTTTAAATATTCAAGCACAGATTTGATGTTCTTAATAATTAATCTTTCTATATTCTAGGAAAATCTAATTTATCTTTACAATTCCTTTAAAAATTTGTAAAATTATAGAAAATTTTAATATAATCACAAAGAAAAAAATTTTTTTAAATTTATTTATAAGCTCTTATTTTTCAATTTAATTAAAATTTTAAAATTTAGAATTATGTTGTGTGAAGAACCACTGGTTCTACAAAAGTATTTTAAGTAGTTTTGTTACAACTCATTAAAAATTATTTCAAAGAATAAAGATATTAATACATCATGGAAATAACATAAGTTATTTAGTTTTTCTATTTAATTCTAACTTTTACACTTTAAAATCATATTAATTTTATGAGAGTCAAATTTACGCTCTTGTCTTTTTAAGCAAACCTGTAATCAACAAAAAAGAATCGATTCTGTTTTATTTGATATAATTTTTTTTAAAATTTATTTAAAATTTATTTCTATTTACATGCCTCTTGGTTTGCAATTTTGAAAAATTTGCCTATATATTTTAACTTTGTCCGTCTATCCGTGTGTTGATAAAACTTTTAGGTTTTTGGAAAAAATTTATTTTATGAAAGATTGTTTTTGTAGTCCTACCGGTTACGAAACTATAGCTCCTCTAAGTCAAAAAAAGCGCCAAATTTAAACTGTTATAAGAAGAACTTTATAAGATCCTTGAACCAACATACGTTTGTTTGGTAAAATATTTCGAACCTTCCCCATTCAACCACTATTAGAACTTACAGGCATATAGGCACCAGTGTATATATTTCCAAAATTAAACGTCCGCATTGAAGTTCCAATTTTACATATTCCAATGCACCCAGAATTATATTACAAGTATGGAGTATTAATCATAACTTATAATGAGTTGATAAAATAAATAAATTATAATATTTTTTACCCTTAACTCAGTATGAAATATTATATAATTTTGAAAATATGCTTTTATAAAAACACTTGTTTTTGTTTCATCCTTTTATTTTATGTATACAAAATTAAATATAATATTTAAAATTTTTCTCTTTCTTAATTTTTAATAGCTTAAAATTTATAATTATATTTACATTATAAAGTTTTTATTTAATTCTAATTTGATATTAATTGTCTCATAATATATGAGAGAAAAGATTTTAATTGATTTTATTTGTAATAGTTTAATTTTTAGCACATTTTCAAAAAATTTTGTAAAAATGTGCCTATATAGCTTCACTCTGTCCGTCCGTCTGTCCGTCCGTCCGTCCGTCCGTCCGTCCGTCCGTCCGTCCGTCCGTCCGTATGTTTACAAAAACTTTTACACCGTTTGAAATAGAGTAAAGAAATTTTAACCATGGGTAATTTTTGCAAAAAAAATAATTTCGTAGAAGAATTTTTTTCTGTAGCCCAACCTGTTACGGGGCTACAGCCCCCCAAAGTTGGAAAAAGCCCTATATTTAAATGGTTATAACAAGAGTTCTGTTAAATATATTTTCAATCTGAAAACGGCAAACGATAGCTGGTTTCATAAACTTTATAAATTTTTTTCAGGCAAATGTTTAGGGTTACCAGACGGTACTAAAATTTAAAATTACACAAAACTCCGTTTTTGCAAAATTTTTGACCACATATATCTTCTGAACGGTTCAAGCTAGGGTCTTGAAATTTTGGGAGAAGTTAGATAATCAGAAATTAAAAGGAGTCGGTTAACAAAATTTTTTTGTCAAGCCCCCTATTTAGGAGCTACAAGGGCTCGAAAATTGAAATTTTGCTATTTTTAAACACCTGTAACTTGAATACCTGTCCAAATTTTTTTTTAGTGATATACAAAATTTAAAGCTCTATAATTATGTTTTAACATGTGTCAAAGGTTTTTCTTAATTTTGAAGGGTTACGAAGCTACAGCCCCGGCAAATTTCAAAAAAGCCCTATATTTAAAACGATATAACATGAGTTCTGTTAGCTTTATTTTCAATCGAAAAACGGTATACGAGAGCTGCTTTTATAGACTTAACAAAAATTGGTTGATTAAATATATAGGGTTGCCGTACGGTACTAAAATTTAGCGTTATATAAAACCCAATTTTTGCAAAATTTTTGGTTCCACATATCTCTTAAACGGTTTTAGATAGGATCTTGAAATTTTTGGAGAAGTTAGATCCTTAAAAGTTAGTAGGAGTCGGTTAACAAAATTTTTTTGTCAAGCCCCCTGTTTAGAAGCTATAAGGGCTCGAAAATTCAAATTTTGCTATTTTTAAGCACCTGTAACTTGAATACCTGTCCAATTTTTTTTTTATTAATATACAAAATTTGAAGGTCCAACATTATATTTTAACATATGTTGAAGGTTTTTCTTAAATTTAAAAGCGGTTCCTTAAATTGAAGAAAGTGTCTCTCAGTTTTATCCATTTTTTCTTAGATAATAAAATTCTAAGTAAAATTCCAAATTTTGGTTTAATTCCTAGAAACTACAAAAATGGAGAGGGAGGGGGGGGGGGGGTTAGATGAAGTTAGGTCCTTGAGAAATTTGGCAACCTTCCCCATTGAAGGGCTATTAGAACTTTCAAATAAAATATTTACTTTTTTTATAAGTAAGCAGTAACTTAGTCACCAACGTATATATTTCCTTAAACGTTAATATTGAAGCTTGAACATTATATTCCGATAAAATACTTAGTATGAAACACTAAATTTTTTTGAAAATGTGCTTTTTTAAAAACCCTTGGTTTTTTATCATTACTTGTTTTATATTGTTTTTCATTTAAAATTTCTATGAATATAAATTTTTGCTTTTAATAACACTTTGATTCAGTTGATAAAATTTTACTTATTTTCTCTTCATTTAGTATGTATATTTATGGTAAACATTATTATAAAATATTTTACAAAAAAATATAACGGTCCGCTAGCTCTGTTAATGTATCGTGAAATTATACACGGTATTTTCAACTTGGTACGCCTACTTGCGAAGTTGAATTGTGTATGGGCATATTGAAAGACCATTTTGAAGGCTTAAAAATTGGTTGGAACAAAATCAAAATATTTTGATTTTTGTGGGCTAAGTTTTGGATTTGCATTTTGAGCTGAATCGTGTATGGACAAGTTGAACAATTCAAATGTAATTTTTTTCTTTTTTTTTTTGTACTTTTCTTTTTTTGACACGAAAGAACGTTGAGAGATTCCGATTAGACAAAATAATAAAACTATAATGCATAAGAAAGAAATAAGTAAATAATTTTAAATAATTATAAAATTAAGTTAGAAAAATTATATAAAAATCCGATCCATCGTGCATGGAAAGTATTACAATTGGACATATTATTGGTTGCATTACACGTACAATTTTGAAATTTTTATTTTTTCTTTTTCATTAACACAAATTCATTTTTTTTCATTCAAATTTTAGAGAAAGAAGAATATAAAATTCAATATTGTAAATGTACAATTCATAACATAACACCAACCGATTTTTTAAGAAATAGTGGCAAACAGATAAGAAAACCAAAACGTTTATTTTGAATTATGAGTGTAGTATAGTTGGGATGTCAATGTCTTTTTGTGTGTAGGACAAAAGTACAATTTTATTTAAATTTACTAACATTTGGTACTAGGGTCTTGAAATTTCGGGAGAAGTTAAACCTTCAGAAATTAATAGGAGTCAATTAACAAAGTTTTTTTGTCAAGTCCCCTATTTAGGAGCTATAAGGGCTCGAAAATTGAAATTTTGCTATTTTCAAACACCTGTAACTTGAGTACCTGTTCAAATATTTTTTTAAAAATATACAAAATTTACAGCTGCAGTATTATATTTCAACATATATTAAATGTTTTACTTAAATTTAAAAGAGTTCTTTAAATTGAAGAAATTGTCTCTTAGTAACTTTGCTTATATAACAAAATTCTGGGTAAAACTCCAAATTTTGGTAGAGTTCACAATTTATTTTCTAGAACCTAAAAACATGGAATGGTGGGGACAGGAAGGGGTGGGCAGATCCATCATAAATTTTCTCATTGAAAGGCTACTAGGTAGGTCTTCAAAATTAGAACTTTTATATTTTTATAAAACAGCAACTTATTCACCAGTGTATGTTTTTCCAAAACTAAACGTTAACATTAGTCATAATTAATAAATTGCTAAAACAACTAAATTATAATATTATCATTTATTTTATAAAAATAAATGATAAAACTCAGTAAGAAACCCAATATAATTTTGAAAATGTGCTTTTTAAAAACCTTTGGTTTTTTTCATCACTTGTTTTTTATTTGTTTATCTATATGGCAATAGAAAAGTAATGTTGTTGAGGAGTGTAGAGTAGACGGTATCAACTCTAGGGTACCAACACATTACGTTCATTCGAACTTCTTGCACTTGACCAAATGTATTTCGTATAGACGTTGGTCATTACTATGACAAAATTTCACTACAACATTTTAAAACTCCTTTTAATAAAATTTCAGATACTCAGCTTCTTCGGGGATTAGTTTTTATTAAAAACAAGTTTATATGGCTGCCGCCCATAATTTATTTTATTATAAAATATATATATTTATTATACTAATTATTATATTTAATATAAAAAGTAACATAATACCTTTGTAATTAGGGTGCCTGTGTGGTGTAGTGGTTACGCAGGTCATACAATATTAAATTAAAAAAAAAATTATTAAAAAATAAATTTTGTTTAGAAATCCCTATGGTGACCATATATAATTTAAAGTGTAAAAATATATAACATAGACAAAATAATGAATATTATAATTTGTAATTTTAAATAAATTGAAAGTATTTATTTTAAGCAGCCCAAATGCCGGATAGGCAAAGGGCTATTAACATCAGGCAATATTTACTATTGTTCAGGTACTAAAAATAAATAAATAATTATTTTATAAGTAAAGAACTAAGTACAATATTTTTTTAAACAACAACTAAATTTCACCTTTTTTTAATTTTTTTTATATCAGATAGCTTATTGAATTATTACTTTAAGTAACGTATAATATAATAAAATAATTGTGTAAGATACTTAAAACGTTCTAAATGGCTACTAAAATTATTTGCTGCATGTATGTAGAATTTATTTTTATATTCAAATAAATTGTATAAAAATTTTTATATTTGTCAATACTTATATTGCATGTTTTACATTTTTGAGCCTGTTAAATTAGTACATAAACTAAAAATTTAAATTATTAAATTTTAAGT
This sequence comes from Dolichopus griseipennis, assembly GCA_963082915.1. Lineage (NCBI taxonomy): Eukaryota > Metazoa > Arthropoda > Insecta > Diptera > Dolichopodidae > Dolichopus > Dolichopus griseipennis. Next base: position 49,504,911 of record OY720445.1, on the reverse strand, counting down.
ATATAAAAATTATTAACGAGTAAAGAAACTTAACCTTAGTAAAGAAAATAACCTAATCCTGATTGGTTTAAATTAAATTAAAACTCAAAAAGCCATTTTAAAACCATAAAAGCTTTTACCAGTTCTATCTTAAGACATAATCAATAAGTTCCATAACATTAAAATTTTTTTCTAATTCATTTATCTATTCAAAAATATTAAAAATTTTTATTAACTTGTATATTTAAAAATATCATAAAAAAAATTAATTTATAAAAGGCAATGAGAATATTACAAATATAGAAGGTTTTCCAAAATTAAATCAAATTTTACTCACATGCAGCAATTACTTCTCTTCAGGATTATTAATTTTTGCTGTACTTCATTTATTGTTCAATGATTTAGTACATTTGATTAATTATTGCAATTTTTATTTATTGTTTTAAATTACTTACTTTAAATTTACTTTTTAATCTTATACATACTACAATTTTTAATAGTTTAATTATTTTAATTTGAAAAATTTTGGTTTGATTTAATTTATAGATTTATAGGAGTCGTATTTACTTTTCCTAGAAATATGGCATGAAACAGGTTACAGGTATGAAAAGGAATAATTTCAAATTGACATATTGGAATTGAAACTGGTTAATTCTCATCCTTTATATTTCTGATAAGGAATTTTGAGCATTTCTGTTTTAAGTAAGTATTTCAATCATAATTGTCATAAATCTTAATATAAACTAAAAACATTAATGTTTTGATTTTGCACATATTTGATTTTGTCACATAATTTAGTAATCCAAATTTTTAAAATTAAAAATAATTTAAATTCTTAGTATATGCACCTATTAATGGAATAGTATTTAACATTTATTTTTAGCAAGTAAAGAAACTTAGCCTTAGAAAAGAAAATAACCTATCCTGATTGATTCAAATTAAATTAAAACTCAATAAGCCATTTTAAAACCACAAAAGCATACAATAAATAAATAAATTAACATGTAATAAATGTGTTTCTAAGATACAATGACAAAATTAGAACTTTTTATATAACTCATTTAAATATCACAATTAATTTTACATATATGCAGCAAGTACCTTTAATAGGTAGTGAAAATAATTTAAGTATCGTATGCAAATACATAATTATACATATATTATAATTATTACTGTCATAGTTATTGATAACATTAGCGAAAATGAAACTTCATCTGTTAACGGTGACACTAATATACGTTGAAATATAAAGTAATTTTTAAGAAAAATTAACTCGCAATAAAAATTCGTTGTTTCAAATTAAAATTAGCTAATAAACATTAATGCTTTTATTAGCTTTTTATCACATAATTCTACATCAATTTTTAAAATTCAAAATAATTTAAATTTTTAGTATATTATGTAATAATTTAACACGAAAGATCCGATCTTGAGTCTAAGCAATCCCCGCCGAACTTTCATTACTAGAAACCTACAGTATACATTTCATCAAGATAGCATCATTAGGTTTTGAGTTATCGTGTTTATGGATATGTGCTAGTTAGCCCTTGAACCGATTTTCCAGCATCCGAACCCGTTAGCCCATCGCGTCCATATGTAGTCCCCGCCATACTTTCATTACTAGTAACTTACCTTGTTCAAGATAGCTCCATTAGTTTTTGAGTTATCGGTATTTTGAGTAGCCTTCGGACGGACATCGCAAAATCGAATAAGGAGTTTACGCTAATAAAAATATCTATACCTTTCCATATCTCGCTTGCCTTCTACGCCATACCAAACGCCATACCAAAGCTCATATACACTTTTACCTATTTCATAGGTGTAGGGTATAAAAATTGATATACTAAATTATGTGATACAAGGCTAATAAAAGCATTAATGTTTTAAGCTTATTTTAAATATATTTGTTTAATATTTTTTTTTGCATATTAATATTTGTTGAAAATTAGTTGAATTCCAATGTATATTAGTGTCGAAGATAACAGGTGAAGTCTTATCTCTTATATTTATGATGAGAGATGTTGAACGCTCCTGTTATAAGCATTAAAATCTCTATTATAATATATGCATAATTATGTAATTGTGTACGATACTTGCTGCATGTATGTAAAATTTATTTTATGTTTAAATGAATTATATAAAAAGTATAATATTTGTCATTGTATTTTAGAAAAAAAATCTTGCGTGTTTTTTTTTATAAAGCTTTCCAATATATGGTTACATATATTAGAATTAAAATTATTTTTAATATTTAATAAAATTTTTAATTATTTTTAATCAAAAAAATGATATTTGATTTTGTCACATAAATTAATAATTTGAATTACCCAATTGTGTGACAAAATCAAATATATGCTAATCAAAGCATTAATGTTTATAATTTATATTTAAAACCACCAAATTATATAAACCTATAAATATTATCACAAATTAATATAAATTTTATACAACTTTAAGTTTTAATGAAAATTACCGTCACAGATAACAGGAGAATTATGATTGTAAGACTTATTTATAAAAGAAGTGCTCAAAATTTCTTATCCTAAATATAAAAGATGAGAATTAATCAGTTCTAAATTCATATTTCAAACTGAATCTAATCTTTTTCATATCTGTAACCTACATTAGGTCATACGTCAAGGAAATAAATATGATTTCTGTAAATCCATAAATTAAATCAAACCAGAATTATAATTTAAAAAAATTAAACTATTCAAAATTTAATTACGTATAACATAAAAAAAAAATTAAATCAAAAGAACAAATTTAAAAATTATTTAAAATTGAAATAATTGATCCAAGGAACTAAATGAATTAACAATAACTGCAATTCAACAAAAATTGCCAATCCTTAGGAGGAGTAATTGCTTCATGTGTGTAAAATTTTATTGTATTATATAAAACTTTCTAAATTTGTAATTTTTTAATTGCATTATATAAATACATTTATTTCTTGTTCTTTAAAAATTAAATTTTAAAAAATATATTTTATTTTAAATATTTTTATAAATATATAAGAATTTTTAATATTTGTGAATAGATAAATTAATTAGAAAAAGTTTTTAGTATTATAAAACTAATTTCATTAATTATGCCTTACGTTCAAACTAATAAATGCTCTTATAGTTTTAAAATGCCTTATGGATTTTGAATTTAATTTGAACCAATCAGGTGTAGGGTATTACTAAAACTTACTGTTACTTTACTTTATTTTTTTAACTAACTTTTGAATCATAATTAAGATTTTTTAATTTAACAATAATAGCAAAATTCGAAAATTAGAATTAGTATAAATATGAGGAAAGAATTTTCGAAAATATTTGTTGATTTATTTTCTTGAAATCTAATTTATATAATATAATTGAATTGGCAGAGATTTTTTTTGCGAATCGACAGTGGTTCGTCTATGATAGGCAATACTGAAATCTATAGGGAATCGGGTTTTGTTCTACTAGCGGATGTACTTGGAATGTAAACGTATTTCAAATGCAATTTGAAATCAAACAAATAAAAATTATTATAGCTTTAAATGCAATATAAAATTTAATTGTGTACATAATTTATATTCAAACTATTTAATTCTACAGCCTTATATACTTTTCTTTGGTTCATTTGTCTTAGTTCATAGTTGTACCATCTATTACCATTTTCTCTTATAATAATTGTTTTTTCCATACTCAGCAGTGTATCATCTAATTCGTTTGTAAATTTTACCCAAGAATTATTTAATGAGTTTATATTTATTAAATCTAAAAATCGATATTATCATTTCTTCTTTCTTATAATTCAAATATGTTATTTTTTTATTATTATTCCTATGTTGGTCTTTTTTTAATTTTATACAAATCGTTTCATGATCTGATATCATAAACTGTGGCTCAAAATTTAATTGAACATCAGCATGTGATCAGTTGGTACATAATCAATAAGAGATTGAGATCTAATTGTTCTTCTAGTGGGTTTGTCTACGTGTTGCTTAAGACTATAATCCAAAATAAATTCTCGCATTCGTTTTGCATCCGTATCATTATTAAGTAAGTTTATTTTAAAATCACCAGTCATAATTATATTATTTGAACTATTACAGTATATATCAAACCATTCACCAATAATTTCCAAAAACCTGCTCACTGTACATTGTCTTCTTCTTTATATACATGCTATTTCCAATTTTCTTCATTAAAACAAACATTTATACATAACATCCATACATTTTCAAAGTATAAACTGCATATTATTTTACTTTTTAATTCTTTTATTATATAAATTATAGCGCCACCTGTATGCTTAAAATAGGAATCACATCTATAAACCTCATATCCACCAAGTATTATTTCAGATTGTACAATATCAGTTGTAATATGTGTTTCGTTTAGACATGCAAAACTAAATTTATTCAAATATATAAGATTTTCGAATTCATTGTAATTAGTTGTTAACCATTGTATATTTAAGTATATTCCACTAAAATTGTTCTCTCTTCTATAATTGTTTATAAAAAAATTCTTTTTTTATTAATTTAAATTTTTCTTCTGTAAACTTCAAATTTTCTATCGCTACAACTATGTTTTTCATCTAGACCAAGTTTATATTTTTCATTTGCTCTTACACAATTTACACATCTTTCTTCTTCTTCTGTACATTCTTTTGCAAGATGCTCACCGCCACATTTTAAACATGTAGTCTCTTGAAGGCACTTATCTTTCTTATGACCATATATCAAATCTTTGTAGCAAATCATTATATTAAAGTTTTCAAAAACCCTACATACATCCCATCCAATTATAATTTTTTCATTCTTTAGTGTTTTATTATAATCTTCTACACACATTTCTATTATTGCATTAAATTTATTCATTTATTTTTTGTTTCATATATTCTAATACACTTTAATCCTTCTTCTTTAACCAAATATTCTGCCTTTTTAATTTTTTTATAATAGCTTCCTTTTCATAGTTTTCAGACTTTCCACTTATTATTATTTTGTGTTTAATTTCTTTTGGTATAAAAGCTTCGTATTCATCTCCTAACTTCTTCTCTACATTATCCTTTATTTTTCGAACCGAGTTAGTATCTTTCCAATAAATAGCAATTGCTCCACCAGTTTGCAACGCCACTTTGTTTATCGCTAAGTTTTCCGGACAAATATTATTTTTTACTGCTGTTTTGGTTAAAACACTAGACTGTGATTTTTTAGGTTTTATAACTACCAAAGGGTCTTGTTTAATCATTTCTGCATACGCTTTCTTTTCATTTTTCTGATTAATCTTCTTATTTGATGTATTTTGTAATGATCATTTTTCTATATTGGTTACAATATTATCTTGAACAATAATATTCAATTTATTAATAATTTCATTTATGGTGTTTGTAACCACCTATAGGAAGCGAGCTAGATATGGAAAAGTATATATATTTGTGATCAGCGTGACCTCCTAAGTGGATATAACCATGTCCGTCCGTCCGTCCATAGGCACGATAACTCATAAACTAATGGAGCTATCCTGATGAAATTTTAACAGTAGGTTACTAGGACTGAAAGTACCGCGGGGATTGCCAATGGGCGAAATCGGCCCATGGGTTCGGATTCTGGACCTTTTAATCGGTCCAAGGGCAAACAAACATGTATAAAAATCATGATAACTCAACAACTAATGACGCTATCTTCATCAAATTTGTGCTGTAGGTTACTAGTAATGAGACTAAGGCGGGGATTGCGTACGATCGAGATTGGACCATGGGTTCGGAACCTGAAATTTTCGATCGAATTTAGGCCAAACAGGCATAATTCCGAAACCAATGAAGACAGAACCTCCAAATTTGGTATCAGGGTGTCCCTTCCTATTTCCTTAGTGTCCTTGTAATTTGGGCCCCATTGGAGTAGTGGGTCGGGGCCAGCCACACATTTCCGAAGACCTTAAAGCATATCTTTAAAATTAATATTGGCACAAGGTTGTTCTTTGCTATTTCTTGTGTGTCCCCCTAATTTGGGATCTATTGGAGTGGTGGTTCAGTAACCCTCTTAGACCTCCGAAGGTTTAAAAGCTTATAATCGAAATTACTATAATAGTAACTTAAAATTAAGATAGAACGTTCCAATTGTGCATAAGAGTTAGCTAGTATTGAAAGTATGACGGGGACTGCATATGAACAAAATCGTACCATGGTTTCGGGTTCTGGAACCTTTGAAAAGTTCAAGGGCTAAAGAACATATATCTTAAAAACAGCATAACTCAAAAAATAATGCCGCTATTTTGATGAAATTTAAACTCTAGGTTACTAGTAATGAAAGTACCATGGGAATTGGTTCTGGTTTAGAATCCGAACTCATTGTCCGAACATAGTGAAGCTTTTGTCCGAACATTGTCCGAACATTGTGAAGCTTTTGATCGATCTGAGGCCAAACGAGTATAATTACAAAGCCAAAGAATATATTTCCTATTTCCTATGTGTCCCCGAAATTTAGACTTAAATGTAGTGGTGGTTCAGGTGGTACCTAAGAAATCCCAAAATTTGAAAGCTTGTCTTCGAAATTCATGAAGATAGAAACCTTAAATTTGATACAAAAGGGTTCTTTCCTATTTCCGTTTTTATTTAACACTTTTATATTTTTAAAAGGCTAAGAATTTTACCATAAAACATATCTTGCATAATATTTTATAAATTAAAAACCATAGGTGATATATAATTAAGACATCGTGTACAATATTTAAGCTATATTCAAATGTACTTGCTGCATTTATGTAAAATTTATTGTTATATTTAAATGAACTATATGAAAAGTTCTAAATTTGTAATTATATTTTAGAAATACATTTATTGCATATTTTACATTTATAAGCTTTTCTAATAGGTACATAAACTATCAATTTAAAATAATTGCAATTTTGAAAAATTTTAATTATTAAATATATTATGTTTGGATTAGCTTTCTATCACAAAATTTAATAATTCAAATTTTTTCACTTTAGTAATTGAATTTAAATAAATATATTTTCATTTATTTCAAGTTTTTTTGTTTTTTAATATTTTTAAATAGATAAATTAGTAAGAATTTGTAAATAAATTAGAAAAGTAATTAGAAAAAGTTTTTAGTATTATAAAGTTAATTTGGTTAGCTACGCCTTACGATCAAACTAATAACAGCTTTTATGGTTTTAAAATGACTAATGGACTTCCCATTTAATTTGAACCAAATAAGTGTAGGGTATTTCTAAGACTGACTGTTTCTTTACTTGTTTTTTATAAATCTTATCCATTTTTCCAAATTTACTCTCAATATCATCGAAACCTATTTTGATCAGCTCTAATTTGCCTTTACATTCCCAACAAATAAACATTATATTACTATTGTTGTTGTTTTTAAGGTATTTTTTCTATTCTATAATATTCATTTACTCCATTGCAAATTATTGTTGTATGAAATATTCCACTGCAAAAACCATTATATGTAACAGATGTTGCATTTTTCAAACTTTTGTTGCACTTTTTACATGCACTAATGCTTGTCATGTTGTTATTTTTGTTTTATTTACTCATTTGTTTTGATATTTATCGTTAAATTAATAATTTTTGTGAGAGCAATTCTTACAATGATGAGTAAATAATCTCCACAGCTCAATTCACGTGCAGTTACAAAAAAAAATAAATATATTATTGATATTTCTATTTTTTCTTTTTTAGATAATATGTATTTACGAGTACTTTAAATAATATATGAAAGTTTATACAATTTAAAAAAAAAATGTTCACCAAATAATTATTATGTTTTTGAGTTATTCTCTATAATTTTATTGTTTATTTTATATATTTTTTCAATTTAACCAATAAATTTATCTCTCTCTCTCTCTATTACTGCAAAACATAAATATCGTAAGACATAGCTAACCAAATTAACTTTATAATACTAAAAACATTATCTAAGTACTTTATCTAAACAAAAATATTACAAATTCTTACTAATTTATCTATTTAAAAATATTAAAAATAAAAAAAAATTCAATTACAAAAGTGAAAAAATTTGAATTATTAAATTTTGTGCTAGCAAGCTAATCAAAGCATAATATATTTAATAATTCAAATTTTTCAAAATTGCAATTATTTTTAGATTACAATTACAAATTTTAGAACTTTTCATATAATTCATTTAAATATAAAAAAAAATTTTACATAAATGCAGCAAGTACCTTTGATTATAGCTTAAGTATTGTACCCAATGTCTTAATTATATATCAGCTTTGGTAATAATTCAATAAAATATATGATATAATAAAAATTAAAAACAAGTAAAGCAACAGTCAGTCGGTGCAACCGACTTAGAAATACCCTACACATATTTGGTTCAAATTTAATGACATATCCATGACCTTTTTTTGAGTCATTTTAACACCATAAAAGCTGTTATTAATTTGATCGTAAGACATAGCTAACCAAATTAACTTTATAATACTAAAAACATTTTCTAATTACACTATCTATTAAAAAATATTACAAATTCTTACTAATTTATCTATTTAAAAATATTAAAAAACAAACAAACTTGAAATAAATGAAAATATATTTATTCCAATTCAATTACAAAATGAAAAAATTCTAATTATTAAATTTTGTGATAAAAAGATAATCAAAGCATAATATATTTAATAATCCAAATTTTTAAAAATTGCAATTATTTTAAATGGTTAGCTTATATACCTAATAGAAAAGCTTATAAACGCAAAATATTCAATAAATATATTTCTAAAATACAATTACAAATTTAGACCTTTTCATATAATTCATTTAAATATAAAAATAAATTTTACATAAATGCAGCAAGTACCTTTGAACATAGCTGAACCACTACAATTAAGTCTAGATTTCGGAGACACATAGGACATAGGAAATATATTCTTTGGCTTCGAAATTAAACTCGACCACAACCAATTCCCATGGTACTTTCATTACTAGTAACCTAGTTTTAAATTTCATCAAAATACCGGCATTATTTTTTGAGTTATGGTGTTTTTAAGATATATGTTTGTTAGTCCTTGAACTTTTCAAGGGTTCCAGAACCCGAAATTATGGTACGATTTTGCCCATATGCAGTCCCGTCATACTTTCAATACTAGTTAACCCTTGTACACAATTGGAACGTTCTATCTTAATTTTAAGTTACTAGTTTTATTAATTTCGATGATAAGCTTTTACACATTTGGGGGGTCTAAGAGAGGTTCTGAACCACCACTCCAATTGATCCCAAATTAGGGGTGCATGCAAGAAATAGTAAAGAACACCCTGGGCCAAATTTGAAGCTCCTACATTTGTTTCAAGTTCCTATCTTTATTAATTTCGAAAATATGCTTTAAGGTCCTCGGAATTGAGTGGCTGGTCCCCGACGCCCTATTCCAATGGATCCCAAATTTCAAAGACACTTACGAAATAGGAAGGGACACCCTGATACCAAATTTGGAGGTTCTATCTTCATTGGTTTCGGAATTATGCTCGTTTGGCCTAAATTCGGTCAAAAAGTTCTAAGTTCCGAACCCATTGTCCAATCTTCACCGTACGTAATCGCCGCCGTAGAGTCATTACCAATAACCTACGGCACAAATTTCATGAAGATAGCCTCATTAGTTGTTGAGTTATCGTGATTTTTTATATATGTTCGTTAGCCCTGACACCGATTAAAAGGTCCGGAATCCGAACCGTTGGGCTGATTTCGTCCTTATATAGTCCGCGCTGTACTTATAGTACTAGTTAACCCTTGTATACAATTTGAAGGGTCTATCCTAATTTTAAGTAACTATTTTTAATAATTTCGATTTTATGCCTTTAAAACTTGGGAGGTCTGAGAGGGGTACAGAACCACCACTCCAATTGATCCCAAATTATGGGAACACGCAAGAGATAGTAAAGAACACCCTTGTGCCAAATTGGAAGCTTCTACATTTTTTCAAGTTGTTATCTTTATTAATTTTAAAGA